>JAREIS010000494.1:0-392405 GCA_030060385.1 Muscicapa striata striata | reverse complement strand
GAGGAATATTGTTTACATTTCTTATTTATTCCATGATAGATCATATTCCTAGTTGTTTACCTAGACTGGTGTGCTATGTGACTAGAATTCCTACAGGTTAAGCAGTGGTGGTCTTAGCTTGCATCTAACTTGTTGGAGAAGTTCTCTATGACAATATGCATTCGGGAGAGTTGGTGCTTTTGCCCTTGTTGCTTTTTGGCTTTGTGGTTTTTAGCCCCTTGCTTTTTAGCCTTTCTGGCTTGTAGGCATTTGCCTATTGCTAGCTGCTTTGCCAGTGCTTTTTGCCATTGCTTGTCTGTTTGCCTGTTGAGACTGATGTGCTTTGTAATAAAATGTGCTTTGTAATAAATAACCTTTTTAACTATTAGCTGCTTGCTTATTGAAGATTACCTCACAAAGTAGGAGCCTAAGAGCTCCGCAGTTTGGGGCCTTAGAGCACCTGGCGGGCTAAATAACCCCAAAATGTGCTAATACTCTATACTGGTCATTGATCATGCTGGGCAATAATACAAAATTTAACTGGCTTTTTGAGATTGGCTTTTGTGTTACATGTTTTCAGGTTTGGGAACTCCAGAGCATCAGCCAGGCCTGGGTGCTACTGAAAACACAAATAAAAGCAATCATTGGCTGTCAGATCTGCCAACACAAGAATTGCTGGAGGTATTCCTGGTTTCCAATTAGTGATAAATAGCAGCTTCTCTAGAATTTTGTGAGACCTGTTGATGTAAGACATGACATTATGAGAAAATTACAGACATTATGAGAAAATTTCTTGTCTTCTGTTTCTATACTTTCTGTGAAGAGTTTGGTTGCGGTTACCATTTGGAAATATTATTTTTAATTTTGTTACATTTGTTTCAACAACTTCATCTTCAAGGTAAATGTCAGCTGTTTAGAAAGGAGAGATTATACATGAATAGTAAAGTTTTTCCCGTTTGTAGACAGGCATATTTATTTTTAATAGTACCTACCATTTTTGTGTTTCCTTTTGGCAGATAGGAAAGTATGTTGATATTTTCCTACAGACATGTTCTGAGTTATGAAACACTTTTACCACCTGTTTTAATATTATGCCTTATAGCTATTTCTTGCTGTAATAGTTCTCATAATAGTTTCCCATAGAGTTATTGAAGTATTTCTTTTTCTGGATTCTTCTGTTGTCAGACTTACAGGCAAAATAATTTTGTACTCCTACTCTGTCTGTACTCTTGGGATAATCAGTCTTGTGGTTGTACAAATCTATTTGTATCCCCTGTTTCCTAATTTTTAGGTGTTGTTTGTTTGATCCTAATCACATTCAGTTCACAAATGCGGTCAGTAAATGCCCGCTGTTACGTTGAGGTATTTTGCTGTTTGGGGAGTCTCACATCTGCAAATTCAGGCAGGCTCCTGAATAAAACAGACTTTACAGAAACATCCAACAGCAGCAGCAGTTGTTGTTCAAAACCATTCGAATGCAGCTGTGCTACCTTTTTAATTGCACTCTTGCAGCTTTTCCACTTCTCAGCTGCCATGCTGGTTGCTATGCAATTGTCTCCAAAATGAAATAATTGTATGTATTCAATTCTGTCTCTTGGAAACCTGGCTTTCCTGGCCTGAAAGAAAGGATGCTGAAAGCTCCAGATTTCTTCCTGCCTTCCTGACAGGAAGGCTGCTGTTGGACTCACCTGCAGTGCCTGGGTAGGGGGGAGGATGCCAGGGCAGGGAACAGGGGCAGATACAGCTCTGCTGCCAGCGCCACTGCTCTGCATCTGTCAAATAAATCGAGCTCCTGGTGTAAATCCAGCCATGTGAGTCCATGTCTGCCCCTGTCTGTACCGCCTGGGGGGAAAGCAAATGGATTAAACTGTGACAAAACTGACTACTACTACTCTTTGTGCTTACAGAGGACTAAGAGAATACATATGGTATGTCTTTTAAAATTACAGTAAACATATTGAGAGATGTTTGGGATAATTAATTTGATTTTTTCTACGTCTCCTTGAATAAAGAAAAAGGGTAATTTTCTTCCTGTAATGCTGTACTTCTGCTCTTATTTGAAGTAAATTGTCAGCATGGGGAAAGTAAAAAAAATATTTTTAAGTTTCTTTCATGCTATGCTATATATAGTCAGTTAGGAGACTAACTTATATTTATGCTCTAAGAGCTAAGCTGGAACTGAGGAGTAGAGCAAGTAACTCCGTTTTATTTGTTCTTCTCTCCAGACATATCCACAAATCTTTGCAATGTTGGGAAAGTGGGCTAAAAGTACCTTCCAGTTCTCGTATCTGTGCCATATCTGAATCTACCATTCTCACAAAATTTCTTCTGATTTGTCACATAAATACAGGGAAACCAGTTTAAAGGTATGCAGCTTCCTTCAGTGATTTGCAAATGCAATTATCTTGAAGCAATAAATATGTGTCAGTATAGTACACAGGCAAAAATCAGGATCATTCTGCCTAAATTTTTTAAAATACATTGTTTAGGTTGTGCTTTCTTGCCTGTATAAGTTACACAAATAAAATAAGAGGAAAAATTTCTATTAAATGATTTTCAAATCTATTAATTCTTTACAGATTTTCCTAGAATATTCCTACAATGAGAAAGAAAGTAATTATAGTTGGTTGGAATAGAATTTTTAACATAGAAATACTTTAGCATTCAAAGTTTTTCATTAATGGAATTTAGTGCTTCCTAAATAGTTCCCAGTTAAATAATAATATTACCTGCTTTAATTAAAATATCTTTTTTTTTCTGTCTAGGAGAATAGTGTTCTGTTTCATTTATGAACAATGCCAATTTCTTGTCAGTACATGGATAAGAAAGGAGGAAAATTTTTGTTCTGTTGGTGTGATTAAAATTACAATTTTTTAAAACTATCTTGAGGAATTATGTCTTTTTCCATTCTCTGTTGTTGTAATATTGAAGATTTATTAGAAGAACTTTCTATACCTTGATTTTTAACAATTATTATGTACATTAATGTGCTTTATAATCACTTCCTTATATCTGTTTTATGTTTTCAGCTTCAGCCTAGCCTGGAAATTGCCATATTGATGTGTTAAATTAAGAATTTCCTTTCACTTGTTGCCTTTCTTGGAACACCATAAATATCCTAGTCCTATTCTATCCATCTTGATCCCCAAGCAATAAAAAACAGCTTAGTTAGACATTCCTAACCTTATCCAAATATTTTCTTAACAGACTCCCCCACTTTATCACTTAGAGTTTACAATGACTGCTATAACTCTTTCCTCACATGATTTAGGACACATTTTTCAAGCCTGGGAGTCTTACATTAGGCTATTGGTCTATGTGCTCAGAGCAGTTGTTTAAATATTGAGCCTCAGCCCAAATGTCTAAACATAGACAGCTGCACTTTAATGTTAAGTTCAAAAATTACACTACTGGGGACTTGTCCTTGTGGGTGATTCAGAAGTCAGACATAATTAAGCACGTTGTGCTAGCATTTTGTATGCACCACATTTGTTTTAGCAATGGAGGTGAGTTGGAGTTTCAAAATTTCACCTGCATATTTGTTTTTGTGCCATTTAATTTGTGTTTAATGAAACTAATAGATTTTATAATGATAGGAAAAAGTCTGCATGCCTGGAAAACAGATTTTGGTCTTCTAATTCATCTTGCAGTGGAGTTTTCAACATTTGAATGATTTGTGATTGTCTATAACATATGCACTGCTTTTCAAATGCAAGCCACCAAGAAAGGAATGAGAAACTTAAAGAAACAAAATATATTCCATATGAAAACCTTCTCACAAGTGGATTCATGCAAGTAACTTTTAAGAGAGATCTTAATTGTCATTGTGCCTGCCACCTCTTACTGTTTTATTCAGTGTAGAGTTTCTTTTTTTATCCTCAAGAGAGCTAACAGCTCAGTTTTCTCAATGATAGAAACAACAACATTATTTATACATTTCATGACACTGCAGCCTTTCCGTACGTGTCACTGTCTATGTTTGTGCACTATCACCTAATGAGGCATGTTTTAGGAGATAAAATCCCTCTTTTCCCTTCATTATGCTTGTGGCATGCAATGCAATTTACTACCTAACAGATGTCATAACTAAGTGCCCAGGCTCATGTCATGATTCATTCATTTGAAGACAATACGTTGCTGCAAAGTAGAGCTTTCCAAAACTAGGAAAAATTTTGGGTTTGCCTGAGCACTCCAGATTTTATGCTGTACCATGCAGAGTTGGATAGGCTAAAACATCAGGTATAAATACACTTGTGCTGGGGCCTAGAACACAGTTTGGAATTTGACATCTGGGTACTCACCTACTTCTTTGACTTTTTAATTTCCTCTGCTACAAAGAATTAACCTATTTCGAAGTTGCAGCGTTTTTCTTTAAATTTTTATCTTGATTCAACTCTTACTTCTACAGACTCCTATTAAAAAAAACACAGTTCAAAATTCATGCTTTCAGTTATGGGAAATTTTGGGGATCTGGAAAAATGAAAGTTTGATGTCTAGACAAATTTGACAGAATATTATTACACTGACTTCCTAAAGTTAGCAGAATTCATGTCATACATTATTTTACATAAGATTGTCACAAAACATGGTCTATCTTTAGGGGAAAAGGCAGACAGTAATTAGTTAGACATCAATTATGATTTATCTGAATGTGAGGAGATGCATTTACAAATGAGGTAACTCAAATCTTAGAGTTAGAAATATGATAGTCATCTGTATACAGCAAAATTTTAAAGGTTTTCTCTGAACAATATCTATACAGGAAGCATCCAGCATTGTCTGTTGGATGCTTAGAGTTTATGCTAATTGGAACTTCAAATGTGTGTAACAAAACACCACTTAAGTTAATCTCACTTTTTTTTTTTTATATTAATTAGATGGAAATTATTTCTGTGCAGAGACTTAATAGAAAGATGTGTCTCATATAGGTATCTCCAGCAGATTCCAGTGTCTTCACTGAGTAAAAACAACTGCATTGGCTCACTCAAGTGCATAGCAAAGCTTTGGAAAAAGTGAAAATCTAAAATATTTTTTTCAAATTAATTTTTTTCTGGTATTTAAGAAATATACAGTAACTGAAATGAATTGAAGTCCATAGTGCATTTGTTCGTTTAATATTCCCCTGCTTCTTGCAAGGAACAAAGCAAAATCATTAGAATTTCTCACTGGGAGTTGTTTGAAATACTCTCCTGAAAACAGAGATACTGATTTTCCATCTGCATTTGAGGATGTCTGATGGGAGATATTTTACTTTTGATTTTGCTCTCAACTGCCTTCTGCAACTGTCCCTAATAACAGGCTGTAATGCCCACCAATAGAGTTTGAATGAGGAGGGGTCCAAATTCTACAAAAAGTCCTGTGTATCAGATACGGTTCCAGTTATGTAACTTTATTCATGTGAATAAAGACTTTCAATAGCCTTCTTCAGAAAACAGCTGGAATGATGCTCAGCGTAGAATTTTCACACTGTGTATACAGCATTATCTAGAAAGACCTTTTATATCAGTATTATTGATCTACTGAACCTCTAAATTCCTTTGTGAAAAATTGCTATCCTGTTTCAATAGTTTTGATGCTGTGTTCGAGACAGATTAGAAGGATACCTTGAGGGCCTGGTTTTTTTAGTATTTGTGCTATAATGTTTCCAAAGAGATTCCTGACGTGCTCACTCTGTGTTTTTTCACTTTGCTTTATCTGTACTTAAGGTAAAACATGTCCAGGGAATGTGACAATAACGAAAGACTGCTGATAACACAGGAGGAAAAAAATTATCTCTTCTCACCTTTCCCATTCAAGCTGTAGTGGATATTTTAAGCACGGCTGATAAAGAAGTGAATTTCAGCCTTGTGGGAAGCTTAGCCCGCAGAGTTGCACTTCACTGTGCACCAGGAGGCAGCAGAAAGGAGCAGAATTTCCCAGCAGCCCAGGGTGATTCCTTTGGAGAGGGGGAGAAAGGGCGCATGGGGCAGGCACAGGGATGGCAGCAGCCTGGCCTGAGGGGCAGGTGGATGGTGGCACTGGCTGCAGCCCTGCAGCTGCACTGCCAGCCAGCTCACCCAAAGGCCCTGAAAGGCCAACAGGCTTCAGTTCCACCAAATTGTTTGGGTTTTCTTTAAGTGGGGACAACCTTAGCTGACCTTACTGCCCAAAGCATCATTTCCATATCCACCTCAGAATTCCATTTGAGGCAATCCTTGAACTAGACTGATGTCCCTAGTTCTAGGGCATTTAAAAAGGGGTTTATTCTTTGCTAGCTGACTTTTTTTCTGTTAAGGATTAGTTGTTTTACTGCAAAGATAAACTACACTTCCCAATCTTCATGAGTATTTGCAGCCCTGATTTGAGAAACCTCTCTTAATCATACTTGTAAATCAGTATTTTTAAGTGGTGTGTAACAAATACTGAAAGAATGCTTCATCCCTTAGTAGTTATAAATTGATAGGTTATGTAAGGTGATAAACTTCTTGGTTTGTTTTGTTTGTTTTAATTTTTTCTTTTGTTTTGGTTTTTTTGTGATACAGAAATTTACCTCCCCTCAGGCTGTGCTCCAATTTATTCTGTGTGTATCAGGCAAGAAATATTAGTCCAGATGGAGTCATATGTCCACATATATCCATTTGTGACATTCTTGAAAGAAGCTAGATGGCCAAAATACATTTAGAATTTAATTTAGTTCAGCAAACAAAATGAAATCAATTTTGAAGGTTTTTTTTTTACCTTTTTGTGAAGTAACTTTGACTGTAGTTTGAATGGAACAGTTTCAAAAAGCAGATCACAGATTGGGGTTAGTTTCTTCATGATGGTGACTCATCCCTTTGTTAAAAGAAAGCACACTTTCACTTGAAAAGAAATGCATAAAAGAAGACAATCTAGTCCAGAAGCAAATTTAAAACTTATCAGATTGATCTAAAGGGATTTATTTATGTTTTATTTTAATCTTAATCTTTTGTTAATGGAAAACTCCCTTTTTTGGCATAAAATCTTGGTGGCACATGAGGACCTTTGTCTTTAGCTCCAGATTTTTGCCAAGGAAAAATCAGAGTTGTGGGTAAGAAAAACACTGGAGAAGAATAGTGTACTGAGATTATGATTTTTTAAAAAATCTATTCTGAAGGAACACTGCAAAGCTGTGCCAAATGCTGTTACAAGACAATGGAGTGTAGGTAGAAAGCAATTTCCCTCTTCAGATACCCCCTGTGTGCCTTTTGCAGTACAAATTAAATATAAGAATCTCAGAACTAGAACATTTAAAAAGTATTTTGTTGTTTTTCACATGTCATTTGTTACTCTCAGCTACTTATCTCTTCAGGCTATCAGTCACACTGTTGTATCTTCTTTTAAAACAGGAAAATTGCAAAAGCAGCATATGAGAGTACACCCAGCTGTATGATAACATACGGCTGTAATCTTTTGATAGAATATAGTTCAATTGCACATGCAGGGTTGCTGTGTTAAAAGGAGAATGGATTTAGAGATAATTGATTCTTATTTATACATACTGATTCTTGCTGGGTTTTATATTTTGGGCATGTAGACAGTGCCTCTGATTTTGTAGCCTCTGCTGCCTTTCATTTTTCTGCCAATTACTGCCATTTCATGAATTTTGGAGAAATTCCTTAATTTGTTACTCTGCAGCATGATGACTTGCAAGCTCAGGGGTGAAGAGATGCAGTGCAGCAGCACTGAGCTGCTTTTGGTGGACAATTTGGCAAGGGGGAGAAAGGTCTGTGAAGACCCACTGACTGTAGTTGTCCGACATCCTCCTTGGAGCTGTACTAGGCACCTCCAAGAATCCCTCATGCCTGTCAAAGGCAGTTTGGGAAGAGAATTGTCACTGTCATCCTAGGAGAACTGTGAAGCCATGGCATAGCAGGGGTGTGAGTGCATGAGGGTGAAGAGGGTGCAGGGGGGTGAAGGAACTACAGAGTCATGAATTTTATGGCCACGTAATCCTTGCTCTGTGTGGATTTATTAGCCTCACCAGAGAGTATCCACCCATAGATCCTGGATTTTGTTTCCCCTCTCCTGCTTTCACAGGAGCCAGAGACCCATAGTCTGCGCCAGACATGGAAATGTGAGCATTTTCTGATTATTGTCTGAGGGCAGGCAGCAGCACACTGAAACTACAGCATTACATGTTTGTGAAATAAAAGCTCACAGTTCTTTTGTGTATGATACATGAATGAGTTATAACCAAAAGAGTGGAACAATTCCTAATCAAGAAATTCTCAGTTTTTCATATCAAATGCATATTATATTAAATTTCTAATTTGTCTTCATGATTTTTTTTTACAAAAATGTGCACACTTTTAAATTGGCTCTTCAAAAAAGCTTATTGCATTTCAGTCTTTTTAAAGTCAGATTACATACTTCTAAAAACCATATTTTCTTTAGAAAATTAATATGTAATAGACAAGCGTGCTAAGGTACTTCCTTTATAAGTTTACACTAGGACTGAATACAATATTATATGATCATTTTACTAACCATGTTGATTAAGTCCCCACTCTTTTTGGATGGGCTTTTTTTTGTAAGTCAAGAGTACAATATCCTGTATGCCAGGGAGCTATTTATACCACAAGATGAAAATTATTAAAAAAAAAAAAAAAAAAATTGCAAAGGAAGCTTGTCTTCTAAAAAAAGAATAACTCAGTGGATTATCAATAACATGGAATATATTGTAATTATGACATCTGAATGTGTGGGGGTTTGTTTTGTTTTGTTTATTTTTGTTTCTGTGTTTGTCTGTCTTATTTTTAATGAAAGTTCATACTGTTGTTCCATGTACGAGATATTTTCAGTACACTGTAAAGACAGTCATTCTATACAATCTGCATCAAATAAATGCATCCAGTGTGGTTTTTTCATTGGAAAAACACAGAGATGTTCCTCTCTAAAACTCACGAATTTATGTGTGTGAGGGAAGAAAAGAAAAAAGTCTCTGCAAGATCCTCTTGGATCCCTGAAGAGCCAGCTGATTCAGAAATACATAAATCAGAGAAACACTGTGTAGTTACAGGAATAATATGGCTTTTAAAATAATGAGGCATTGCTACTTCCTTTATTAATAATGACATGATTTTAAACTCATGGGTTTTTTTGTATGTGATTTGTATAAAAATGCAGACACATAGAAAAAACACATGTACACACACACATATATATATAGGTGGATTACAAAATATTTCATGTTTAAGTACAATAAACAATAAATTACTATGTGGCATGTAATACAAGAATGTGCTGCTCATGAAGTCATAAATCTATATCCCATTTGTCCTGCATCATCAAAGAGAATGATGTGACAGTATTGGACAAAATATCTGTATTTGCTGTCCATTTGTTCCTCATGAATTAAAAAAAAACTCCATACACTGCCAAACCCCAAGAAAATACACATTAAAAATCTAACAAACAAAAACTCGAGACAAGAAGCAAACCCTAGATTAGAGTGAATTTCTTTTCCTTATGATTGCAATTTTCTAGCTAATGAAGATGCCATGCTTCCCACACTGTCCCTACTGGGTGGGTAGAGTCCCTACTCTCTGCATCATCGATTCCATAAACTGTAGTTTAGATGTAGAATGAAAATAACATCACTGAAATTTTCAGTTGTTTAGCCCCAGTGTGATTGGCTATTATCATTAAAAGTGTCAAGATGATAGTGTCTTTGTCTATCCATGAATTTGGCTCTTTCTCTGTCTTTCTCTCATTCAGTATTGGTCTTCTGTGGTTTTGTTTGTGTATGTATGTGTGTGTATGCAGATATATAAATAGTAGTCTCCACACATTACATGTTTATGTAAGCACAAGATAATCTCTAAAATAGGGAAATTTATATGTTTTAACAATGAAAAGGATATCCATTTACATGGAAAGATAAACTGGGAAGCTGTTGACATGTATGAGGAAAGGTCTGTGAAACAACAAATGAGAAAATTTTGTTTTGGAAAGTGAGAAGGATATTTAATTCCTTAAAAAAATGAAAGAGGATGAATGTATGTTCTGCTTTAACCCAGTCTGTTTAATCTTTTGTTGAGATGCTCCCAGATGATGAGCTTGATAGAGTAAATACATCAAACATTCAAACCTTTCTGCTCACTTACTAGTCATAAACACTTTGTAAAATGGCAGAGCTTTCCTAGCCTTGTACTGACAGAGAAAAGCATCTCATTATTTCTCTACATTTTTTCTTTTTTCTCTTTTTTCTTTCCTTTTTTTTTCTTTTTACTTTCTTTTTTCTTTCCTTTTTTTTCCTTGTTTCCTTTTCCTGTTTTCTTTTCTTTCTCTTCCTCTGTCTTTCTTTTCCTGTAAATCTGCTTTCTAACACAGCAGCTGACAATATGTTGGGTGTTTTTGGGGAGCAACATGTCATCTGCTGGTGATTTAATTCCTTAAAGAGATAAAGAGAAAAACTTACAGTATAAAAATAATAAATCTCTCTAAAAGCTAGACCCTCCCCTCCAAATATTTTTCTTCTCTTAACTTCCATTATGATTTCAGCTAAAAAACCCCACCCCAAAGAAAAAGAGAAAATAAACCCTCAACAAATGAAATTATCCCAAATCCTGTCAAACCACCCAAACGTAAGCATATTTTAATACTGCATATTAAATTCAGAAAAGACTGAATTCAGCTCTAATCATTATCTATCCTTTTGTCTACAGTTGTCTGACTGACAATCTGAGAATATCTACTCGATCTCATACATGTTTAGTAGTAGTCACATTCAATTCATTGAGTGGAGAATCATGCTGAAAAATGATTTGGGAAAACAGGAAATGGCTTGAACAATGTGTGTTGAAAAAAAAGAGGGGTAATACTCATAAACAGCTGAAATAACTCATTTCTCATCTTCAGGTACAAAAAAGAAACATATCTTGATTATCACTGCCTTTTTAACCTTTTTCTCCAATTCTGGGATTACCTCGACTCGCCTAATTTTCTCCTATTAAAAATCATGAAGGTGAAATTGTAACTAAAATCATGAGGAAAACAGGCAGGAAGAGGACACGTGATTAAAACATGGAGAGAAGTGAAGGAAGGTTCTGCTATATATTTTCACATATGATGGAAAATCTTCTAGTAAAGATTCAGAGAATCTCTTTTTTCTTAAAAGAGTTCCACTGAAAATCCTACAGCTATTCATACATTGACAGAATGCACAGACAGGTCTGTCAGGTCTGTGATAAGTCAATCTTAACTTACTGCCATCTATCTTCTTGTGAACTTTTCTGAACCACTAATTAATCTGATTGAATATCAAAATGCTCCATGCAGGGCAGGGTTTGTGAATGTGGGTTTCCCTCTGTTGCACAGTTAGGAACATATTTATGATTGTTAAGTCTTACATAAGCAATTGGCTGCAAGTTGTTAACAAAGTCTTATTTGCAAAATGATGGATTGGGAAAATGTGCCTAAAAATTAATGACATGGCAGTATGAAATGCAGTACATTCAGGTAACACGGTCCATTAAAGTTTTCAGGGCTTTGAACTTTGCTTGATTCAATATGAAAATACTCTATTGTTCTTAACATGATTGCTGTAGGTAGGAAAATCTATTTTCAAGTGCATCCAAGCACTTTCAGTCATACAAATAGGTGGTAGGTATGGCTCAGCAAGGCTTTCAAATGCCATGCAATACCAATTTCAAATGCCTATGTAATTGCCTTCAGCCATAACTCTAAGCTTAGTCTTCCACAGTGAGCTGGTATTTGCTCATCCAAGAACAAACACAAAAGTAATAGTTGCTAGATGGTCTCTGAGCTCATCAAGACCTGCAGCTTTACTTGATTTGGGAAATGAAAGGTGGTCATGCCCTCACTAAGAGGGGAAATCCACAGAGGGCACAAAATACCTGGGCTGCCAGCAGATAGCTTGGAGGCTTTGTGTCTATTCTAGATATGTTTGCCACAATCAGAGAGAGTGCTGCTGAATCTCCACTAGCACAAGTGACAAGGGGTAGTGAGCAGAGCACCAGAACTGTCCCAGGTCTGCCCAATGCCCTCCATCCTTGCTCTGAAACAGTTTGGGTTTAATATCAGATCACAGATGGGTGGGTGTCTTCACATGGCTTTGGAAAAGAGGAAAGTGAGACAAAAAACTGACAATTGCATAATTTTTGCTTTTACAAATGTTTTTTGAGAAAAAAGAATGTAGTTGATGAAATTTCCATTTCAATTTGTGGCAGATAAGTGAGACCGTACATAAGTGGCAGATACTGAGATAATTTTATTTTCTTATTCTGAATTTGGACAAAATTAACAAAGATAGTAAAATGAAGTTGAAGATCAGGTTTGGTGCTTAAGATCTTATCTAGTTTTTTGATGTATAATGGTGGTGAATTGATTTTGGCTGGCTACCAGATGCCCCTACCCAACTGTTTCTTTTCCTCTCTCTCCTCAGTGGGACAGGGGAGAGACAGTGAGATGGGAAAGTTTGTGTGTAAAGACAGGGAGATCATTTGGCAGTTACTGTTACCGTCATGGGCAAACTCGGCTACTCTTGGAGAAAATTAATTTGATTTATCACTGATTAAAAGTGATATTACCATATTCAGATGGTAAAAAAAAAAAAAAAAAAAAAAAAAAGAGAATAGGGAATGTGGTGAAAATGTGGGCTGTAGTCCATCCACAACAGATCATCTCTAGTCCTTCTTTCCCTCACAATGTTTCTCTGCTACAGCATGGATCCTCTCCATGGACTGCTGTGAAATCCCTCCCTGAAGCACCTCCTCTCCTCCTTTTTTTCTCTGATCTTAGTGTTTGCAGTGCTGCTTCTCACACTTGTTTTCTTCTTTTGTCTCCCACTGTGAGCAATTTTTTCCCTGTCTTAAATGCACTTTCCCAGAGGCAGCATCACCTTGGCTACGAGACTCAGCTGTGCCCTTTGGTGGGTCAGCTGGAGCTGCTGGAATTAGCTGTCCAGCTGTCCAGCTCAGGACAGCCCCAGCCTCTCCCATGAAGGTGTCACTCCATCTGCACCCAGCACAATAATATCCATCAAGTTTGCGATGAAATGTGCTGCCCTTGAGTATAAATATCACTGTTTGACATTTGAGTTGAATTAATAACAATGATCAAACCCCGCAAAAACTGATAAAATATATTTGTTCGTGGATAAAGAAAATTGCTTTCTGAGGAGCGAACAGATGAGATTTTTTTAAATAGTACTTAGGCATCTCTGCATAAGTGCAAGTACTGTTCCAAAGCATAGAGAGACAGATTGTGTTGAGATACTGAAGAGGCATGAAGTAACTCTAAGAAAAACCTCAGCTGCAAAGGATGATGCACTTTGCAGCTTTTACAGAGCAAGAACAAAGTATTGGAGTTCAGTTTTAATATGGGGAAAGGCAATGAATTTTTTCAAAAATACTGTTTTCAGTGAAAAGCAATTGAAAGATTGGAATTTCATGCTACTGGGAATGCTGTTGTACCATTAAAGTTAGGGTTAAAAAAAGTCAATTAGGACTCTGAGCATATTCAGTAGACGATCAGGAAGAAATCAGTTATGTTGCATATTAATGCTTGCTAGAAAATCAGAGATTTTCTTTTTTAATTAGAAACTCAAGACAAAAATTTTTAATGACAAAAGCAGGAAATTTACAAGTAAGATCAATACCTTGGTTTAGATTCTTGGTTTTATCTTGCTCTTCTGCATATGTAAGAAGAGAAGTAGCTCCATTCTTTTCAATGACATAGGCAAACAAGTTTGCAAACTGAGTTAATGGTCATATGTTGTTTGTATTCTTTCCAGCCATAGTTTTATCCCTTTTGGACACTTCAGTTTTTTAGTAAAATGGAATGGACTGCATGCCAGATTAGCATTTTACAGTCTTTGACTCACGCCGTGCTTCAGCTGCTGCCATTGGCAAAGCGTTTGTTGAATGAAATGTGACTAATATTTGATTTTTTTGTTAAATTGATTTCTGAACATTATGCCCTTAACAGATTGCTTTTCTTTAAAGTCTCTGTTAGAATGAGTTAAGGAGAGGATGATATTGTTTCGTGCTTCTAGAAAGCGCAAAAGACCAGCTTCCAGCTCCACAGAGTACACAGGTAAATGAGAAACCATTCATATATTGTAGTTCCTGTTTACATCAGCTCACAATTCCTTGTGAGTCCATACATTTTGATGGCAGAGATTACATCAAAAGCATTCCAGTGCAGTTGAGCTTTTGGACTATTTCTCTGCTGCTGTGCAAAATTTTAAAATGGAGCCATAGAAAATAAAAGCGTAGGAGTGTTTGGCTTTTATAATGATCTCTAAAAAAGAGATATGCACATCATTTCAGTAATCCTTTATGTGGAGTGTTAAAGGCTTCATTCTCTGTTACATACATCACCTGTCATCATTAAATCAAAAAAAACCTAAAAACTAAAAACCTCTGCACAGAAATGATATTTCTAAAATAAAGAATCATGCATGAATAGAAATATATGCTATATAATTTAAAGTGCATTTTTACATATTCCCCTTCATGGATGGATTGTAGAAGCTGTCATACATCAAGTATCGGTCAAATGATATGCAAATATCAAAGTATTAAAACAGACCTTGGCTTGGCTTGTACTTTATGCAAAGATTTTTCCTTTTTTTCCTTGGAAAAGAAATTGGCCTGTTGCTCTTTCTGGGAAATCTAATTCTGATGCAGCAGAACTGGCAGAATTACTACTGTATTTTCTACTGGAATTACTACTGTAATCCCTATTATCTTGTATTAGCTGGTAGTGCTTACGATATATCAGGTACTGTGCAATGTAAAGGTACTTTTCCCACCTAGCCCAAAATATGAACACTGGGGAAACATTTAATTAAAAGGAAAATCAGTAATTTTACATCTTGTCAGTTTATGTATATGTTTTCACGTAGCTTTGACTTTATGTAGAAGGATAGGATAGGATAGGATAGG
The DNA here is from genome assembly GCA_030060385.1 of Muscicapa striata striata. Lineage (NCBI taxonomy): Eukaryota > Metazoa > Chordata > Aves > Passeriformes > Muscicapidae > Muscicapa > Muscicapa striata. Next base: position 377,514 of record JAREIS010000494.1, on the reverse strand, counting down.
ATAGGATAGGATAGGATAGGATAGGATAGGATAGGATAGGATAGGATAGGATAGGATAGGATAGGATAGGATAGGATAGGATAGGATAGGATAGGATAGGTGTGCAGATCAATACACATGACAAAAATTAATTTTTACCTGTTCCTGTAGGTAACTCTTAAGAGCTTTGAGAAATGAATGTCTTACAGAAGTCATTTCACAAAGTTCAAAACAAAAGTTGTTTATTTATTGAACCAGAAATACAGTATACCAACCCTAAAAGATGGAAAACAAAAGATTATATTTTCAGACTTTAGATTTTAGGCAGAACTACTTTTCCATAAACTAACAGATGGTGCAAAAACAAGTGGACATTGCTACTGATAGGCATTAATTGCTAGGAAATATGTATTTAAATAGCTCATATTTTAGAGCAATTGAGAGATCAGAGAACTTTAAACAGCTTCCACTTCAGATTAAGATGTCAGCAGTAGCTAGCAGCGCGTGATGTGAAATATTCCATATGTTACACTGAAATAATCACAATTGAAAGCCATTACACGATCAGAGCTGCTTTGGCTGAGGTTGACTGACAGTGCTTACTATTCAATTAAGAAGGATGTTATTGGGCTCAGATGGTGATGCAAATCTAAAAGAAAGCTTAATTTGTTTGACCTTTGTAACCCACGAGCTTTGATTTTATTTGAAACTGTGCCTAATGCATTTTATGTATCTAAGGAACACATTATTTCATCATGAGGAGATTTCCAGTTGCTGCTCTAAAACCCTACCTAAGTTTTGTTAGCATAATGATTTATTAATAATAATAAAAAAAAAAAAGGAAATAGGCTTAGAGAACCTTCAACCTTCATTTAATCTTTTTTTTTTTTATTTTCTAACCCAAACAGGAACTAATCATTGGTGCAAAGGATTAACAGACACAGGAGACCAGATTATACATTTTTAAGTTCTGCTTTTGAGTCTTGAGGGAATCCTATAGTGTGGAATTGGATTAACCTTTCTGACACTTTTTATAATAACCCAAAAGCTGGAGTATAAGGCTTATTCCTCTGACAATAAGCATGGTTGCTTTGCTTACTATGCAGAGTCTATATTCGTCTGTGTTGAGATGTATGTTACCAAACACGAACTGAACAACAAGGAGTATTCAGAGTTTGCAGTGAATATTCATCCTGTCTCTATAAATTAGTCACAGTATTTTAAAATTATGTCCAGGTACCAAAAGATGTTGATAGTAGCAATATTGACAGCATTTGAGTGATCTCTCATGCTTTGAAAATGAACTTTGTTTAATCAGCTTTGTGACTGACCTATCTGAGTGAATATGGATGCTTATAAATTTCATTTTTTCTCTTGTGGGTCCAGATTTCCCTACTCTTCCTCAAAGCAAATGGCAGTAACTTACCTGGAACTCACTTTTCAAATATATTTCAGTTCCATTATAGAAGGTCAAGATACTTCAGAGCAGTTACACTTGTGATGCATGTGAAGTCTGGGACTTAAGTTTACATAGGCTGTGTGAAAAGTTACACTCTTGTTATGATACAATCCATTAAATCAGTAGAATAAAGAGGGACAGAAGTAAGATTGAAAATTGCATTCCCTAGTGTGACCAAATTTTGCTAGTGTAATTAAAACAGTTGTATATCAAATTTACTCTAGGCATATCATTTCCTTTTCCTTCTGGAAATCTAGCAAAAAAGGGGGAATTACAGTGTTCCTCAAACCTGGAAAAATTTTGCATAGCATTCATGCCTGTCATGATCAAGCTCTGAGTGTAATCCATCTTGTCCTGAGTGGGAGATATCAAAAAGACTTGCAAGTAAGCTGCTTATGCTCAGAGGGGCTGAGACCATAATTTTCCATCCCTTTCTGTTATAGAGGGGTGGAAAGAGTTTAGAACATAATGCTATTCTCATTGAGAATTCACCTCCAGTTTAAATCAATATGAATAGCTCGAATTTTTAAGCTCCTTAAACAAAAACAATCTTGACGGAAAAGAAAAAAAAAAAAAAAAAAGCTTTGTAAATGTGCATAATTGTAGTATATTAATATATTTTCACAGTTGAAAAAATCTGATGGGAATCCAGCACAGAACAGTACTGTAAATTTTCAAGCTCAATTTTCATATTTAGAATGTGATTTTTGCTTATACATGACCAGTATAGAAAAGTTAAGCTCAGCTCTCCCATTAGATCATCGTAGACATTAATGCAGTAGAAATATAAATATTGGCCTTAGGGATGGAAAGAGGTTCATATGCTGTTTCTCACTATTTTCCTCTATGATTTGCTATTTGTTTTTCATATTTTCTTAGTCTCTTGCTCTCTCTCTGTCCCAGACACAGTAAAGTTTTGTGGGGCATTTCATCAAAAAAACCTGCCCATAAATACCCCTTGTGTGATCACTAATGTGATTTTTGGGGATAGTCAATAACTTGGAAATAGCTATTGCATCATATGCTAAATATTTTCCCCCTTCCACTTTGTCTTGCCCACAACAAGTTGTCAGTGCCAGGACTTGACCTAGGAGGTAGAAAAAGGCCTACTAAAAGTCCAGATATTTTCCATTTATTTTTCTTTGTCACTGTGAAGCTTTGTATTGCATTTATTTATTGCTCAGTCAACATATTTTCTAGCTTTTTCACATGATTTCTAAATTGTTTCCATTTTTTTGGTGTGGCATTATTTCTCATGTTTGTTAAAGACTGAATTTTTCAGAAGTAGATGGAAAAATGATATAAAAAAGAGGTATGGACTTTCATAACAGTGAAACTAATATTTCAAACTATTTTCAGAAAGCTCTAATGGTGTAGATAAAGGAAATGGTCACATGGGAATCACTGACAATTAACTAGGAAATGCCTAAATAATTTTTGCTAAGTCTCTCAATATAAGTATAAACATTCCCACAGGTATGTTCTAATAAATGCATCTGAAGGGGCTTTATGCTTCCTGGTGACATTTTATAAATCCACAATTCATAAATAAACTTTAAAAATCTCTTTACCCAAAAATAGCATTTGGCTCTCTGTGACATGACAAAATGCATTCAGATGACAGAATCCTGTTTATCAGTTTACTTCTGTGTGCCATTAATTGCAGAGTGTCTGGTGGAAGGCCGCAATATTAGCCCTGGAAAACCATTCTCATTCTGAGGCAGACATTTCAAATGACATTTAACAGAATCTCCCAGTATACTTTCTGAACTTGGCTAAAAAGCATGCTTAGTGTATTATGTTTCTTTGTGTGTGGAAACAAGAAAAAGTGTTTCATTTTAGTGAACTCTGAAAGAAAGGCTTCTTTCTTCTGTCAGAAAGGGGGTAAAAACGTACTTAGACTGACATCTTGATGGATAAATTAGCTTAAATTAACAGCCCTTTCTAGTCCACCATACCTTCTGTATAGTGGCAGTGTCAAAATAAACCACAGGATTTGCTTCCAAAAGGAGATTCTATCTTCAGATTGCTCTTGAAGTGACATAGGAAAGGAAAGGTCTGCTAAGACCAGAGAGATCCTAACAAAAGTGCTGCATAATGTTATATGCACAAGTTCTATGTTCAGTGAGTTTTATTTATAAAATATTTATGAAGAAATGAAAGAAGAAACACTAGCAGTTTCCAAAGGGAGTTTATGCAGGCAGTACTCCCACGGTTTTCAGTGGGGATCTTCCCTGCTTGTGGCCATTGATATTAATAAGAGTCATTCCTTTTAATGGGCTTTGGACCATGGATTTTTGTTCTAGTAGGGCCTGGGCTGTATTTAGAAATAGTCATGTATGTTTTATATAGAAATAAATATTCAGCCAAATTTGTTTACTGACTTATTTTGAATATCAGTCTTCATAACAGCTATCTGTGCTTAAGCACACTGTTCAGGTAAGTTGAAGGACTTTTCTCCTCCATCTCTTGTCAATTCTGGGAAAATACAGAAACATTTTGTATTTTGCATTTTGTAGCTATCTCTTTCTGGAAACATTTTTTGCTAATTTTCTCTATTTCACAAGAGTTTATATGAGCTAACTGTAGCAGAGTTCAGTGGGATTTACTGTAGCTTTAATGAATTAGAGATGGATCAAAAAGCCCCTCTGATCTGTCAGGTTGTCTACTGACTACTGATTTAGAAAGGTTTTCATTACCTTTGCAACTAATCCACTAAGTTGACTATCCATTTCAAGCAGAATCCAGGTGGATTTCAGTCCATAACAAAGCTATTCTGAACACACCAAAGCATTCAAATACTCTATTAGCTTTTGCCTGAAGAGAAATTAAATCTAAAGTGAGTCCTCCCAGCCCAACACCAACAACAGATTGAATTAGTGAAAATCCCACACCAATACTTAGTAGAAATGAAAGATTTTGGGATTTTGTTTTGGTTGGGGAGTTTAGAAAAGTTTTAAACTTTTCACACTAATGTGAAATATTTGACTTCATCACCAGTTCTTCTGAGTTAGCTATGAATGTTTCATGAATATATGAATATCTGATACATTTTAGGTTCCTGAAAAATAAAATAACTTTACACATGTGCAAAGCCCTTCTCCAAGAGTCCATGTGACTAGTCGGCATGCCAGGTGATAATTAGAGTGCAACTCTCATGAAAACCAGCTACTCTCTTCTCTGTGAGGTTCATGGAAAACTGTTAACTGTCGATTAGCATTAACATGAAATGCTGAAGGCACCTGTTGTATTGTGTCATGTTAAGAAGCACTTTGTGCAGAAATAAAAATGTGAGCCAGATCCTTGGTCCATTCTGTTTCAGAACTGAGAGAAGTTGAACGCTTGGCATACAAGACAGGAATATTTTGACAGCATATGTCCATAAAATTGCTCAGCATTTTGTCTCAGGTGTCTCTCAAGCAATTTCATTTGCTTTGCAACATTTAGCCATGCATTAAAAAAAAAACAAAAACAAAAATAAAAACAAAACAAAGCTAGTACTATAGTACCATTATGATTTGGTGGCTAAGTCAGGTTTCTAGTTGTTTGAAAGTTATGTTATGGGAAATAGGAATAGCTGAGAATAGATACATTTTAAGGAAGAATCTTTTGCCATTACTTTTGAATTGATTTCATTGCATGCGATATTTGCTAGTGCTGGACCATGAGCTTAGAAACGTGTAAGAGCTCCTTTCATATATTTTTGTATTTGTATCAAGACAGTAAATTATCACAATATAACAGGCATAATAACACCAGACAAAGCTTTTTCTTCTGAGAAGGAGTGGGTAGGGATTAGTATGCAGTTATAGCACCTTTTAGAATACATATTTTTATGGCTTGTTCAAGGCTTTGCTTTCATTATGTAATCATGCCTGTGAGCCTGATTAGTGCTATTAACAGTTCTTGGCTACTGTTCCACCTGTCATAAGGCACAGAAGAATCCTAAAATGGACTCCTCTTTTTCCTGTTAAAGATGGTGCGTTGGCAAGTTTCTTTTCTCAGGTGCTTGGAAAACATACCAGTAGTTCTGAAAAAACGTATTTTAAAGCTTTAATAATTAAGTAAAATAGTGATGACAGAGTTCATATCTCTCAAGATATTAACCAAAAAAGAACTCTTATGCCTGTCTAGCACACTGAAAACTGCTAAAATGCTATATAGTGTAGGACTCAGCAAAGTGACAATGTCAGCTACTACCCAACAAAGATCTGCTGAGATACAGAACAGAAGTGGAAAAACAGGCCAGCTGAGACCATAAGGAAATACTTCTAGTGTGTTCCAGACTTCTCAGTTTGGCTGGGAAAGTGTACAAATCAAATGAATACAAATGCTGAGATTTTCTGCTTAGTTCTCAGTAGAAATCCCTATTATAGATGAAAACTCAGCTTGTTTTGAGCAAGGCTAGGAGTTTCTTTGTACTGGCAGAAGGAGAAATGATCATATGAGTATGGTTCAAATGAGAGTTGACTACTGTGTCTGCAGTTCTCAATGTCAAAAGAGGACAGTGTCATGCAGGTTCATTTTGATCAAAAAAAGAAACTGTAAAATTGGTGGGTTGTCCTATTCCCTAGCTTCATTGGTTTGCAAGGAAAGCAGCATGGGTAATCTGAGAATAATTTTGTTTCAACCAAAAGTTTTGATTCTCTGGGATGGTTTGGGCTTGCACATGACACAGAAACTGGTCTTTAGACTTCCTGTGGTTTATCATGCATAAAATACAAATAATAAGTGTTTAAAGTGTTCTGAGATGAAAGAGGCTGTATGAAGTAAAATACAGGGAAGATATTATACTCACATTGTTAATGGAAAAGAAACTTCTGTAAAGAAGTGGAGAACTTGATTTTCCTTGTAAAAATAATTAGTTGAGTATGTATTAGCAGAAATCAAAAGAATCTTGGACTTTCCTTTCATCATTCAGAGCTTGCTGGTTACCATCTCCTATTCACACCTGTACTAAAAGCCTGTTCAAAGGATACAGTGATGGAGGAAATTCACTTTGACAGCTGAAAACCCTTCTGAATTTGTGAGTTTGACTTTCTTCTCTCCACCAAAAATTGTTGAAGTGAGGGAAAGAAATTGTTGTTCATTGTGGATTTTGTCCAGTACCTTCTCAGTCTCCTTGAAGAATCCTATTATCTGGAAAGCGACCTTTACAGCTCATATCTCTCTTGCACCTAAAGCAGTTATTCTCCATTCCATTATAATGAAAGTATTACATGGATAACTATTGAGCATTATCTGCCAGAAGAGAACTAATTTGGGAAAGAAATTAAGTACTTTAACATGAAACCTGGTTTCTTTTTTTTTTTTTTTTTAGCTTTGTAAGTACAAGAGGGTTAGTGCTTAGTAAGTTCACAGACACTGTAAATACACTGAACTACTTATTTACCATAACAGTGTTATAACAGGTATTTTCCATTTGGTAACTTATGGGAAGCTGAATAAATTCCTGTCTTGAGTTACAGTACATGAATAGTTTGTGCTGCTGTCTGAAAATGGACCTATTTGACTTTTTGAGGTATTTAACTGGGGGTTATACACATTTTCCTCAGCTCAGTGCCCCTTGACATGCCATTTTGTGAACATCATCAAAGAAACTAGGTCCACCTGTAATTATTTAGCTCTATATCCATTTTATTTTCAGATTGCTTTGTAACACCTATGCAATATTTGATATTTGTTATTTGATCCATAAAGAGCTCTGAGTCAGGTAAAACTTGCACAGGTTTGTGCAATTAGAGCTGCTAAGATTCAATGTGATTAAGCCGGTTGCCTTAGGACAGATGAGTCTATATCTTTCTTCCCTTATGCTTTACTCCTATGTGATAATAATTAAAAATGTCCAGTAATTTCTAGGGAGGGATGAGCCATTTCCAATTGACATAAATATACATGATAGTGTGAGTCCTACACAGGATGTGTAATTATGTGTAATCAGATGACATAAAATCCTCTCATGCAGTGAATGATATAGATCATAATTTGCTGAATAATAACTTTCCCATTCTTTCTCTTCTGGAATAAAGCTTGGAAAAAGGCAAAATAAAACTGTGTCAGATTTCAGCATTTAAGATAAAAGTCTAATCATTTTTTGCCCCCCTTGTGATTTTCCCATCTCAATCATTTTAAATGCTAAAATTACCCACTCAGAAGTTTAGGTTTCTCAGAAAGCGATGAAAGTAGTCAAGAAATAAAAGTCAAAAGGCAATAAGTCAATGTAGACTCTGCTCCTTTTTTCCTGTTAGCATGGTATAATAGGTAAGGAAACAAAAATAACAATGGTTCAGATTGAATAGAAATAAACTTGGATAGTGTATACAGCCACTCAATAGCAGACAAGACACTACATGTCTGAAAATATTTATTTCACTATACTTTGTAAAAGGCAGCAGCATAACCAGTTTGAATATATTGACATGTCTGCATGGAAAAAATGCTGAATTTTGACAAGTTTCTGCTTATAATCTTCTTTAGATAATCACTTTCTTTGTTGATGAAGCATGTTGAATCTTCCAATATGCTGCCATGGCTAATTTGAAAAGCTGGAAAAAAGATTCACCAATCCTGTACGAATGGCAAACTTTTGTTTCCAGTAACAAAATGATACAAAAAAAGAAGCAACACATCTAGTTGGTATTATTGAAGTACCTATAAATCGTATTTTCTGAATTGTAAGGCTGTGTAAGTAATTAAAGTTTTTGGCATTTTGGCAACCAAACCAAGAATTAAAACAAAATTATTTGTGTTTGTCTTGTCAAAATACTCTATTATATATGAAAGCAAGCACTTCATTTGTAGATATTTGGAAAGAAAAGAAATGAAAGGTTAGTTTTAAAGTACTGTTAGAAAATTCAGGCTCATTTCTTCTGGAAGCCTTGCTTTTAGGGCTTTTAGCCAGGATGTTGGAGAGCCAAGTTCCTTCTGTCTGACCAGATTTTAGGTCCCTTGCAGTCAGGCCATTGCATAGTCTATACTAAGGGTGCTCTCCATCCCTTGTTGATTTTCTCTTTGGCATAAACAATAAACCCGTGAGATATCAACAATCCTCTCTGAAGTGATATTTTTCCCCACTGGAAAAGCAGGCGGAGAGGAGTGACTAAAAGAGTTGTTCTTTCATTATGTCCTGAGAAGGACAGTCACTTCAGGAAGTGGAGAGAAGAGCTGAGCATTACTCCAGCAGCTCAGATACTTTGCAGCACAGTAGGAAGCTTGGATCATGTCACCACAGGTCAGTGAAAATAATGAATTTTGGTAGTGCTTTAGCAGCAAAGATCCAAACCTCTGAACTACTCTGTTGATGAGGCAATATTGCTTTTTCTTCAGGGTGCTTTTTTCCCTGGTCACTTTTTTGTCTCAGATCAGATTGATGAATAATGTCTACAAAATATTTTTTAATGCCTGACTCAGCAGAAGAATAAAAATTATCTTGTTCTACCACACCAACTTATTAGGGGTCAGAGGAGATCACAGGGTATTCTGTTGTGCTTGTGTCTTCCACTTCCACACATCAATTTTGCAGATTCTCCATATTGTTTTCTTGAGTCTGTAACAAGGAATGTAGGACAAAGCAGAGCTGGGAACTGTACCCATCTCTGCAGCCTTTTGTTACGTCCTACTTCCTGTCACAGGATATGAATTTTCCCCTCCCACAATTAGGTCTGCAGTGGGAAGAGAATTTCTTCCATTCCCACCAGACTTGAATCTCCCCTCTGGTGTGTTGTGACAGCCACAGATCTCTAACGTTTTCAGACACTTCAGGACATGTGTTTTCATTGGAGGTAAACTGACCTTTAAACGTAACTCAGTTTCATACAAGGGGATTAAGATTGTCTTTAATTCTCCTCTTAAGTCTAGTTAAGTTTTGGTTAGTTCTGGCACATATTTTGCCTTTTGTTCTGCTTTATACATAAAATTATGGAAATGATAGAAAGACAATATTGGGGTGATTGGAAGAAAACCCTGAAAAGTTCTTTTGCAACTTGTTCTTCCTTTCCAAGCAAAGAATGGAAATTTTGTTTGATGGCTATTTTTAGTGAAGCTTGAATTTTTTTGTTTTCTATGTTGAGTTGACTTTCACATCTTCAAGAATCCTGAAAAATTTAATGATCCTAAGAACACTTTTTAAATTATCTATATATCTCTTCTGTATGATAACCTTTTTTTTCTTTCCATTTGCATTCATTTTCTCATTCTTCTTTTCTTGTCCTTTTATTCTTCAGATAGAAAACTGTTTTTTGCAGTCTTCAGGAAGAAATTCTCTTCCAATCAATACAAAGTGTGCATTTAGAGTCTCCAGCATTTAGTTAGGAGCCAGCTGTTCAGTTCACCTTAGCTCCTACAAGTAGGCTTGGTAGAGCTATTATTTCCTCTGCACTGCCCCCTGCCTTGCTCTCTCCAAAACAACTCAATCCACTACGAATAAAGAGTTTGAAAAATATATAAAATAGAGATTGTCCGTTGCACCAGTTAATTTTCTCATATTAGCGTATAGTATTCTGTGACCCTCTCATTTCTCATACATTCTTTTGATTCTGTGTACTGCCTTCTCTTCAAAGTTTTACCTTATTTTTTTTCTCAAAATGTTTACTTGGGCATCTCTTTTGTCTTTCAGCTCTTCGGATTCTTTACACTTAAGGAAAGAAAACAGATTGTTTTGCTGTCTCTTTCTAATTTGATCCAAATATGGGCTATGTGAGGTGTTCCAGATTATCTGTGATTTTATTGATTTTTTTCCATTCAAAAAGCAAGAGTTCTAAGTACAGTAGTAGCTGAGAAAAAGTTGAGGTATGATGTTATCTTCATGAGGTCCAAAAGAGACTCAAACTTGATAAAAATGCCTTTGTAATAAAAATTCGGCCTGCTACCATGCACAAAAAGGTATCTGAGTTATGGCAGTGACAATCTTTTCCTTTGTTTATTTTTGGATTGGTTTGGTTTTGGTTTTGGTTTTAGTTTTGTCCCCAGGGCACAGTAATTTGTAAAACTATTTAAAAAATCACGTAGCAAATGTTCTCACAAATATCTGCATTAAGCTACTGCAGATATTGACCTAGAGACTGTGATAAGAAATTGAAACCTTGTTGAAGTGGTGTTTAACTTGATACTTCTGAACAGAAAATTATCTGCTACTGTTCTTTTTCTTGCGATGTAGTTTAATACTTACTAGGAAAGTATTTCTATTGTGGTGAACCTAATGATGAGTTTTCCCATTTACAAGAACAGAGGGAATATGGAGAGAAGTGTTTTAAGTCTATTATATTCAGTACAAGTGACAACTTGTAGAAACTAAGAAACTGGACCAGTAAATTAATCAGGTTTCTAGATGAAATAAATACCTAACTCAGAACTTGGTCTACAAACTGCCTTTTAAAGTATCTTCACAGTAATAAAACTTTCTTAAGGTGGACAAAATAACCCAAAAGAGTTATGAAGCCATCAATTGCACCTGAAATAGACCCCTGAAAAGCAAATGATTGGAATGGAGTGATCTGATCGTTGAGTTATCTAAATGACCTCTAAATGATTTTTAAAAGAGGCCTAGGCCTTCTACCTTGGAATTAGAATGAAGGATCTAACCTGTTGGGTCATTGGGTTACATGAAAAAAATTAGAAATTGCTTGTGCTGACAAATAATGGTTATTTCTGGCCATTCCAACTGTGTAAATTTTTTAGAATCAAAACTGTTTGAACTCAAGGTACCAAACTTTTCACAAACCAGTGACCACCAAAAGTGCTGTACTGTGGCATTTCAAGTGTAATGCATTTAAGGAAAGTTGATGTTGCCCAAGTACATAGAAGAATATGCCAAGGGAAAAAAAGAACATTTGATTTTTGTGTGGAGGAATCTACAAGGTAAACTAAACAAGATGCCAGTGGTAGTATAATACACAGATGAAATTTGCATTACCCACCGTAAGGTTTGAAATGTAACACAAGAAAGCTTTTTCTTATGGCTTTTCTCAAAGTCTAGATCAAATAGATACTCTAGTTGCTTGAATTTCAGCTGAGATTCTAGTAGGGATCAGCTTTAAAATGAAATTAAACTCGTTTAAGAAGGGAATTCCTTTAATATATTTAAATTTCTTTAATTGGAAGAAGGTACAAAGACTGCATCTTCTTCAGCAACAGGGTGAAAAAGGCTAGAAGCTTGGAATCAAGTAAGGTATTAATATAATAAGACACAAAGTAAATATAGAAAGGTAGGAAGGTGTCACGGTGTGACTGGGGTTGCCAATTTTAATATATTTAATTTCTTTTGGGGATTGAGTTTAGGAGTAAAGACAAAGCAGGCTCAAAGCTTAAAAAGGATAGAGGAAAATTTATTAACAACACAAAACAATTCAGAATGAGATTTCCAGATTATTCCCTCCTCCCCCTTCCTTCATACCAGCAACATACAGAAAAAAAAACTTCGGTCAGTTATTCACTTAAATAATCATTTCAGTTCACTCAAGAGAGAAAAGCCCCTTCTTTTTGTTTAGGCCTAGAGGGTGTCTCACTCTCATAATCTGCATCCGCCCGGAACCTACCAATTATGATTTTTCCTCCCATTTTCATGGGGTGTCATTTTAAAGGCAGGCTGCTGAGAACACAAAAAGACTCTTCATCTCACTCTCCACTCAAATATCTCTGTCCAATTCCAGTCCCAAAGACAGAGAGCTCCACTTCCCGAGGCCCATTTCTCAAGGCAAAAAAGGTCTTCTTCTCAGGCACTTTTAACCTCCCCAAGTATATTCTACAGTTTAAAGGAATTTTAAGTAAAGTCACGATCCTCTAAAGCCCAAAAAAAAAAGGTTTTAAGCTACTTATCAGTGGCGACTTTTCCAGATCTCTCTCCTTCTATAAGAACTTGTCTTCCTTCTGCTGACTTCTGTAATTCCTCCTGCTTCATGCTTTCCGTTCTGGGGAGCTCAGGAAAATCCGAAGTCTCATTCAGGCACCAAAAGTTAAACTTGTATTCAAAACGGTAAAGATCCAGGCTGAAGCCATGCTGGAAAAGACGCAGCTACACGTGGTGATGAAATGGCTGGACTTCTTTCTGCCGCTGTGCGAGGCCGGGGGTCCAAGCCGAGCCGAGCCAAGCTGAACCCGAGCCGAGCCGAGCCAAGCCCTGCCACGTGGGGCCGGGAGGCCGAGCCGGGCCGGGCGGGCCGGGCCGGGCAGGGCATGCAGCGTGGAGCTGAGCTGGGTTCCCCGGGGCCGGGTTAGGCCAGGTCCCCCCCCGCCAGAGGCATCCGGGACTGGGGCCCGCCGGGGGCCAGAACCGGGGCTGGGCCAGGTCCACCCCGGGCCTTCCGGGGCCGGGGCCTTCCCCCTGCCGGGGCTCGGGCCGCGCAGGAGGCCAGGCCGGGCCCCATGGCAGGGGGCCCAGAGCCCTGCAACCTCCTCTCCCCTGCCCCACCGGAAAGCAAAAGACAAAAACTAACTTCTTTCCTGTGAGTTGTATAAGCGAAACAGCATTCTAATTGGTTTCCTGGGCTGTCAATCACCAACCCAGGTCTCTGATTGGTCCTTGCAGCCCCAGGGGCGGCTCCTAGAGAAGACTCTTGCTCCCTTTGTCTCAGGTGCATGTGCGTTCCATGGGGCTTCTATGGCGGATGGGCCACCACCCCCCCCACGCTCCATGTGTCTCCAGCACACAAGGTATACTGAAACTTACTAGACAAATCCTTCCTCTCTAGCTAGAAATTATATTTTCTAAGGTTTGAAGATCTGTGATGTCACAGAATTTCATATCTGAACTGTCTTGGGGTTTGCTTGCTGAGATTAGTTTGGAGCTCTGTGTTTTATTAAAAAAAAAAATTAAAAATATGTTCTTACATCGAAAGAAGTTTGAGACTAAGTAAAACCTGTCACAGATTTAGTCTGCCTCACCAGCAGAATTTATCTGAAGGCAAATACACCAGCTAGAAAAGGACATACTAAGGAACAAAGTGCTTACCTATTGTCTGACAGAGAGAGAAGACTTAAGATTGATGCCTAGTATTTTCTTCTATTTCTGTAATAAGAGTGTAAGGCAGAGTAGGTTTAGTAAGGAGTAGCAAGATAGTCTGTAGCAAGAGACAGTGACACACCTGACTAATTTTTATATATTTTCTCACTTCCAACATGTTCTTGCATTTATTGAATTTAAATAGTCAGTCCAGGCACTGAAATGGAGACTGAAAAGGAGGCAGGATCATGGTGCAGAGATGTGTCGATGTTTACAATGAAGAAGACTGCTTTTTAAGTGAAACTTTATTGGAGAACAGAACTGTTTGAGGTCTGCCCTTCTGATTCTAGGGTCTACCTTATTCTTAACTCAGAAATTTGTAATGTTCTTAGTCTTTGGGTTGTAGGTGTTTTTTATTTCTTTTGTGGGTTTTTTTTTTGTTTGTTTGTTGGGTTTGTTTGTGGATTTTTGGTGTCTTGTTTTTTTCTTTCTTTTTTTTTTCTTAGCAAATAACTGTAGGTTACTTTAGAAACAGTCAAAACATAAAAAAATGGTGTGTTTTTTTGTTGTTGTTTTTTTTTTTTTTTTGTGTAACTTGAATTCAATGTGTTTATAAAATGTCTCATGCTGTAAAATGTTTTTAAGGAAAAGGATATAGGAAATCATTGCTTCCACTGTAGAAAGCAAAATTACTATTTTTTTAATGACCTTTCCATCCAAGAGGCTTGGACTCCTCTTGGCTGGAGGATCAAAGTAATTGCAGCATGATGGGCAGGATAAAGGTTAGAAGAACATATGTGAATGAAAGCAAGCTCTGGAAGTGCTAGTGGGATTTTTCTTGCTAAGACAATGACTAGGACATTTGTACACTTGCAGCTGGACTATGCATTTTTTAATGAAAATAATTTAATTATTTGAGCATTAATATTCTAAAACCTTTTCTTATCCTATTTCATTAATTTTGGGTGCAGTATTTCTGAGCTATAAGCAAGAAGCAATATTAGCTGTAGGCTTATATTACAAGGGACATAGCTGGAACTCACGACTCATGAATCCCTCTGCCCTGTAGGTTTTTTAGAGCTCTGTACAGAACTTTGCATCTTATTGACCCCCCTGGGCAAACAGTTTAAACTATGAACTCTTATAATGGAAGATGCAGTCAGAATGATCTGTAATATCCAGGAAAAAGTAATATACTTTTTTTTTTGTTAGAAATAGTTGTCTGAATTTCCAGATGATAAATATTTTAGACAAGTGCAAGCACCAGGACTGCTCTCCTTTTCTGAGTTTTCTGTTGCTTGACAGTTACATAGAGAAATGGCTAATGAAAATGTGGCAGTCTACCTAGCCTAATAGTATTTGGGTAGAACTTTCACTCTACTTGCATCTAGCTATATGATGAAAAACAAAGAAAACAAAAACAAAACAAGAAACATTGGCAAAACCAGCGTGTTAAAATCTATTACAACTGAAAAGAACAAAGTGGAGGAAAAAATACAACTCTTCAATAATTTGTTATATCCTTCTGCCTGAGAACTTGCATTTGTCACTGCATAATTCTTTTATAAACACAGGAGAAGTAGTAGTGAGCTAATATTTCCTGCACTTTGTAATGCAAAAGTAAAAAAATTAGACTAATGCCATATTGTCTGTAGTACAATCAGACAAGCATCTTTCTCACTTTAATTAAAAAATTCAGTTCCTTTGTGCCATATTACTATAATATACACATTCAAGGTCCAGCTGTAGAGAGCAAAATTACTATGAAATGCATGGAAAAAAACTGAGTCTTATTACTCATTAAAATCTATGGAGAAGTATGAGATGCTAACTTGAAAAGCTACCTAAAACACACTGGAAATGTTCCAACACTAGAGAATTCTTATCCCAAGTCTGCTTCCTATTCAGAAAATTTACAAAGCTTATTCCTTATGTCAGAAAGGGTTTTCAACACCCTTTCAAGTGTACTTCTTACAACGTCTTCAAAATGCTGTCTGGATATGAAACTCTTAGTACCAGGCCTGAAGCAGAAAGCTGAGCTGACGTAGAGAATAATATCGATTTGTTTAAAACCACTGAAAATCTTTGTTACAAATAGTGGCTTGCTGTCCACAGTTGTACTTGTGTGAACATTTCCAGCTTTGTACAACCATCAATTTACTAGGCTGGTGATCTGGAAGGGAAAGATTCCTTTGTCTGTGTAGAGGTGGTTTCTGTCCTTCTAGAGATAATTTGAGTATCTGTGTGTGTGTGGAACACATAGGATGAATGAAATCTTTGGAAAACCCTAAACTAGGTCTCACCCTCAGTCACCTACATTGGCAGCTGGACATAAAATATTATTTACCTTATTTTTTTTTAGTTAGGCCAGGTACAACTTCCTCTTTGAAGAGGAGGTTAATGCAAGAGGAAGAGTCCAAAAAGTCAGCATGAAATTAGGTGTTTGCAGGCAAGGCCTAAGACATCAAAGGAAGGAGTGAGGAAGGATCGAATGAGATCCTTTTACTTCCCACATCTGGATTTTCAGCAAACTACAGAAGATCTTAGGGGGCTAGGGGTACAGGCTGAGAAACTCCAAGGACAAAGCTGAGAGAAATCTCTATTTAGTGCCAAGAAGCTTTCAGACTTTTGAATCTTTTGCCCAGAACTCCATCTGGTGTTAACTCCACTGAAATCAAAGGAATTGTGCAAGAATTTGGGACTGCATGTGAGAAAGATCTGTAATTGTAGTCTGGAAAATGAGCATGAGTTCACTGAAACAGAGCATGTCAAGACAAATGGATAACTATAAGAAGGTAGTTGTTGTATTGTACTGTAATGATTATTGTTGCTTAATGTTGTCAGGGTAACAGCTTTAATTAAGTACCTCTGAATTCCCTCTGATCTTTACCATATTCTCATCTGGGTGAAGATAAATATTTATTGCTGCATATGTATCAATCCTTGAAAGCATATAAAAGAAGAAACTGCTACCTAAATAATTTGTAAGTATATCAGAAGTTTCAGTGCTTGTTAGAGTTATGTTATGTCTTTGCAAAGGGCTCTTAATTTATACAAAGAAATGTGAAAAATACATTGCAGCATTAGACTGGTGACTGAACAAAAACATGCAAAGAAACTTTCCTGACTTTGTCTTATTTGCTTTATATTTTTAAGTTTTTGCTTCTGTCCTTCTAGGTTTTTCTTACCACACATACCAAAGAGAGTGCACTTTGTTACCGTGAAAATAAGAATCTGTGTCAGTATTTTTATGCTCTACAAACAACTTTGGTGGTGAGATATTTTTATTGTGGTCCCACCCTCCCCAAATCTGTTGCAGCTAACTAAATAATTAAATAAATATTGTTTTCCACACTGGTAACATTACATTTTGACTAATCCATGCTGTGGGTAACTTCTGGGACTTGCTCTGGATCTTGACTTTGCCTTTTCTTTTACCCTTTTTTAAAATATGCTCTTTCCCTTTTCCTGCTCTTTGCATTCAAATGTATTCCTGATTAATATTAGATGAGTCAAAATGTTTATATGCATGACAACTTCACCTTCTGGTGCAGATTAAATTTGTTTACTAAAAATGTAATAGTTAATTTTTTCTAATGTGTGCAACTGAATTACTTTGATTTTTGATTGAAAGAAAGTTGTAAATATAAGCTATTGAATATTATTAAATTTTTGCAAAAGCATGTTTTTCCAGAATAGAAAGCTATCAGGAAGGGAATTACTCTATCCTTCAACGTTGATTCTCAAACCTAGTGTTTTCATTAACCTATTATTAATAGATCACTAATGTCTCATCTTGCATCACACAGAAAAAATGAGATGAGACTTGTGCTATGGTCAGAAAACGGGGAAACTTGACTTACTGAAAATTGGCTTCACTGTGAGAGTCATTGATAAAACTGTGAAATAAAAAAATGGGAATTATATTCCCAAGCCTGTTGCACTACTGAAATATTTTTCTGCTTTAGGCATTTCTAGTGTTCATGATGAAATGATGTGTTGTTAGTCATGAGCAAACAAACACTCATATTTATTTTATCTAAACTTTTAAACTTTCGCAGCATGATTGATTCAAGTGTCAGCCAGAGATGCTTAGGTGCTGCTTGTGACAGCTGAGAGTGGCAGAAACTCCTCTGATATTCATTTATGTATGTGAAAATCAGAAGTTATGTGGTCCTTCAAGGAAGCAGAGGCTGTGATGGGGGAGATGGATTTCCTAGGGGCTGCCAACTAAATGGACTAAAAACATGACTGAAAACCTGGAAATCATGGAGAAACGTTCCTGGCTGTGATTCCTGTATTGTGCCAGGGCTGCACTGCGGACGGGCAGAGACAGGTTCTGTGTGAGCAGCAGAGCAGGTTAAACACCCTGAAGGATCTGTGTTGCCTATTGCTGCAGAACTTCTGAGTGGCTCTGTAAACAGTAGACAACACCACTGTACTCTTTACAATTTACAGAAACTGTATTTTTGTTGCATCTTGGAATGCCAGTTCATGAGGATCAGAAGGTAGATAATCAGTCTGGGCTGCCAGGCTTTGAACAGAAAACAGTCAGGTTTTGATTTTTAGGACATAACACTGGAGAGTGTCACCTTGGGCATTGTGGAGCCAAAGGACAGCATCCCTAGCTCTTTTACCTTCTGGTATCTCTCCATTCTTACCACTGGAGTTTGATAAAAACAGCAGAAGGAAGTGAAGAAAAGTGCAAAACTTTTTGTACCATTTAAAAGAAGAAAAACAGAGCATATTTCTAATATTAATAATTGAAAAAGAAATCTTAGTCCATATTGTTCCTGTTTTGAGTGTCTTAATTAAGAAGTATATAAATAGAAATGTGATCTTAAAAATTAAATGGGAAAGTAGTGGAGCTCTAAGATTAGAAAAATTCCTCTTCTCTGTATAATCACACACTTGATTTATTTGGTAATATTCAGTGAGAACTGGGATTTTTTAGACCTTTATAACTAGTGTCATTATTGCTTCACTGGGCAGGGTATAAGATACCATGTATAGCATACAACAAAACATTTGAATGGGAATTAATATCTGACTGCATAACCTTTATTTTCTCATGCTAAAAACATGTACTCCTACCACTGAAATTAAACTTGACTATATGAGAAGATAATTTCTGAAACGGCATTATATATCATTATATAAACATTCAGGTGCACATAAATACATAATCTGCCTGGAGGTTTCAGAACATTCAGCTGACGATTACGCTTGCAGGTGTAGAAGAGCAAATAGAGGAAAACAGTGAAAGTTTTTTATTGTTTCAGCTTGAGATTTTGCAAGTTAGTCTTGTTGTTATAGACCAAGCATCTATCAGACCATCTGAGGCATTCTATTATTACAAGTGAAAAAAACCTAAATAAATATAAGCCATTATCTAGCTAGAAAGACAAGCTTTTTTTCTATATCTTTTGTCCATCAGCAGCAATACATTACACACCATCACGCTACAGCCCTGTTTCTCAAAATTTATAATTTTGAAACTATTATTATAATTTAAATATTTACATTACAGAAACGTGGAAGATACCTGAAAACTCAGTTAAGTATACTGAAATTTTCCTTTAAAATAAGAAATTACAACGGCATGTGCAAACATTTTAAGGAGCTGGGCATGCTTTAAAAAGCCCTTTAGTGCTGTGTTGGATATTTTTAGTGTGAAAAATTGATATATTCATACTAAGGTTTGACTTTGTTGTGGTGTTTTATGCCAGTCTTCTAAAGTATCCTGAGGTTCAGAGCATGCCCAAAGCACAATTTTCTCAGGCAGTGCAGAGCAAAGAAATAAACTGGTGACTTTTCTTCTTATATTGACAATATTCAACAATGTTTTTAAATGTAAATTACTTTTTAAAGTAACTATCCCCATGGGTATTATAACTCAAAGCAGACTTACAAATTTGAAACAATGAGAATAGAGACCTTATTTCTTACATTACAACTTTCTGAGACGTTACTAAAATGGCAAATGTTTACATAGTTTTCTCCAAATGAAGGTCATTCCTAAAGGAAGCTTCACTGGGTAAATCCAGGAGGGCCACACAGAATTGTATAGTACTACCTGTCTAGAGGAGGTCTTTATAATAAAATAGAGTTTCAATAAAATAATTCAAATCTCAGCAAAATTGCTGCAAAACTACAAACAATTTGGTTTTTCCTGACTGTTTTCTACTCCATCAAGTAATATTTGCAAGGAATATACTCTGGAATTATTCTGGCTGTTCAGTTTTGCACTGTGGAATTAGAAATTAATTGTGGAATTAGCAACGTTGTTAAAAACAAATGTAAATAGTTGTGTAGTCATTTGGGTAGAACTTAGCTAGATTTCTTTAGACCAAATGCAGTTATTCTGATAATGGCAGCACCACTAAAAATAAAAGGGCAAGTGTTTGTGAATATGATCTTCCAGAAGTATTTCCTTTCATGTACCGCTTCTCAGGCTGGATTAGTTCTCTGCTGAATTCATATATACTACAGATAAACTGTGCTATGGAAATAATGCAGTCAATGCAGACATGGGTAGGGATGTGGGGAAATGCTGGTGCTGAGGCCACTGACATTGTTCTGGTTTTCTTTGCTACTTTTTGCAACCTCTGGATTTTTCCAGCACCCATTCTCTTATTTAGACCACTGCAAGAAACTTGTGGCTCTTTCTTCGAGAATAGCAAAAAAGGAATATTTGCAGCTTGTATGTCTTGGCTTCCATTAGTTACAATGCTGTCTGAAAAGTCTACCTCACAAGAACAAATAAGGTGAATTATGATTTTCAGTTGTAGTAGTAGTAGGTGGAGACCAGTGAGAGGAGAATTGGAAAAGGCAGATGACAGAGAAAGGGCAGGGTGTGAAAGATGGGACAGCAAATGCAATGGAAGCTGTACTGGCTGTGCTAATAAGTAGCATTGACACAGAAAGGGGAACACCGGCCCTATGTAAGTTTACACTGGATATATATAGAAGAGATCCATGATTTAAAGGATTAAGCTCCTTGAATAGCCTTCTGATAAAAACAGCTGGAGCAATGGGCAAGATCTAAGATGAGGTTCAGTAAGCTTATGAAAGGGATTAGGTGATGATGGGGGAGTGGACTTGATGACCCAAGAGATGAATTCATCCCCATAGCCATTTATACTGTTTTCAAGGGACAGTTTGACTGAAGATTTACTGCATCACTGAGTCTCATTTTATTTTGAAGAGTAAATGTCACATTCAGCCATTAGCACAGAAGATTTTCTTAAAAGTGCTCTTGGTAGAAGTGCTGTAGATGCTTTAAAGTGTTCTTGCTGTAGTGCAGATTAATCTGATACTGATTAATCTCACATCTTTTGCACTCACTAGAAAGTTATCACATAGAAGGCAAGCATGGATAAATTGAAAGAGCTACTTTCACCAATGATGTCCCACATACATGGAGAAATTAGCTGTATGCACAGGCCTCAGGAGATCAGAGTAAAGCAATCTTATCGGTTATAAAACAGTAGAGTATATTTTTTTCCATTGTTGTGGCATCATTTTGAACAACATTGGACTGTTTCATGCCACCAGTGGGAGACCAGAGGTCCTCTGATGTAATATTGCTTCACCTTTGAGGTGGGACATCATAGTCATGGTAAATTTTAGGAGGCTGCAAAGCTCCATATGTCTCAAGTTGTTTTGTCAACTGAGGAGATACAAAAATCCGTGTTTAAATACCTTGCAATTATATTGGTACTTGTAATTGCCAGGAATAATTGGGAAATTAGATGGTTTGACATCCAAATTTTTATTCCTTGCATTTTGCAAAGGTTGCATCAGCCCATTATCCCACCTCGTTCCTTATGACTCTTCACATAGTATTTGAGGTGTCTTGATCAAATGCAGATCTCAATTTAGTTAAACAAGAATGTAACCCTTTCATGCCACTGGACTCCACAGAGGAGAGATGCAGAATAAGGAGATTTCTAGAGCAAAATGTGTAATAACAGAATCTCATATTAATCGGGCACCTCAGTCTCCATGGCTGGAGCAATGGCACACTTGTGTTTGATTGAAGATCTGCATTGCAGTCTGCATTATGAAAGCAAATAATATGCCTTGGTCTGTGGGGCACTTAGTTTCATAATATGGGCCAACATAAGTAGCATAAAACCATTCATTATGTTAAAGCATTCTTACTTCTGCTACACTTTTTTACTCTGTGGTTACCCATTTTTTGTGCAAACTGAATTAAGGTAGGATTCTCATGTGTCACTGTCTTGTATACCATTCTATAGTAATTTACTTCTCAGTCATTTGAAACTTACTGGGAGTTGGGCATACACACACAACATTTGGAGTGAATATGGATTTTTCTCCTAGTCCTAGTCACATTTTTACTGTGACTGTTAGACAGGGAAGACAATGAGCAGGACTGAAGGAGAGGACTGCTTTTAAAATTTATTACAATCCAGAAGATGAATATATTATAACAAAGTTGGTGCATATCTAATTAACTAAAATAGTGTGGTTTTGTCAGTGAACTTCTTTCCAAACTGGTCAATATCATATACACACATGCAGAGGATGGGAGTGGAAATTGATGGGAGTTTTAACTGCCTTCAATTGTTAGAAATTACTAACTTGATTTACAGTAATGGAGAGAAAAATCCAGAAGGGTCTACCTGACTGGGGCTTTGCATAATTTAGATTTTCTTGTTAATTGTTTCTGCCAATTGTTTATTGGGTAACATTTTTGTCATTTTGAACAAGTGACTTTTGTACAGGTTGCCTTTTTGAGAACTTGAAGATCATTTAATTTTTGCCACAGCTCAGCTTATGCCATAATTTGTTTTGTTTTTCATTTTGAAACAAACATGCAGACAACATGCACACACACATGCACACATGCTGCTTTGCACACTACTAGCTAGAAAACTTTTGGGATAATTCAGATGCTGATAATTTCACAAGATCTTCAGAATTTATAGTCTTCCTTGACCTTCTGCTAATCTTTTTCCTATGTTTTTTATCTGTTGTTTCTGAAACTTGATTTACTACCATCTTGTTTGTTTCACTGTATGGTTTTCTTTCTGTTTAAAGATGCTGACCTAGCTGGGCTGTCTGTGAATGAGCTGCTTGTGGGTATTGCTTAACCAGAGCAATAAAGAGATTGGTTGAAGCTGGCGAACCTTAATTTCTTAGGTTATACACAATACCTCATCTTCTGTGCTTCAGTGAACAGACATATCACAATGTCTTATTACTGTAACATAAAGCAGTAATAGTTGGAATTTATAAAGGAATTTTGAACACCTTTGAATAGTTCACCTCTACTCCTCATCTGCTAGTTGTGAGTAACGAATCCAAAAAGCTTGTGGGAAGCACAGCTGTTGGGCATTGGGTTTTCTTTTACTGCATACCTGTGGAATTTTTCCCACTGAGCACTCACATGAACTCCAACAGCACCAGGGCCCTCATCCTGCTCCCTCTCTGGCTGAAGAGGATGGTGAGAGTATACATAGACATGATGTGGATCCCTTCACTAGCTGATCCTGGATCCCAGTCTTCCCAGCTGCTGGCACCTGGATGTAGAAGACACTGAGGCCACAGGTCCTTTCCTGTTGCTGGTTATTGTGGTTTTGACACTGGCCCAATGCCAGGCACTCATGAAAGCCCCTTGCTCACCCTCTTATGTCACAGAAAAAATATGCTGCAGGGTTCATGAGTTAAGTACCAGGAGAAAACACTCCAAGGGCAAATTTAAATTGAACACTACAGGTTCAATTTAAAGTTGCAAAGTGCATTTATTACTAATAGAGTCCAAGAAGGATAATGAGAAGTAAAATAAGCTGTTAAAAACAACTTCCCACCCCCAGCCCTTCCCTCCTTCCCACCGACAGCTCAGGGAGACATGGCATGGGGATTTTGGTCAGTTCATCACCGAGATTTTCTTCCTCTGCTCCAGGACACAGTCCTTCCCCTGTGAGGCCGTGGGTCCCTCCCACGGGAGACAGCTCTCCCTGAACTTCCCCAGCGTGGCTCCACTCTCAGGAGCAGCAGCCACACCACACCTGCTGCAGAGTGGACTCCCCCCACGGCCACACAGCCCTCCCAAAACTGCTGTGGCGTGGCTCTCTCTGCCACAGGGTGCAGTCCTCCAAGGACAGGCTGCTCCAGCCTGGAAGCAGGTCCCTCTGTCTCCCGGGGCTCCCACTGGATCACAGCCTCCTCCAGGCATCCACCTGCTCCGGCACGGGCACCTCCCCCACGGCTGGAGTGGATCTCTGCATTCCTCTGGATCCCATGGGCTGAGGGCACAGCTGCTTCACCATGGCCATCCCCACAGCCTGCAGAGGAACATCAGCTCCAGTGCCTGGAGCACCTCCTGCCCCTCCTTCTCCACTGACCCTGGTGTCACCATGCTGCTTCCCTCACATGTTCTCACCTCCTCCTCTTCTCTAACTGGAATTAACACTTCACCCCACTTTGTTTTGATTTTCTTCTTAAATATGTTATCACCGAGGCATGACCAGCCATTCTCATTTTTGGCCAGCAGCATGTCCATCCTCTGAGCCATCAGGGATTGGCGCTGCCAGACACGGTGGAAGCTTCCAGCAGCTTCTCACAGAAGACACCGCTGTGGCCCCCCGTTATCAAAAACCAGGCTGTGCCAAACCAATACACTGATACAGATTACCTTACACGCTGCCTTGTCCCAGGGTGCTCAGGACTGCCCTTGTCCACACGAATGTGTTTCTCTCCTGGAGCAGTTATGGGAGGAATCTGGCCGTGATGTTCGTTCTTCCTTCTGGAAACTTTGGGTTGCCACTTGTCTTTGTATCTCTACACTCCTCTGGGCTTGTGAAGACAGTGAAGGAGCTGATGACTTCCATGCAGAAGCACCTGAGATTACCCGGGCAGAACATTGCTGGAGATCCCACTCCTACCATTGTTCCTGTGCTGTTTGAAGCTTGGTAGACCCAACTTTTGTCACATAACTTCACAGTCTGCCCTTCCAATTTCCCCAGTTTGTGTCCCCTAAGCAGTGTCTAAGTGCTACACTTTACTAACCACTGTATTCTCAGGCAGAAACTGAGCCCAAATTAGTTTAACATAAATACTGAGAGTAATAGCTCAAGATATGGACCATGTGCACCTTAGCTCCTCTGGCTTTGGAAACAAGAAGCTCTTGGGTGGAAAGTGACAGGCACTGTGGCTGAATGTGACCACTGAAATTACATGTGTGTATGTTTGAATTAATTACTCACTGAGGAATGTTGGTAAGGGACCAGGAAAAAAAAAAGCCAAAGTAGGTTTGTTCTCACACAGATACTTCAGCCACTTCAGCCTCCATCCAGCTGGGAACTGCTATTGCCACTGAAACAGTTTTGAAAGCACACGTGAGCATTGGAAGCATTTTTTCATGTTTGAGCATCAGTGTGGAGGACTAGCTGGCAAGAAAAATTGCCTCACAACAATGTGAGGTTGCAAGGCATACCAAGCCTTTCTGATGGGACCTCCAGATGCTAACCAAAGTGGGCTCAGAAATGAGTGGAGCTGATGGTAGATGATGCAGATAATTGCAGCACAAATATTGGCTGTGATCACTTGGTCTCTAGCATATGCCCTCTTCTTGTTCACTTCTGTGCTTTCTATTTAAATCCTCCCCTTCGGGGTATGGCATTCATTGTGTTTATTAATATCTAGTCAGATTAAATAGATTAAAAAAATTAATGCCAACTAAATTGTTTGATTGTGGCCCCAGATTTTTTCTTTTCCCTATCTTTTTTTTTTTTTGTTTCTTTTTTTTTTTGTTGTTGTTTTTGTTTTGTTTAGTTAAAACTGTCTCTTTAGGCAAAAAAAAAAAAAAACAAAACCAACAGCTACTGTCGCTGTCAAAGCTGCCCTTCTCCAGCATCTGTGGCTCTTAGCTTACGTAATCCTGCATTTGCACTGCCTGTCCTGCCTCACCTCTTTGCTTTTTGCCAAAAATCTGCCGCTTCTTTCTCCAAAGGCAGAATGGTGTTTATAACTGTGTCAAGCTCCCCTCTGGGTGGCAGAAGCAGGAAAAACTCCGGGAAGATTTCACAACAAGGGAATGTTGCAGTACCTGGTGCTGGATGCAACATTTCACATTACATACGTGCTGTCTCAAGAAACAGTTATTCACTTCCTGCAGCACATTTACGTGTTTTTTGTTGGCTTTTTTCTCTTAACTGTTATTTGTCATATACAAATGTTGTGTAACATGAAACATAACTTTGTCTGATTCATATATGTATTTCAGAGGAAAAAAATCTACATTGCTTTTTAAATTGGGATTCTTTTGCCATGTCCTTAAATAGAAAAATGACCTCAGACCTGTCAGCTCAATTAGAGGGATACAATTTATGTCTTCTTTAGAATAGCAAACAGCAAATATTAGAGGAATATATTAAAACCAAATAAATTTACCTCTAACAGTTTTCTGTAGTCCTATGAAGGTCTGTCTTTTTTCTTAATTGGTCATGGTTTTGCAGACCTGTTTTATTTTCCTTGTTGTGCCAGCAAAAAGGTAAAATGATACTATCTTATAATGGAACTCCAGTGCATAAGTCTCCCTCCCTCAACAGCTTTACAGTTGTACAGAAACATTGCATTTCACGGTGATGGAACTACACCCAAATTCATAGAAGTCAAAAGAAACCCACAGCTAAAACCTTAATTATATAAGGGATCTGAGCAAGAAGGCATTTATGTGGGATCAAAGAGGATTCACAGTGAAAAGTGAGATCAAATCATTACAGCCTTTCAAATAACAAAGCAAAAATATTTGGACATCATGATAACTCTGAATTCCATGGACAGTTTTTAGAGCTTAACCTGGTTTCCTTGATTATGGATAAAACCACAGAAGGTGAGGATTTCTTGCAAGAGAAACAGACTTCAACTCACTTTCTTGCTCTGTTATTTTTACATGAAAAATAGAGAACATGATTAACTTCATGACAAAAAAACCCAAAATAAGAACCAAAACAAACAAACAAAAATTTTAATTTCCCTTTTGATGGCAGGAAAGAAGATTTTTGAATTTTTATTCTTTGGTTTTCCCCATGAAAGTAGTGCTTATGTCTAGGTATAAAGGAAATAATGAAATGCACTTTTGAATATGTACTAATAAAGTTATTCCAGCAGTAAAATTGCTTTTGCTCTGAAGAGTGGCATATAATAAGGAAAATATTTTTGCATATTTCCAGGGACATGCATATGACTGAAATTGATTATGAAAATAAAATTGCAAATATTTTCGTCAGAAACTCTTACTCAAATTTTCATACAGACTTTTTCATTTTGTCCATTGTAGTCAGAGATGATTTCTCATGTGACACAGAATAACAGCGGATTCAGCCCTATTAAAGGAAATCTTTAGAATAAAATCAGCTGTGGAATATTTTACAAATGTGCTTCAGTAAACTTCATATAATTTCAAAAAGAAAATGGTACATAGAGGAATATCTAGGGATTACCATAAATAGAGTGTTTCACTTGGATTAATACAAGAAGCACCTCTGGGAGATTAAGACATTTTTCAAACAATCTGTGAAAAAATTTATCTTTTCTTGGAGTCCTAAAGCACAAAATTTGCATATTGATAGAAGATTAAAATGCCCATCAAGAACTTTTAGTGGTTACTTTCTCTTTTGTATTTTGCTCTTCACACAAACATTCTTTCGTAATCAAAAGAAATTCCTGTCTTTTTAAGCAGGGCCTAAGCATTTTATAAAGGCTAATTTCTAAGTGGATTTTGTGTCTCATCAAAATTGTGCTTTAGACATGGATCTCACAAGTTTATTACATTTTAAATTTTAGTATCTATGAACACCTGAAGTCCTAGCCTATTGTTTGGCTATGTCCAAAAGGTGTCTCATTACCTGGAGTGCCCAGTCAGCAATAAAAACAGTGTTCAAGCAAGTTCACATAAGGAAATATGGAGTAGATAAGTAGAACTTGAAATTTGGTCATAAAAAGGTACAGCAGATAAAGTATACTGAATTTTAGAGAGCTGCTAACATTATTGTGCACTTCACTGTGAACATGCTAATTATATATAAATGCACTTTAAAAATTATTTTCAATAATCACTAAGAGCTTAGGTGCTGCTAAAAACGAAACTTTTTCCTTAATAAATACGTCAGTGAGAAAGAGGCTATGGTAGTGTCATTCATGGATCTCCACAGAGAATGTGTGTTCAGACTGGCCTATCTTTTCTCAGTGCAGATGTTGCTAAAAGTCAGTAAATTTGTCAGTAAACCTGCTGAAACAAACCCAGAAACGACCAAAACTTTGAATTCTACATGACATGGTTGACAATTCCTTAAATCTGCATTCTTATGGGAATCTCATAATCTGTTTATTGTATATTTCTTCTTAGCAAGTCAGAATAAATCAGGGTATCTTTAAGCAAGAATATCTATGTAAGTGCTTAAAATTCTTTGCTGTCCCAAATGGCACATTGCTCTGTTCCATGAGTATCTCTCTTTAACTGCACCCTGTTAAAATGATCTCTGGGGTGTCAGGAAAGCCTTCATTTTATATAAACACAAAATACAGCACAACTCCCAAAGTTTGAGCCTCATTACAGGATCAAAATATTTCCCAGTCTTGGCCAGAGCAGTGTCACCACTTACTGATGATGGCTTTGTGAAGTAGCTGTACTTTCACCTACGATCAGTACATTTTCCCTTAGCCCTGTACTTGACTCAATCTGGTTTATAGTTGTTCCTAGGGACTCTGAGGCACTTCTTGATCTCCTTCAGCCTTTGCACTGACTCTTCCTTCCCCTAGGTGAGAAGGGCACTTTTTTCCCAGTTTGTATCTTTTCCTGAGCACACTTGGTTAACTTCCCCATCCAAAGAGCCACACTACACATGATGTACAGGCAGAAATTGTTTCCAGTATCTCTTGCAGCCCCATGAGTGTTGTTGCAGGCATGACAGATAAATGGAAGCACGAAGTCAGAGATTTTACAGCAAGCCTAGGATTGTTTTTTCTTGAGGAACTGTGGCTGTGATGAGGGGCATTATGCAACTGTAGCTATGTGATGAGGTTTTGGATGTCATCAGTGCAATTTCTGTCACATTGATGCCTGTTCTGCAAAATTAGATAGTAAAGGAGCAATACACAAAGCTAAGGCAGCACCAGTTGTTTTCTTGCTAGTCGTACTTCATTGTCTAAATTAAATTGAGGTCAACATCTCAGAGAGAGAATGTGAAGAAAATTTCCAATAACAATCTCTTGAATTTAATGATAACAGAGATTCTTGAAATAAATTACAATAAAGTCACATCTGAGCCCTCCACTTTACAGCTGTACTTTTAGGGGAAGTTGAGTATCCTTAAAAATGTTTGATGGAATCCTTTTTACTTTGAAGTAGATAGGCTAATGTACAATTAATTGGCATGTGCATGTCAGAAGTATGTGCTAGAGGCAGACTGTGTGTTCTGCCAAGACAGATGACATTTATGTTGGCTATGTTGTTATGTAGGCTTGCCTCGGTGTGAAAATGTCATCAAATCTGTGGACACAGGATGTATTCACTAATGTTTCTTTTTCCTTTTTCTGAATGGATTTGCAAGCTGGACTTTATCTTCTCAGCTGATTAAGTTGTGGTCTCCCAGGAAATGTGTTATGGCTAATGTGGTGGCTAATGGTTGTTTAAAGAAGTAAGCAGCTATAGACTTCTACAACAATGAAAGGTCCTTTGTTCCTCATTCAAATATTGAAGGCTTACTGCTTTAGTGAATATAAAATTCTGTTGTTACCAGTTACTGAGAGGGCATCAATCTGATTTTGGCAAAATATGTACATTGGTAACAAATTATGCTGAAAAGTGTCCATGGGAAACATCAGCTGTAAGAAAAACCCCACTGCTTTGTCAGAAGAGTTGCATGTGATTGCTGTGTTGATATATGATAATGAATCAGAGAACTTTCTACCGCTCTTTTATTTCTCTTTGAAAAATGCTTAGACTGCGAAGTGGAGTGCTGAAGACTTCTGATAGAAAAGTATTTCCAAATTTCAAAATGAAGTCCACTCGTTCAAGCTAAGACAGACTGTGACACATCAGTCTATCCTGTCTCAATAGTCCTCTGTGCTTTCTGTTTGTGCTGCTTGCAATCTGTAGGGTTTTTAGGTAGACTGAATTCCTACTCTGACCAAAATGCATCCCTTGCATTTGTTGATGCTGTGTTTACATGACAACCTTATTTTTACTCAAGTCCCATAGGCTTTGTTGGAAAGTGTCTCATTTGCCAGACTGGAAAAGAATCACTGCCCCATGGAGCTTCCAGTCTAATTGCTCTTTTGTGTAACATCTAAATAAATGAAAATTTCTTTCTTATCAGCAGCCAAATACTCCAGCTTAGATAAATGGCATAAATGTTCTGGAGAAGTCAATACAAATGAAGGTCTATTATTGGTCTTTTAATCAGGAAATTAGTAAATCAGTCAACAAAAGGAAAGAATAAAAACAGTGAGAGATAATGAAAGCTACATTATTCAGATTACAAAGGAATTTTGTCTCTGCGTTCTTTTGTCTCCTAAATACACCATAGTTTTTATACCTAATGAGAAATTTTTACTAGCATGTAGTTTATCATTTCAGCTTTCTCTAAATAGTATGGCTGAGACCAAAAGAGAAAGAGATACTTGAATGCATAACAGCAATCATAATAGCAAACTACCTAGTAAACAAGAATTCATAATAGTAAACTGTTGGAATCAGTGAGTCAGGGGTCTCTCTGAATTCTTCTGAGAGAAACCAGAGTGCAGGGATGGAATTAAAGCCTGAGGATGGATTGCAGTATATTAAGCTACTCACACATAAACTAGACGTTTAAGTAGAAGTAAGTTAGTAAGTTTTAGGGTGAGATCTAATGCTTTTAGTAATTGAAAGGTTTCGAATTCCAAAGTTCCAGTGAGAGTTCTAGTGAAGGTTAAAAAACATACTGATACTTTCAGTAGAGGCTCCAGGACCACAGTTCTAGACTGTACATAGACATAATAGAGCTATAGTAAGAATATTCCTTACATTTTTCAGATGGAACAAGATAGGTTGTATGCCTAGTTTATACGTAACCTGGCATGTTAAGAAACTAGAATTCTAACAGGTTAAGGCGTGGTGGTCCGAGTTTGTGTCTTAGCTTGTTGGAAAAATCCTATATTAGAGTATGTTGTGGGAGAGTTGGTGCTTTAGCCTTTTGCTTTCTGCCAGGGCTTTTAGCCATTTGCTCTTGCCATTTGCTTTTGCTACTGCTTTTGCCGTTGCTTTTCTGCTTACCTTTTGAGACTGATGTGCTTTGTAATAAGCTGTGCTTTGTAATAAATAACATTTTTAGCAACTATTGGCTGCTTTGATCATTTAAGATAACCCGAAAAAGTTGGTGCCTTAGAGCACCGGAGGTCAGAACCTCACAGTAAACTACCTTGACATAAAGGCAGCCTGTATTTTAGTGAGGTTGTCATACAAAAAAATTAATACCCTGGAGTTTGTCAAGTGAATGGTTCAGCTAAATTTAAATTTATTTTTCTGTGGTGAAGGTCTCTTTTTGTGACCACAATATTTTCTATTAGACAATCACAATATGAAAGAGGCTTGCCTATCTTATCTATTGTCACTTCTGACGTGTGCATGATCCCACTATTTGCATCCCTTGAAAGCTGCCCTGTCCTGCCCCTAAGAATGGCAACCTCCCAGCTAAGCTGGAGTATTTGGCTGCCGATAAGAAAGAAATTTTCATTTATTTATTCCTTTGGTAATGGAGGTGTTCTGCCTTTGCTAGTGAGTATGCCAGAAATGAAAATCATAATTTTGGGCAGAATGACTTTGCATTTCCTTTAAGCAGGCTTGCTTCTACAGCCTGATTTTAGGCAACAACTTAAACCATTTGTAGGAACTTGCTGTCAGAATATGTCATTATGATACAATATAGTCAATGAACTCCCATGTTACCTGCATCACATGAGGAATTGTTTAGTCAGACTTTGAAAAGTCTAAATTCTAAATTTCTCATTAAATGTTTATGAATGCCAGAAACCACTATATAATAATATATTTTTAAAATTCACAACAATGACCAAAACTCTCCAAATCAAAAACAAACTTAATTTTATGTCAGAACTTATATGACATGCAGATTTTAAAGAAAATTATTGTCTTATTTTATTCAAGAGTATTAAGCTGGTAGATTTCTCTCTTTGTCTCAGAAACCTGTACAAATACTTTTACTGTATGTGCTAAATAGAATTAGACCTGTTGTCTTTAATGTTAAAATAGAAATCTTGCCTAAACTCAGCTCATGAGTTCGGTCACTCAGAGTATCTTGTAAGTCTTATTTAATTAAACTTTACAACACTCCTAAGACAAAGGATAAGCTGAATTTTTATCTTCTCTGCAACCACCCTAAACTGTATAGAATGGCCTTAATACTTTCTCTTCATGTTAAACAGCACCTAGCCTTACAAGCAATTGCTTAGGGCATGACTCATGTATGCAGTCACTTTAGCAGTGGATTCTTATGGAGCGCCTTGAGAGAACAAATATATACAAATATGCTGCAAAAAAAGTTTATTGCAGTTAGAATATAAAGATTTTCTTTAAAAACTTTCTCTAGAGCCAACTGTATAACCATGCATTTGACTGCCAGTAACGAATTTAGCAGCTACTCTCCTTAACTGAAGTGCAGCATATATTGGGTAAAGATGGACCACTTGGAAGTTTTTAATTAAAGTAACTTAACTACTTAAGTAGTTACTTGCTTAAATTAAACATAAAATAGTAAAGATTCATCATGGTATCCTAAGATGCACCATTAATCTAATACTGCTGAAATCTTCACCTATCAATAGGATGCAAACAGAGTGAAAATGGGGAATAACATCAACTAGTCTAATGCACTAAAGATAAGGATACAGTTAATTGGTTAGAAAATCTTTCCAGAAAGTATTCCAGGTGAGATTTTTATATCAAAGATCTACCAGAAAATATCTAAGTCTAATTGTATCACCTTAGGGAACAAAGATATTCTCTTTATATATTGGTCACTTTCCTATCAAAGCTGTTATTTTTTATTTATGCAGCCCCTGATGGTAGCTGTTACAGGTTCTGAGTGACCTCATTAAGGTTACATATGCACTGCACTTTACATTTCCTTCTGAAGTTGTATATGGAGGATATGGACTAAAAGGTTCTTTGATTCACCTGTTTTCACAATTTTTTGGCGATATTAATAGCCTATTGCATTTTAATAATGTGAACAGTAAATGTAAAGCCATACTGTAATTATTTCTGTGGGTCCAGAAGAGGTTTCTCCCCAGAACTCTCTTTGAAGCCATCTTCAATCCTAGATTCTTCTTTAGATAACAAGCTGCTTGTGATTTGTTCTGACTAAGCTGTCACAGTAATGAATATTAATGTTTGAGATAGCTCTAGTGTCCTCTAGCATATTTAAAATAAAATTCTAAAAGTTCAAGGGTACAAAACACATAGAAAGGCTTCATTTTGATGAGTATTTGCTAAAATACACATTATGCTACTTATTAGTTTTGCAAATCTGTGTGGATTTATTTTGATTTATTTCTCTGTACAATAATTTTACTTACTAGTTCTGCCTTAACAAGTTTCCACTGCAAAGATTTTAATATTTTAATTTTTGGAAAATGCTCCACTGCACTCTTAGTAGACCATAAAGACTCTGCACGTATAACATGCACATTTCACATGGCAAACTCAGAAATGAGGAAAGTAAAATTTCATGCCATACAAAACCAGAAAACCTTGTACGAATTGTACTTTTCTCAATTTTACTTTCCTTCTCCTCCTAACAAGCTAATCACTAACATAGTGCACAGTGCAGTGACACTGCATTGGCAAATACCTCAGAGGGAGGCCATCTATTTTTTGCACATACAAAATCCATTCGATATTGATGTAACAAGATGTAACAAGAGAGCAAGTCTGAGTCATAAAAAAGACCTTCACCACAGAGATATAAATCTGAATTTAGCAGAAGCATTCACTTAACAGCTCCAGGGAATTTTTTTTTTTTTTTTTTTGACCATCGTCTTTCTTCCCTGGAAGAAAGAAGTTTCTAAGTTTAAAAGCTTCTGTTTGATGCAATGAGCAAAGACTGATTTCAAAATGTAAATGTAGGTTAACTGTTGTCTGATACTTACTCATCTCCGCTGTGCATGAACCTTCTCATCTGGGATGTATGCTTCATTCTCTCTTTCAGCTTAAATGCATTAATGCTAAAAGCAAAATAATTCAGCTTTTGGAATTAATTGTCTCTGAAATAGATGATTATGGTACAATGTCTGATATTTCTGCAATAATCATGCATTATAAAGAATGCATCAACCTTGCAGGTGTATCTGATTTAAGAAACATCTGATCCCTCTGTTTTAAGAGGGACAGTATTTTCCAGTGGAATTTTAGTTTATTAAACAGATAAAAATTATAACTTCCAGGCCCTTTGAATTTTCATCATATGTTGGAACTCTGGAAACTGGGAGTATTGAACTTCCTGTGCTGTCAGGCACTGACCCCCAAAAGAATACTGCTTTTGACCTGAGGTCTTGGACGAGGCTTCCAAAATTTAATAATAGAACTAGAATCACTAGTGTGTAGTTTAAATAGAAGTGTAGAATCACATGGTGAAAAATTTAGAATGTAAGGTTTTAGAATACAGCAATGTGTGGAAGGCAAGATGGAGGGTTTAGGGTGGGGGTTTTCTTTCTTTTCCACCTTCTTCTTCCTGGGTCTAGGTAGTACTTTTTAATTAGATAGAAAATGCCGCACTACAGGGCACGGGTGTTTGGTCATTGGGTCAAAAGTAAAAATAATCTAGGTGTTAGCTTTTAATTTGACTGTTTAGCCTTAAAAGACCTTGTAATGAGCGAGATACATCACTATTTCTTCATTTTTAGCCTGCCAGCTAGAAGTGCTGTAGCACTCACTGTAACATAGATAAGAATTAATAAACAGCAATTAATAAAACACAAAATTCTATCTCTTGTGCATTTAATCCAGACTCTGGCTGAAGAGAAAAAAGAAGATAAAAAGCAACTAATCATATTGTTAAAATTAGTAACAAACTGACAGTAATGATAGATAGCTAACCTATCTGACCTAACCATCTGAATATGACACTTCAAAAAAATATGAATAAAATTCCATGTCCATTCCTGATACCAGATTCCAGAAATGTTAGTCATGAACTATGGAAGATCTATCTATTTGGCTTAACTGAGAAATGAGTATCCTACAGGAAATTAGAGAATACATATCTGATAATGGAAAACTATTTCAAATTGCCAAAAATTGCAGCAGAGGTATTCAACAAGTGGAATGAATTACCTGAAAATATACTAGTCCCTACCAGTCAATGAAAATGTGCTCAAACAATACAGGAAGTTAAGACTTGATGGTAAAAATTACCAGATATATTTTTTAATCTTTTGTTTGGAAAGGCATCAGGTAGATTGATTTTTCTTGTAATTCGAAAAATGTATGGACCTAAATAGGGACAAGTCATTTCCACTCATAAACCAAACTTTTTTAATATAACAACAGGTTCTCCCATTTACTTTTTCAATTAAAGTTTCTGGAAGTCTTAGGAAGTATTAAAAATTCTCCACAGAAAAAGCTCATTTTTCCCTTTTCCCACCAAAAGAATGAAAAACTTTCTGCTCAGAACTAAAAGAAAGATTAAAAAAAAATCCCTCTTAACTGGTATAAAAACCTTTTCATTCCCTCTGTAAAAATTTATCATTGAGATACACAATATACAAAAGTGTGCTACTTTAATTGCTTTAATTATTAAAAACCTACGTTTAACTTAGTCTTTTTCCAGGTAAAATCTCCTTAAAGATATATTAAAAAAATTCCCTCCTGCTAGTCTGCCTTCAATGCTAGCAGTTTAGAGAAACTGGCACACAGCTTTAACAAAAGATCTCCAGTGTATTGATAGAGACAGTGCTACAAAAAGGGATTGGGAACACATGTGATCACAGTGGTTCTATCTAAAATAGAATGAATGTAATAGAAATCTTGGCTCTAAGGGGTGTTATGGTATATGTGTCTCTACCAACACAGATAAGGGAGTGGACATTTTTAATTTCTGAGCAGAAAAACTGAAATGCCAGGTTCTGGCTTGAAATTAATATAGGCTGAAAATCTATGCTGCTACAGATTGCCTAGAATATAATCAGTTTTATTTGGCAGCTGGCAGATGTGAAACCTTGGGAACCCAATTTCCAGAACAGAGTGGTCTAAAGTTGCTCTTACACTGTCGGGTGTTTGCCAAGCATTTATGCTTTGAACAGAGAGGCCAAATGACCAGCATGAACCCAGTAACCAACATTTCACATATAGGCTCCTACAGGTGAACAGAGTAAAAAGAAAAATAAGTCTGCTTCTGAAAGGTCAAAGAAAATACAATTTTTTACATAAAAATATCGGGTTTTTTGCACATAGCTTTGAGAATGAGAAAGCAGACTTTCCTGAATTTGTCTGGCTGAGCTAGAATATGCTTCAGCAGTTCAGTTATTGGAGCCAAAATTAACCAAAAGATCTTTCCCATAAGGGCCCATTTCTGTGGCAACTAGAGAGGTGTCATGTGAACAATCTTATCAAGCATCTAAAGAAAAAGATAGCTAACAATCTTGGGCTCATAACACTAGACTAGTATAGTCTTCCAATTGAATTAGGGCAAATCAGCTCAGGCTTTTCATTTTGTAAGGCATAAATTTTTGTCATAATCTGAAAAAATGTTTTAAATTAATGAGGAAGTTTTAACATTTGCAATCTTAAGCAGTTAGCAGCAAATTAGAAGACATTTACCTAGGTAGGGAAGTCAATATTTTCTAATCCCTTTTAAAAACTGTTAATGAGCTCTGCAGTGGTGTCTCTAAACTCAAAAATAGAAACAGAAAAATGGAAGCAGAATCATATGAAAAGAACTTATTCATTGTACGTAGAAATATTAAATAAGCAATCCAGTAATTTAGTCGAATTTATAATGAACAAAGAACAAACTGGTGGAATTAAAAGCTTGACTGGCAAAGGAAAATTATCCTTTGCTAGTTTTGCTATATATGGGATGGTGGGTCTTCCTTCAGAATGTAGTGCCAAGGGATATTCTGAAAGGCTGAAATAAGATGGGGCAACACATATATCAAGGGAAATTTAGAGGTTTAGGAATTGAAACTGTCAATGGCTAAGAAATATAGTGAATCATTCTCCACTGAGCCAGAGGCTAGAAGATCTAATGAGCTAATAATAGCACACATTTCATACCCCCAGGAAAAGAATGACAAAGCAAGATAAAGAGGCTAGAAGAGCAAAATGATTGGGATCATATGTGATTAAAGCATCTTTTCATTAATTGTGAGAAAGGATGGAAAGGTTTTCCATGATGGAAACAACAACAAAATGCGACACTGTTCCAAAACACTCTGTGCCCAGATATGGATCATGAGAAAGATTTAATCACTTTGTTTTGGTGCCTTTTTTATTTTTCTTCTCAGAAAGAGAAAATTGCAGGAAGAAATGCTTCCTGAATACAAATAAATAACTTAGTACCGTCCTCCAGTATAGAATAGTCCTGTGTGATGCAACTTTAGATTGAAAGGTTAACATGAAAAGTGGTAGCAGGCTATGAGAGAAGAACACTGAAGAAACATTGGGGGGTAATGCATAGACATCTGCTTTCATATTTAATAAAAAAAATGTTACATATAGTGTTAATTATATTGAAGTCAAACTCAGCAGATGTAAACTGGTTTTTTAATTTATTGAGGCCTATGCCAAAACATTGCGGATTCTGGTCTGTGGCATCTATTTCAAATTCCCTTCTGGGGCATTTAATCTTTCCAGGAAACATTGGCCGAGATGAGAAGAGCAGCAATGGCATTATGAGGTTTCAGCCTTACAGTCCAGCCACGAGCTGAAAGGTGTGGTAAATTCTTGCCTTGTATAAAGTCACTGAGGGGAACCCATGCCCTCAGATGGACTGTGGGCAGAGGATGATCAGAATAAACAAAATTCACCTGCTTCCTGAGGATGGATGAGTAAACAGGAGGAAAATGTTGCTTTGGGATTGTTTTTTATTCAATAAAGTGAGAAAGTAGGGCCCTGAAATCATGTGAAAAATATGTTTCTTATAGAAATACTAACTTCAGGTAGTCACTTTTCTGTCTGTTCTTTCCACTCACACTTCATGCTCTATAAGCCATATCAATTCTTGCTAGAATTCCTAAATAAAGGAGATATGGGATTGTCATCATAATTAGTTTCACTTCAGAATTATAGGACTACATAGTGCATGAGGGACCTGTAACATGCTCTAAAAAGTAGTATCATTGGCTTCATGAAGGTGTTAAATATTTTAATCGTAAGACATTATATGTTCTTTAGATGTTGAAAAATATTTAGAGCTAAATATTTTAAAACCATTTCACATAAGAAATATCTTTATTATCTATGCTCAATCCCTTACTTTAAAGCTTACAAAGCACCAGTTTCCCTAAAGCTGGTTAACAGTTTACTAAAAAATTCTGAATATTCTATCCCCGTCCCCCACCATGTATCTACTTTATAAACTGTCATCAGATGGATTCAAATTAGGAAAACAATCTCATCTATTGTTGGTTTGCCTGGTGACATTTTGTTATCAAATCTCTCTAGCTTGTAATGTTGCTCATCTCACAGATGTTTTTACACCAGAGATCTCTGTGGAACTTTTTTTTTCTTTTTAATTTTCTGCAAACTGATTATTCTGTCAGTGAGAAATAAGGAGTACAATTGTTTCTTTAATGGTAGTGAAATGCAGGAAGGCTAGGTATTCCCAGCAACAGCAATTTTGATACTGAAAAGTGTAGAGGAACCCTTAGTGACAGGCTCACTCATTACTTTCTGAAGATCTGTTCTATCGAGTAAGTTTGCAGCATCATCTTAAGAAAAATATTTATATTGAGGTGATGAAACTGAGACTCCCATGGGCAGTTTAGCCAATTGTCAATTTCCAGATCTAGTTTTTAAGTGCATGTTGTTTTTCTGTGGGTATCCTGTCACTGACACTATTTCCAGTTTGTATTTTCATATTATATGTCCTTGTTGTTTTTCTTAAAAAAACCCCAAAAAAACAGAAAATTAACAAAAAAAAAAAAAAAAATAAAACAAAAACAAAAACAAACAAAAAACCCAAAACAAAACAAAACAAAACAAAACAAAACAAAAAAAGAAGTTTCTATATACAATTCTCACAAGTTCTGTTTGTTTGGGATTCCCCCTCTTTTTTTTCCCAGTTGAGTGGTGTCCATTACTTGTTTTGTTGATTGTTTTTTTTTTTTTGTTCAGGGAATACATAAACAAACTAATCTTTCTCTCCTTCCCTTCTTCCTCTTTCTTCTTTTTTTTTCTTCACTCTCATTTTTTTCCTCAACTTTTTCTAATTTAAAAACACTTACTTTTCATCCAACACAATAAATTCTATTTAGTCTGATTATTGATTCATAAAATTTTAGTCAAAGGTAGGCAGAATAAGGGGTAATGTGGTCCTGTATGAATTAGTTCAGCACTCAGCCCGAGATATCAGAAACCTTTACTTGATTATATTGCTTGTTTGCTGTGTTTTTGAACTTATATTTCCACCTCAGGGACGTTACATTAATCAAGACTATTGAAGAACAGGAAATACCATGCAGACATTGATCTACTTTGTATAAACACATCAACAGTCTGCAGAGCCACTAACTTTTGAACGCTCCATCTTATAGAACAAACAGACTACTAATCAATCTTCCCTTACATTTGCCTTTTATGAACAATAAAACTACATTGGCAAAAAAATCCCAGCAAATGAAAACCTATCTTGTTTGAGTATTCTCTTTTTCTGTGGTTGAAAAACCCCTTAGAGGAGAAAACTAAAATGATCATCCATACTCCATGCAAAGAAATACAGAATTTTCTGCTTTTCCTGCACGGGTCTAGCTCTGATGTATTCATTTTTTTAGTCAGAACTATCCCCCTCTCAGAATATTTTTTTTTTTTCCATGAGGTTTTCATGTGTGATTGTTTTTGAGATAGTTTTCATAGTTTGTCGAAAACTTTTGACCAACTATCCAGGTTTACATTTAGAAGAAAAAGTCACTGGTGTGCTAGGACAGAGCTTGCAGTTATATGATAACTTGTCAGAGAAGGAAGACTACTGAGGCAAAGACTGAGCAATATCCCACTGACAAACTACAAGTTATTTGAGATTCATTAATAGAGTTCCATTAAAACCAAACTTTGCTATTTGTATTTAACATGTGTAAATAGAGAAAGTGAGCTTCTGAATTAAAAAATAGGTGATGAGAGTAGTATATCAGCATAAAAACCACCAGTGTTTCAAAACAGGAGGACAGCTAATGGGTTGCCTTGAATAAGTGCTGAATATAGAGAAACACAGGTTGGTGAGAATCCAACACTGGTTGGAGTGTGGTACCTTCTTTTATTACTGTGTAATGAATAATGCATATTCCTCTTTGTTCAAGGAAATATGATGGTATGATAGATGACAGTCTGTCAGGATCATCTAGGTGTAATGACTGAGAGCAAAAAGGGGGAAAAAGTGACGTCTTTAAGTTCTTTCCATGATATGATGACCTTTTTTAAACACAGTGATTTCATCCCTAGGTGCAACATTTGGCCCTGATTTCCTAGTTTCCACTCTCCACTTCTACCTCTTCAAGCAGTTTCCTCAATGGTATTTTTCTTTGGAGAAAATAAGAAGGTTCAACGCTTTAATTTTAATTACTGTATACTGCTACATTTTCATAAGAATTAATGAACAAACAAAAATGAGATTTGTCTTCTTTCTGTCTCTGTAAACCAACCAGCCTCACTAGCTGTGAAGAATTCCTCTGACACTTTACTGGACCAAGGTGTGAGGCAGAGCCCAATCCCAGAGCTGTAAATTTGTTTTTGGAGGTAGGAAAGGACCAAAGTACATATCTGTTGAAATAATTACTTGAGGAAAGAAGCAGTGCATCATTTCTAAAGAGTTTATTATAGAAATTAACATTTTCTTAGTACAATTTCTGTCAGTGTTCAAATGTTCTGGGCATCATTCTGAGGCTAGACTTTGTGTGGTGTTGTTTCACTGAAACTGATAGAATAATGTTGGACTCTTGCTCAATTTGACCTATAGCTTTTCCCTTTCTAAATCTCTACAGCACTTGACTGACTAAATGTATATAAAAATAAATTGTTTGCAATTTAATTGTGCAGTGTGTGATTGGTCAGGGAATTTAGAGAGCTCACAGGAGAACAATTTATATTCCCAGTTGTGTTTACAGCCAGATCATTCTTTGTACAATTGCTATAATTTTTCATGGTAGAAAGGCATTTTTTACATATTCATTTTAGTAGGCAAATAATGTATTTCAATTGATAATTTTAGTTAGTTAGCCAGTTTTTGTTATGTGCTTGAAAAATACACAAAACAATCAGATTTTGGATTTACAGTGGAGGCTGTTTGGCTGCTACCAGCAGCAGAAATTGTGAAGGCCAAGGTTTCTCTCAAGAAGGTCAAGTCTTGGTGCTGCACCTGAGTTGGGGCAACCCCTGGTGCCAGCCCAGGCTGGGGATGAAGAGATGGAGAGCAGCCCTGCCCAGAAGGATCTGGGGATGCTGGCATGGGTGAGAGCTGGACATGAGCCAGCCATGGGCACTCCTAGCCCAGAAAGCACAAGAAAGATGAAAAGTGACTATTTATAGTGACATGCAGAGACAGATGAGAGGGAGAGGCTTAAAAGTGTGAGTAGGTTCAGATCAGATATTAGGAAGAAGTTCTTTATTGAGAGAGTGGTGAGGCCCTGGCACAACTTGCCCAGAGAAGCTGTGGATGCCCCATTGCTGGGAGTGTCCAAGGCAAGGCTGGATGCAGCTTTGAGCAACGTGGTCTATAAATAGTGCCACACCCACAGCAGGGGGTTGGAACCAGGTGATCTTTAAGGTCCCCTCCAACTCAGGCCATTCTATAATTTTATCTTTTGTGGGAGGACGGATTGTAAGAGAATAGAGATGGTGCTGTGGGCAGCCTGGTCCCTGGTAAGCTGCAGCTGTGCTGATTACAAAGAGTGGAAGCTGCCTTGCCCTTAATAGGTGTCAGCTATGTCCAGTGAGGATGTGTGTTACAAGAGAATGGGTAGGCTGGTCGTGCAGTAGTAGTAGAAGGAAGAGAGGAATTGGTGTTGCTCCCAGTGGGAGCTTTACAGAGAGAAGGTGTGAAAGTTTTACTGCAAGATAAACAAAAGCTGATGCTTGCATCGGTTTTGAGTCCACTGTCAATATTTCTATGTTTAAGTCCTCTCACAGTCATAGATTCAAACTGGAGTCAAAACAGCTGATCTAGCATGATTTATTTTGCCTAAGTTTGGAAGGTAAGTTGCAAGACCTAGGCCAAACCTTAAGCTGTGATAGCACTATAGTGAAAATTTGCAACTATTAAACATAATCTGCTGCAATAATTTTCCATAAAGAAAGTTGAAAAGTTGGGTGAATATAAAATAAGAGGGAAACACATAAGGTAAAGGAGTAGCTTTGTATGTACAAATTTGCATATTCAGTGCATACATTTGGATATTTATTTTTAGTAAAAATACCCATATGTCTATTTTATATTCACAACTGTCCCCATCTTTTTGTTGCGACATTTCAGATACCAATGATTTTAATGCAAAATTGAATGATTTAATGGGCTGGAGATGTTTAATTAAATCACTTCAATTGTGACTTTCACTATGACATTGAAGACTTTGTATAATAACAGTAGTATTTCACAGAAAATAATGATACAAATTCTTAAATCTAGACTGTTTGGTAGACACTTGAAAATATTCTTCTGCATCTTTTAGAAAAAAATCAGTCAAACAAAGAATTTTGCTGATGGAGGTAGCAAAGGTGAAGTGAAACCTTCAAGAACTGATAGAAACCTTCCAGTTCATAAGTCAAATTACCTCAGCCTGTTTCAGATCACAGGAAAAAAATCCAACCACTTTGATTTTTTTTTCCAAAGCATTGCTCTTCCACCCTTTATTACTGGGAGAAGTGTATGGAGATACTCTGTTAATTTAACAGAATTAAGATAGTGTTAACAATTTATTGATCCATAAACTGGTGATTATTAATTCAGCAGAGTACAGATTATATTTACTATTCAAATAAGAATGATTTGTATGGCTCTTATGTATGTATTTAATTTTCAGCTTCTTATTTCTTTCTAGCACTGGGCAATCCAGTTAGATGTGTAAGGGCTTGGCAGCAGGTAAATAGAAACGATTAGTATCAATTGATGACTGGAATGTTGGTGATAGTCTGATGGTAGGCAGCACAGATAATTTGAAAGTCCCCATACAAAAATAAGAAGTGGAAAGCCTGGAGGAAAAAAAGGAATTGCTGGAGAAATAGAATCACATATTTAAGGAAAAATTGCTCTGAGTGTAGTAATGTTCTTTTAATTTCACTGAAGAAGGATTTTATAGGATAAATTAATATGTGATTATTTGAGGCAATTAGATGTGTTTTTTTCTATATTTTTTTTCTAACAATTTTAACCATATATGTAAGGAAAAATGTTTTGATGGTTCAATGATCATCTAAGAAACAATTTCTTTTTACATTTAGAGTCTTTTGTCACATAATGTGAACAACTGGAATAGAACTGATGCATCCTTTAAGCATTGAAAATGGCTCTCATGGATTTTTAATGTAACATGGAAAGTAAGAAAGGAAAATTTCTCCAAGTATCCTTGATCAAGATGACTGTTAAAAAATTCAGCAGCCATAGCTGTATAAATATGTCTGAAATACTCCACTGGTTTTGAATATGTCAGCCCTGAAATGAAGCTAATTCTTCTTAAAAATCTTAAAGCTCAATGCTAATTCCTGCCTCTAAGCTCTCACTCTGTTGAAGGCATTGACTTCAGAGACCAAAATGCCCTTCTGTCTAGAGCCCTGTACTATTAAAAATGCATTTCTTCCTAAAATAGGACATTTAGTACCACGTAAAGAAATGAGCAGATGTGTTTGATCTTGTGACACTGAATTTGTTCTCTAACTGGTGGATTCTCTCTGGTATTTTTTCTGAATGATCTGCTATGAACCCTAAAGCTGAAGAGAGTTCATCTTTGTGCAGAAGAAATGCCTCATGTCAGTTCAGCCTGTGAACCTTGAGTTTCAGCAGCAAAAAACAAAATTTCCCTTTCCTTCTGGGGTTCTTTTGTAAGAGAAGAGGTGGAAGTTGACATAACTTTCATGCTTACTATTTATATGTCAGCTAAATGCATAAAAAAATTCACTTTAGCTTTAAGAAAGCAAATAAGCCAAATGTAAGAAAGGAAGACATAGTTACTGTGGAATTTCTTTTGAAACATTAAAGCAACCAAGACCTAGTCCCTGCTTTTTGCTGGGGAAAGTGCTGTAGAGTATTCCATTAATAGTCTTTTATTCCCATGGCATGATCATTAAGTACTCAGCTTCAGTATGTGAACCAAGGACTTTTTTATGCTCTTGCAGGTTAATATGAGTCTATGCTGTCTAAAAAGAGTAGGTCTGGTGAAGAATGTATTTACAACGGAACAAGGAATTCACATGATATTTGGCTCATAAATTTAAGTAACTCTCCAATACTGAGCAGTGATCAATGCATATAATCTAATTTTTTTCTCATTCTTTCTATTATCCAATGAAAAGAAAAAAAAATCCTCTCTTGCATCTAGACTACTTTGTTTTGCTGAACAAAAACTTTCTTACATCTAATCACAGTTGAAAATTTATGACTGCTTGGTTCTGTAAATAATTCAGTACCAGAATTACCAACTGAATGACTCTTAGAAATGATAGGTTGTTTTCAGTCTTGCATGTCATCATTACTTCAACAAAATAACTCAATATTCTATAATAGTACAATAATGTAAACACGACTGGGAAAACAGCGTTTTATTTTGTTGAAAATATAGGGTATGAACCCAGCATGAGATATTCTCTTTTATGTCTCAGATATCAAGAGTACATTTGCTGAAGGAATAAGCTAGAAATGTTCATGATACAGTTATGTCTATGAAATCTTTCCAATATAAGGATTGTTTTATGTGCAATAAAGAGATGAAGGTCTGGGATTTTTTTTTT
Organism: Muscicapa striata striata; assembly: GCA_030060385.1. Classification (NCBI taxonomy): domain Eukaryota; kingdom Metazoa; phylum Chordata; class Aves; order Passeriformes; family Muscicapidae; genus Muscicapa; species Muscicapa striata. The sequence continues at coordinate 332,961 of JAREIS010000494.1, read as the reverse complement.
TTTTTTTTTTTTTTTTTAAATTCCGGAGACATACTGAAGTGCTAGTACTAAAACCATATAGAACTCCCTGCATGAGAGACTTTTTAACATATTTTCATTGATCTAAATCTTCATTGTGGAATTAATACAACTTTGCTGTCTTGAATAGAATCAGGAAGACTTCTCTGCAGCTGAGGTTAAGCAAAGGTTGTGATATTACAAATTAGAGCTAAATAGGAGACTGATATTGAGAAACTGGAACCTTGTTAGCTATACTAATAATGAATCAAGTCTCTGAGACAAAGGGTCCCCAAAGGTGAGATAGCTGGAGTTTGAATACAAATGGCTGTATTATTATTAACACATCCATTCATGAAAGCAGGTTTGTAATATTTGAAACTGAGCTCTCAGGGAGATTAAGCAAAATCTATGTAGCTAAAGTGTATAGAGAGGCTGAGATGTATTTCTTTGGTTATAAATATTTTAATAAAATGACCTGACAGAAATATATTTCTCAATGAAAAACATCATATTCACAGAAGATTGTTAAAATTTCAAAGTCAAATGCTGAAAAACCAGGAAAAGCGTGAAAATAGTATTATGCTAATACATTTATACAATGGGGCAGTTTCTTATCATCATGTTATATACTGCTGCTGGACCCACGATTTTTTTTGTGCAAATGGTGTGTGATGTCACTCAATGGTCAGCTATTCAACTTTTTATCCATGAGTGTGATGCAAAATTAGATGTTCTCCACATTCTGCCTTGTAGACACAGTTTTTACCTTGCTCTTTTCTAGTGTGTTAATTATTAAATTAATACAAGACTTCACAAGTATGTTTGTGCACTTTGGTTTATATTTCTTCTGAAAGACTTTTTGATTTATGAATGAGGAACAGAGATACAGAGACATTACAAAAAATTATAATCCTGTTTTAGAGCATTTGAAAGGAGTGAAAAGGTTGTTGGGTTTTTGTTTGTTGTTTGTTTGTTTATTTGTTTTTCCTTCCCTTAGTATTGTCATCTTCAGTACTACCCAGCTTTCCAGGTATTTTACACACAGTTCCCAGTGACTTCACTTGTAGTGCTTGCAGCACTGAAAAGTTTTGAGGAATGGTACTGTGATTTGTATACTTGTTCTGGATTCCAGAGGAAGGTGCTCAGGTAATCACAGGAAAGGACACAGTTATGTTTCCCGGACTACATTTTTATTCCTATATATTTTTTTCTCGGTGTTTATTTTTCAAAGAGTTTTCACCAATTTTATCCTCTCCATCTTTCTTCCTGGACTGTTTTTAAAGCTGATTAATGGATTTAAGTTTGCCTTTTGGGGCATTTTCAGCTCTTTTCTAAATTCTTTCTTCATTGTCACTTAAGTGTGGTGTCTAGTGCACCACTTTTCATTCACATACCTTGTGTATTCCATAGCAACTCATATCCAAATCAATACAACAAATACCTGTTTTCAAAACAGTAAGATGAGATGTTTGTCTCAAGTACAAAACTACACCTCAAACATTTGACCTTCAACACTTGACTTTCAGTTACTGTTTGTGACTATTGTTATTGTTGCTTGTAGTATTAATAAGTCCTATTCCACAAAAAAAATTTCTTCTGTCCCTGATGTTTTAACTGCATAAAAGACAAAGAGTCATTGGGCATAGGGAAACATACATGTGAGGTTGGACCCACCTGAGCAGTATCTTAGCAGGTACCTTATCCCATCCACAGCTCCCAAATAATCATTGATGTTTACAAAGGACACTTAAAATCCCTCTCAATAAGGGAAGTTCCTTATTTCAGCCACAGGAAAATGCACTTCTCCTAAAGAAAGGAGTACAAATTTCACTGGGTGAGAGAATAGAACATGAAGTTGTAGGATGCATTTCCTCCAGGTGAGATAGTCCTGGACTGTTAGAGCCTTCCTGAAGAAGAAATCATCTTTTCTGCCTCCTTTAAAATAATTTGGTGACCCTTTGCTCAAATTTGTCTGAAGTTTTTCTGGACTGTTAAAAACTTCTGTGTGTATACCATGCCCTATGTGCTGTCCTACAAGTATAACAGACATATATTTAGTTTTGTCACGATAAAGCAGATCTTTTGGAATAGATTTCTAAGAGGAGTAATGTGACATGATATTGATGTTTTGTGATAGAGAATAGTGCCTGCCTGTGATAGGGGGAGATTGGCACAGAATTTGCAGTCACTGAATTCAACCTATGCTCTTCTGACCAGATATTTCCTAGAGAAAAGACGTCAAAGAAGAGAGTCTGACAGCATCTTCTTTTTAGGACTGAACTGGCAAAACTGAGAGAGAAGGGTTGAATTGATCTGGAAACAGTATGTAGGGGTTTCCAATGCTAAGCAGTTTTTATCTGTAGATTTTTTTTTTCACTTTAATGTTTGTACTGGGTCTGTCTGGGTTGAAGATGCAAAGTTAGCTTTCTTCACGGCAGCTTGTATGGTGCTATGTGTTGCATTTATGGCTGAAGCAGTGTTTATAGTATGCCAGTATTTGGTTACTGCTGGAGAGCTTAATGTCAAGGCTTGCTTTCCTCTGTTCAGCCCAAACAGGAGCAGGCTGGATGTGAGAGGTGGCTGAGACAGGGCACAGTCAGGAGAGCTGACCAAAGGGGCATTGCATGCCATTCTGTATCTTGCCCAAGCAATAAAATTTAAGAAAGTGGGCTACTGGAGGTTGTAGTGTTTGTTTTCCTATTTTGTGTGCTGAGGTGCTGTTCTCCTGGAAGGGGGTGAACATCTGCCTGTCAATGGAAAGTAGAGAATTAATTTCTCTATTTGGCTCTACTTGCATGCATGGCTTTTATTGTTCTTATCAAACTGTCATTGTTTTGACTGATGGGTTTTTTTATTTTCTTTCTATTTTTCTCCCATCCTCTGGGGGAAGGGGACATGAGTGAAAGGAAGAATGATTGGCTATCATCTGGACTCAATCCACTGCAATATTTAAGATAAAAACTTTGTTAAAATTTAGGCATCATAATAATTTTTGATTGTTTTGGAGATGTTTTAATTATAGTGTCAGCTTCTCACTTTTTGTCGTTTAGAAAATTTGGTCATTGTAGCTTAGATCTCTGGATTCCATTCAAAATTAGATCTGTAAATTAAAAGCTTTATTTTTGAGTTTCACATTGCCTGAAATGAATCTTGCCATGGCCACATGTTCAAGACCAACAATTCTCACACTTGTGAACTTTTTGTCAGATGAAGAGTGTGAAAGCAAGAATGAGATTATTTGATGGCATAAATATAAAGTCTCAACAAGGCAGAGGGAGAAAGTGTTTCACTGGAGAGGAAAACAATTTATACATGCTTGAAGCAAAAGGTGATATGTGTCTATGAGCATGTATACTTTAACAAAGGCTCTGTCTTTACGGGCTGTGTAGGTAATCTCTCTTCAAATCCTTGTGGAACAGTTTAATCAGAAAACCAACCTTATTACCATATGGTCTCAACTTACTTCACCTAGATATTCTAAATAACTGAATACTTTAAATGATTTTAAATAGTTTTGAGAGGAATGTTGGATTTGTCTTTACAAATGAGCTGTGGATCTGCTGGTAGATAAGGCTAGCACTGCGAGAGATAAAAGAAACAATGGGATGGATTCCACTGATTGATGAATAGAAAAAGGTATTTGCCTTTACAAACAAACTGTAGGTTTGCTGATAAATGAAACTGAATATTGGAAGATGAAAGAAGCAATGGGGAAAAACTAGATTTCTGTAAGAATTAAAAATTAAAAGGAAGGGTTATACATTAGAGGAGACTCCCAGATGTTAGGCGTTCCGGGAAGTCTGTGCCTCTCAAGTACCTCAGCCAATGGCGAAAGGGAGAGGGAAATGCAGTCAGGAAAACAGGATAAAAAGGAGGCTGCGTCCTCCAAAAATTTGAGAGATCCCAGAGGAATGCCCCATGGCCTCTCCCTTTATTGAAATAAAGCAAAAAGGACTTCTCTGTCTCCTTTTTGGACATGAACCTCTGGAGTTTGTGGATTAATTTTCCTGACAGTTTAATTTTATATTATTGGTGTCCTAACCAAGGCTACTTATGTTTCAAGAGGTCAAGCTTTGCTCTGAATGACAGTGTCAAAGTATTTCTACCAATAATGCATATTATTGAAATATGACTTTCAGTATACTGTATTCTATTTCTTTAATAATTTAATACTATCAATGCTGTAATTCAAGTAAACTGACTAATTCAAATTGACAATTTCTGCTTTACTTATCACTATTTAGTACATGCATCCATTAACTCTTCCTGCAAACATTCATTTATTTATTTTGTCATGCTTTCCCAAAAGATCTGTGACACTCAAATGAATTTTAATCTTGCTATATATCAACATCATTTTCATTGGTTTTACTCAGAAAATATTACAAACCCTCACAATATGTAGTTTAGTTTGTGTGGGGTGCTCAGATTCTGTGTGGTACATGCTGTGGTCTTATACTTTTTCTAGCCTTATGCAATCTGGAGCAAAGTTGCATTGTCATCCTGCTCATTCGGACTACCAGAAAAAGTTTTGCATTCAAGCTGTGCAGTATCTCCTAGGTCTACACAAAACAGATATGTTTTTCATGGGATTGCACAGCTTTGCTCTTGGATATTTTGCTCTAGTTTGGTGTAAGAGTGAGGAGACGTGCAAGGATAATAGATATGCTGTGCTGTGCTTTTTATCTCTGTTTTGATTTTTCTTTGCTTCTCCACTTCCCTTACGATTTCCCCAGAGCACAAGGAAGGAATTAACTTATCTTTTCGCAGTTTACCATTGTAGTTTGCAGTTGACTAAAGTATATGTATACATAAAGTATACATATACTTTGTATATGTATATGCATATGTATATGTATATGTATATGTATATGTATATGTATATGTATATGTATATGTATATGTATATGTATATATAAAGTTAATGTATAGGGATCATTTTACATGCTTCCAACTCTCACAAGCCCATGAATCTGCTACTTTCAGACACACAAGATACATCAAACTTTGCTCTCTTTGTGTGTGGTAGGAATAAGTACCAGAGAAATTCACCTTGCATTTTATATATCCTTGTATCAAATAATTTTCTTTCGATGGAAGGAAACACTTGTTTGTCTTCAAATACTTGATTGCTGCATGTATTATCTTCTATAGTTTACCTGTTATTCTGATATCAACATGAATAACTTTGTCAGCAAATTACTCCTATAGGTATTATAGTATTCTAGCAGGAAAATTATTTGCATCTTGCCCTATTTTTAGTGTAAAAACAGTTGAAGAAAAACCTAAAAATAGGTTTCAATATTTATTTATTTCTCTATAAAAGCAACTTCAATGCCTGAAGTGGTTGAATATGAATGTGTTTCCTATATTAATTGCACATATATGAGAGAAATGCTAACTCAGAAAAAATCTGTATAATTTTAAATTATTAATCAGATATAGGAAGATAATTTTGGTTTTATATTAAATTTCTATATGCAGTCTATTACCAAATAAATCTAAAAATACACACAAAAACTGACATCCATTGCTACAGGTTTTTTAAAGTGTTCTAGCAATTTATGCTCCAAGTGTAGCCGAAAACAGTCCAGTCATACATTTACATTGGGAAATTACAGTGACATGAAGGTTATAGGTTGATTCAAAATTGTCTGAAATTGTTCCTTTTTCAAATGAAGTATGACTCAGCTTTCAAGTCCAGTACCTCATTACAGGTTTATATCTGGCTGAGACCACAGGTCAGATCTAAAATGTGGTAGGCTAAAATGGGCATATAAAAACTACTTCTGTTTTCACTGGTGCATGGAAAATGTACTCAGGATGAACTCAGCATCAACAATTCTAATTATTGTCACACTTAGTCACTTTTCTGAGACTGTCAAAGATGAAGAAAACTTGGCATATTTGTTAAAAAATGAAGGCTGTTAAAAAATGAAAGCATAAATGAGACTGGATTTGTGTGTAAAGCAGCTGTAGCTGAAGAATGCCATTAGAGTAGACCTGGGTCTAAACAGATTGTACACATTTTTATCATTTTCTATTTGTTAGCTATATTAGGTGATTAATATATATATAGAAGATACACAACAAAATGACTTCTGTATCTGTTCTGTGCAATCTTCTGTTATCTTTCTTTACTGTCTTTGAATTAATCTCAGTGCTTCCTGGCAGCAGTGGGCATATTCTAGGATGAAATGCTAGATCTACTTGCATTCTCTAGGTTGTGACTGTAGATAAGATTTCTAGACAGAATTCAGGTAAAGACTTTTAGTAGAAGTTCTTCCTTCTGCCTTCTTATACTGGAAAACTTTTAATCTTGTGTTTTGTTTCTGGAATAATTTTGTTCACATTTTCTTCACTGTTTTGAAGAACTGTGCAACGAGAAATCCATACAGTATTAAGATTGCCATTTTGACTGGACAAAGTAATTTGTATACCTACACATTCCTGAATCAAAACATGTAAGTTGCAGTCTGGTATCAATTTATAAGATGCTTTAAAATCAAAAGCTAAAACATACAAAATGCTTTGCATCTGTTAAGTTGTTTGAGCTATTTCTGTAGCTGGCACCCCTTAGAATATAATTTTGTGCCCATTTTTAGTTGTGAGGATGTTAGAATTTAATTGTAGTGAGGAGCATATCATTAGTCTTGAGCATCTGCCAGACACTGAGTTCTTTAGTGGCCAACATTCTTACAGAGCTTTGAAACAGTCTTTGAGTTCAGTAATGATTTGATATCATTTGACTGCAGAAGCCTGCAAAAGAAAAATATTTGCAAACATTAAAGTTTGTTTTACGTTAACAAAGCATTGTGAGTGAAATATGGACAAATAGGCATCAAATCATAGAGGTCCCTCTGTTTACTTTTTAAATTCTCTTTTTCTTTCATATATTACAAGCAAATGGATTTCTGTAGGTTATGTGTATACGTACATATTTTGTATATTATTCATATTAATTCTAATGAGGGAGGTACCATATGGAAAATCTGTTCATGCATTTTTGTCTTTAAATTATACCAACATGATCCATTTCCTGGTGTCATAGAGGACATGATTTCCCAGATGGAGCTGCACAAAATTTATATTGAAAGCTCAGCTAATTACACTTTTAGAAGAAGAACATGCATCAAATCTCCATTTGATAGAGGGCTTGTTCACTTCAGTGGAGGAACTTCCAAAAAGCAAAAATCTGAAATATAGGCTGTCACAACGTTCTCATGGACTGATTTTGGACTATATGCAGTTCTCCTGTAAACAACAATTTAAAAAAAAGAAAAATTTAATGTGAAAAGACTCATGTCATAAGAAAAACCCAAGATACTGCTTCTTGTGTTATTTTGGGCTATGATAGATTACCCAAAAGGCCAGGGAATGTATCTAGTGTTTTCAGAAAAATGGAAACTCATCTTTCAAAAAGCAATTCTAATTCTGCATGATGTAATTAAGTTGTAGTAACTTAAAAATAATTCCTTGCTTACCTAACAAAATATATTTTATCCTGAAGTATTCATTATCTGCACAAATTAATGAAATTACTGTGCTAAGATATTCTGGTGTTGATTTAACTATTTCTAAATAATTTTAAAACTTTTTTAAAAAAAGTGTGAAAATTGTGGCTCCTCTTTCAGGTTGCCTTGTGTTACACTTCTCTGTTATTGTGTTTCATAAAATCACAGAATTATTGAATGGCTTGTGTTCAAATGGACATCAAAGATCATCTAGGTCCAACCCCTCCTTCCATGGGCAGGAGACTTCCACTAGTTGTGCAATGCCCTATCTGACCTTGAAGACTTGGGAGTGTCACAACCTCTCTGGGCAACATGTTACATGCCTCATCATCCTCACAGTAAAGCATTTCACTCTAATATCTAATCTAAATATCTCATCTTCCAGTTTTCAACCATTTCTCGTTGCCCTATCACTATCTGCCCATTAAAAAGTTGTTTTTCCTCTCTTTTATAGTCCTACCTGAAGGCCAGAATGGGATTTCCCCTAAACCTTCACTTGCCAGGCTGAACAACCCCAATGCTCTCAGCCTCTCATTATATGAGATGTATTCCATCCCTCTCGCCAACTTCATGGCCCTCCACTGCTCTAACAGGTCCACATTTTTTTATGCCGGAAAAAAATCAGAGCTGAGCATAATACTCCAGGAGGAGTCTCTTGAGGGCCAAGCAGAGGGGCAGAATCCTCTCCCTCTACTGCTGCCCATGGTGCTTTGGATGCAGCCCAGGACACACTTGGCTTTCTGGGCTGGGAGTGGATGACTCATGTCCAGCTTTTCACCCACAATAAACTCTTAGTCCAACTTTGTAGGGCTGTTTTAACTGTCTTCTTCTCCCACTCTGTGCTCATTTCTGAGATTGCCATGATTCAGCTGCAGGATCTTGGATCTGGACTTGTTGAACTTCATGATGTTTGCACCCCCCTGAAGCCCATCCAGATGCTTTCTGGTTGGCATCCCTTCTTTCCTACATCATCTGCTCATAAACTTTACATTTTCTGTGGAACTCAGGAAATTGCCCATGGAAGAACATTATGGATAACACCAAAAGTTTCTCAAGGAGTTGACTATCCAGAATTTTCTGTTTCTATGGTCTATTAATCCAAAATATTTGAAGTGACAAAGTAAGAAACAAACAGAAATGCTTGTACTATTCAGGTAAAAATCCCTGCCATCCTGCTCTTACTGTGCTGTAATTAGCATAAACTCTTGCCATGTTCTGTATAATATATAAGACAGAAAATTCTGCCTGGCAACAGGATGGCTCCCTTTTATCCAAGGAAAAAGTCACAGAACATTCTTACCCCAACTAGTGGTTTTGGGAGAGTTACCATAGAATTGTAGTTTTTCTCTTTGGAAATTGGAAAATCTTTTAAGTATTGCAGCAAACTTTTCAGTCAAATGTTTTCCTGTTATCACAAAAGTTTCAAGTAGTCTTCTTGAGGACTCCATGTGTTTAGAGCTCTACGAATAGAGTGCAGAAACCAAAACAAAGTTGATTGAATTGCTGAGACTTATTTTAACATTAACATGGTTAACACAAGTGTGGGAATGCTAAGTCATCTTTCAGTCTTCACTTTCTCTACTACTGTCCTGGTCTTCCTTCTCTCAAATTACTTTCCTTTATATAGAACATGCAAATTTGTGGTTGTGTTTGTATTTCTAATTTTTATTCTTCTCCCTCTGACTTGTTTATACCCATCCTTGTTGGGGGTTGGGGTTTGTTCCCTTACTGTCCCAGTTTAAAGAAATTTTCCCATTATTATGCTAAGGAAGCCTGCTGGGTCACACAGATGCTCTTTTCAGGACTCAAGACAAAGGGGTAGGTGGGGACTGGCTTCTGGGGTTATTTTTCACTCTTGCTGGCGAGGTCTGAGGTGAGAGGACCCTGTCTCCAGACTACGCGGTGGTAACGCTGGGGAAGGCAGGCTCTCTGCTGTGGGACACTTCCCTGCGCCTGCTCTGCATCCAACCTACTACCTCTAAGGCCACAGCTGACCACCAAAAAACCCAAATGGTGAGCGGAGAGCCCTTCTTCCACACTTTTCTCCTATGTGGGACACAGCTGCCGCTGCCGCCTCCCCCCACCTTGCCCCGCTCCCGTCTGCCACATCCGCAGCAGCACAGGCCCTGCCACGCCTTTCATCCCCGGGAACAGACACAGGCAGAGGGTGTCTGCGGCTAAAGAAAGGACTGGAACGGAGTTATTTGTTCTGTTTTGTTGCTAATTTTCATAGCTGCTGTTGTTTCTGTTTGTACGGTTAGATGTATTAGTAAAAAGCTGTTATTCCTACCCCCGTTATCTCTGCCTGAGAGCTCCTGATTCAAAAATTATAATACTCTGGAGGGGGAGGACTTACATTCTCTATTTCAAAGAGGAGCTTCTGCCTTTATTGGCAGACACCTGTCCTTCAAACCGGGGCAATCCTGAAGTGTAATGCCAAAATCAAGATGTACATACCAAACAAGCCCTCACTACACTCCGTTGCCATAGAATGAAACAGTGCTTCACAAGTTTCATAATGTTTTTGCATCTTTCATATGAAAACTATATATTAAATTAGTTTAGGGGTTTTTGCCTCCATTAAACAATAGCGCAGCTGTTGTTCATGTTCAGGTTTGATGACCCCTAATTTCCAGGTCAGCTTTTGTAGAGTTGAGTCCAAGCCATGCTAGCTGGTTGCTGTTCATTAATTTTTTTAGTGCTTATAAAACCTATTACAATGTTATTTCAGACTATTTTTTACATTTTTCAAGGTGATTATAAAATTAGTTTGTTCTGGAAGTAGTTATATCCAGAATAGTATGTCTGCCAATATAATATGGGAATACCATACTTTACCACCCATTTTGTTATAAAAAATTTAAGATAGGCATGGATTGTGAACCTGTCACTAATGAATCCTTACTTTATCCTTGTACTTTAGAAAACCCAAAAAATTAAACACTATAGGTTCTTCAAATCTATTTTGTCACTTATCTTACACTCTAGTTTATATTTTGTCACCATAGTTACTAATGAAACCCTTGAACAATGCTAAACTTTGTATTGACAACTGCAAAAAACTTTCTTAGACCCTCTTTGTTTTTATTGAAATTGTAATTTCAGTTACATAGACAACTGTAACCCCAGAGTTTCATACTCTACTCTAGAGTATTCTTTCTCATCTTCCAGAAAATCATGTGAGGCCATAAGAAATTAAGGTTAATAATCTATAATTCATAATCTGCTTTAGTATTTTTTCTTAAGATATGCACTATGAATTTAACCTATATTATAAATTAGGTATTTTTGGACAGAACTACATTCCTTGTCTCATCAGTGGAGAGGGATATTATATCAGGCAGAAACCTTGGACAATCTGAGTTAGGTAACTGAACTTAATTTATGAATGAACATTCTTTGCTCCCCTTATTTTCCTTTATTTTATTTCATTTCACTTAATTGGCTTTTTCTAGCTTTCAGGTTCCCAGCCAGCCTCAAAGGCAATCAGAAGTTGCTACAAGCATTATTCCACATAATTTAGGGAGAATTTCATTAGATGCAGATAGGTGGAGAACAGTGAAAATCTTTCTAGTTCTGTTTTCCTTCTTACTGCCTTCTGTCATTGATAATTAATTGTCTGGTTAAGGTTAACCTTTTCAGTGAAAACTGAAACAAAGAAGGCATTAAACATGTCAGACTTCTCAACATTGTTTGTCATTAGCCTCCAGTATCTATATGTCATGGACTAATTCTTTGCTTGGGTTTCCTCCTAATCAAATTGTAATATGGTTTGTTCTTGCCCTTTATTTTCCCTGCTAGTTGTATCTCATTTTGAGGCTTGACCTTTCTAATTTGGGCTTATGTTCTTCTGGGTTTTTTCTGCCTGTCCTTAAATATTTACCATTTTTGCTACTAGCTTAGTGCTTCCTACTTGAGTGTGAGGACACTGAACAGCTTAGTGGGGAAATTTGCTACACTTTCTATCTTCTTTTGCCTTAGGAAAATTTACATTAATACTCAGTATAAATACTTTTTTAACACCTGCTTTTTAAGGAATTACTGTCTTTTCTTCTTCTTTTTTTTTTCCCCCTTTCCCTTGCGAGATTCATGTCTCTTGAGATCCTTCCTAGAAGTTCTCCTGTTTTAAGGTCTAATTTTAATTAATCAATCCAGACTAATTTCTTGTTTTTGACTTAATAACTGCTGGGGAAAATCACACTTGGAGAAAGTCTTCCCTCAATAATTTTCTTCATCTTTCCTTTGCTCCAGAGAACACATACAAAAACACTGCTGGCCTATTCACATTTGTATTTCCCAACAAATATGTAAATAAGTTTCATTATTAAAACCACTCGCTGTGCTTCGAATCTTTTTCATAGCTATCAGGCTTCTACTTTTAAATTAATTAATAATTAATATATCTTCATTCGGCGGCTTGCAGCAGATATTCTAAAATATTGTTCATTGCTTCTATCAGTATATACAGACTGTTAACCTGTATTATCTATGGCAGTTTGGATTTAGAACTGCCCTGTTTGCTCCTCCTGAATGCTTAGTTCTTCATTCTTCACTTATAACCCCCTAAAGAGAGAGCTGTTAAGTGAGGACAATCAAAAGTCATTACTCATACACTTGATGGCCATATTCTTATAGACAGAACATATTTAGGTTCTGGACCTGTTCTGTTTGTGTTACAGTTTATCAGTTAATGATACCACATCTCAGAGAATAGGAATAGACATAAATCATCAGCCCAGTGTGGGATGACTGCAGCTCAATGCACACCTTTGTCATTTTCTTTATCTAAATTACTGTGCTTCACTCCTCTCTTACAGTCTTCAGGTTCTAAAACACTTCATTCAGGTGTCTATAGCAATACACCTATTTTCTTCTCTGTCACATTATTTAACTTTTTGACCTTGCTTTCTCTTCAAGTAATGATTCCTTTCAATATAAAAGCAGAATTCTAAATTAAGTATCTGATGTTTAAAATCTCTGAAAGCACATCACTGAAACATCTGAAAATTTCATACAGTTTGTTTGGGATATATGATATATGATGTACAGTTATCAGTTTCGGCACAGTAACCATTATACAATAGATATGTCATTATTGAGTAGGAGTAATGGTAGTAGTGACTGCATGAAAGCATTCAGAGACTTAAATAGCTGACAAATAAGTTAGCAGCTGTCAGACAGAGACTGTGCAGTACCACTGAGTCCTGAGTAGCTGGTATAATTTTAAGTTTAAAACAGTTATTAGTAAGGGCAGTCTTGTAACACCATGGTAAATTTGACCTAAGTCTTTTAAACACGGAAAAATGAAGCATAACTCCACAGCTTGGAAGTTAACATCATGCCAGAGTTTCTCTCTTCCCCCCTCTTTTCCCTCTCCCCCTTCCCCTTTCCTTTCAGAAAGATTATTTTAATGAAAATTGCCTACATTGGATTTCAAGATAAAAAGAAGACTAGATTTTCTTTCTTTTTAGGTATGCCAGGAAGCATTAGCAGTTTGATATTGAAATTCTGTTACAGTTGATACAGTTGCTTCTGTTGCATCCGTCCCCACTGGGGAGGTGCTGGGTCGGAGACAAAGACAGGACACTCGACATTCTTGGTTCACTGTAGCAAAACTTAAGCCACTTTATTCTTTGTGCGCAGGCTTAAATAGGGTGCTTGAGCTTTCCTGGGCTCGCACAGGTGGTTGGTTACAATTTCTGTCACTCACTTCCTCGACCAGTGATACATCTGCACTTAAGGTCCGAGAGATGAGCTGGGATTCTCACCTAGGTGACTGCCTGCTTAACAGGCAGGCTGGGTTTCAAGTTGCATCTTTTAGAAAAGCTGCAGTATGCACTGCCAGAAAATTCAACTACCATTTGCAGTAGAATTCCCCTGTAAACTGGCACTTGGTTAAGATATCAGGTTGTGAGAATTTGATATTTTTCTCTTCTGTTTTTCATAGGAATCCATAAAATATGGACTCCCAGGAACTGATGATGCACAGCGTATTCTTGCACAAGCAGTAGACAGCAGCTTCCTAGAGAAGGTGGGTGCTTACAAACGGGACATTTGGACCCCATTATTGATTTCTTAGTTTGAAAAATCTGAGCAGCTAGCAGCCTGGGGAAACTTAACTGCTTCCTCTTTTGTCATGATTAGACACAACCAGAATTCAAAAATAGGCCATAATTTAGACATTAGTTCAGTGATTTACACACAGTCTATCAAGAAAAGGATTAGGATTTTGATACTAGAATCTCAAGATTAGTAACATGAAGCCTTCTATAAAAAACAAATATTTATTTTAAAAATGTAGAAGACTCAGAATCTGTAATTTTCTCATATGCTCTTTTACACCTTACTACCCTTTATTAGTTTCTTTAGCCACTGCAAGGAGATGCAACAAAATTTTAACAAAGAATCTCCAAAAATATAATCTCTTTTTGCAGTACTGCAGTCTTACTGGTTGACACATTTACTTGAACTTGTGGTATGTGTTTGAAATTATTTTGGAGAACAGAAAATACAAGGCAGTGTCACTTGCTTATAAAAATGTGTTATGTTATATACTGAAGCCACTTTAAACACTGCAGGAGGCATTAATGTCTTGCAATCATTACAATGATACTGAAAGCATAAGACAACTATTAGGCAGAGAAACTGCTGGGTCCATCATAAAATGAAATTATGATAATATTATAGCCTGTTTCCAGTGAAAGAAAGAATACACCAAAACCAGAGTCTTTTAGTTTCTGTGTAACTGGAAGTTAAAAATAGATTATTTTGCAATGGCTTTCTATTTTCCCAAATGAATAAACATAGTCCTTCATCCTGGAAAATCAGGTGAGTTTTATATTCTGCATTGATATCTGGATAACAAATGCAAAAAAGCTGCATTTACTTTTGTGATTCTGCTACAAACATCTAGCATAACATTATAAATTTCATAATCCCTTGTTATTTTTCATCACAAAACTGTTTAACTTCTATGCAATTCAGAGCACACAGAGGAATAATTGGAAAAATTACTGAATTTTTAAAGATTTCATATCTGTTGCTAAAATATTTTACACGTAACTACTTTTTTAACATCCCTGGGTAAATTTCTTTAGTGATTCACAAGGTAGCATAGTAATTATATAACATGCACAAATCTACAAATCATTATGTCAGATTATGTTGGATCAAAAATTTGTATGTCTAGTCAAATATCTAGACTTAAATAAGACAGAAACTAGAAACTTCACAGCAGAAATAAATTCATTACAGTGGAAAGCCATAGAATGAATAAAACTTTTTTTTCCCAGTGTTCATGATTTACTTAAACACTGAAGTTTATTAGTCCTTACTCATTTTTAAGTATATCTAAAATAAAAATATGTATTTTTTTCATTAATAAATCTACAGCTGTTAAATATTCGGAATCATACTGCAATATATCATCATGGTGATATATTTTGTTGGGAGTAGTACATATATGAAATACTGCATCTTGGACTATTTTAATCATACTGATATAATTTCCCAGACCTTAGGGTTTTATATATATCATATAAAGCAATATTTTGGATATCTTTAGAAAGAAAAAACAAAAAATATAAAAGAAAAATTATTCTATGAAGTTCCATTTATAATAAGAAAGTGCCTTAGGAATTGTTTCCACACAGAAATATTTTTTAATCATCTTAATATAACTGTACTGGTAGTTACCATGAAATAGCTCCTCATCAAGATATCATTATCTTGAAATGCAAATACCTTTTCCAAGTTAAGGAAATATACCTTCCACTTGGACAAATAGTTGTGCATTTATCCTGGGAAAGCTTTTAATTTTTACTTACATCTCAGTTATAAGTGCTATCAGGACAACGTTGATGTTAATTGTAAGATTATTATTAATTTATATATACTTCTGTTTTCATAATTTTAAATATTTTGTAGGTCTTTATAGCAGCACTTCCTACTTAATCCCAGGTGTGATCTGAAGGACTGAATGTGAAGTGTCTATAGGTGTGAAAACAAATACCTGATCATATCTAATACCTATCATATCTAATACCTATCATGACCTAATCTACCTCTTCTTGTTCAAAGACACAGATGTTAGCGAAAGATTTTTTTCTGAACATACATAAGCTTCAAAGGATTTTTTTCAACATGATATATCTAAACTTGGGTATTTTGCATGGTTAAATAGATTAGTGTGCAAAACCAAAATATTTTGTAGCAGAAGTTACGGTTCTTGTCAAGAAAGTAGGGTACTGTCAGAATTCAAATCCTAAATGACACATGGAACAGAGTTACAAAATTTGATGTGGCAGGAGTCTATGTATGCTTCAATATAATGAAAAACACTTATTGGGAAAATGTCATGTACTTGCAGCTTGCTCTTCATACTGCATCTAATCTTATTTGTACAAGCATGTGAAAAATCCACTAACAATACAGATCATCTTCTCTGTTGTTAGGCCATGGCACTAATCTCTGCAATTCAAGGTTGATGTAGAAATGCATCATGGCTTTAGACACAAGTATACAAAAATAATTGTTCAAATGACCAAGTGAGTATGGAGATCTTTCTGTTCTTTTAATTTTGCAGTGGAAGAACAGTACTAATAAGGGTGGAATATATAATGGAGTCAGTGAAGTTGTTTCACATAAGTCCTGAGCTTGAAATATTTCAATTTTGACTTCATTGTTCTTTCCATGTTTTTAAAAATAAAAATCATTGTGACTTTCCTTTTTATCTTATGTTTTTATACATAAAAGTGGATTGTTTACGCTGTTGCTGTTCATTAGAGTAAAGTGAATTGAGTTCTCATTTAATTTGTTATCACTATTTCTAGAGGACTCTTTCCCCAAGAAAACAAGGAGGTGAAAATATTACAAAAGTTTTATTGATGGTTGATTCCTTATAAAAATTAGAAAAATGAAAATGGAAACTTAAACCACAGATCTTTTGCATAAGGATGAGAATCTTAGTTTAACATAAAAATAGTTGTACTCTGAGATAGCTTTTCTGTTCTTTAATATTTGGAGGTTAAAAAATAATGCACTGGATCTCTGAGTCAACAGAATCTGAAGTTTATCACTCAGCAAATTGAGAAAAGTTCAGAGTTATTCTGAGTAAGCTAGGCTTGGCTATATTCTGAGGCATGCTAACTGTCAGCAGAAAGTCCTTGAAGACATTAACTTACATTTGAAATAGCAAACTTTTAAAATTTTATGCGTATTTTACTCATTCAGTTCTAATTATTTGTCCTCAAACGCAGGAAATCACAGAGGAAAAGTGGTGTGTTCTCCTTACAAAGAGAAGACAAAAGAAGCAGAAATAGACCTGTGCCTTCTTTCATTCAACTTGTTTTTAATTTAAAAATTACTAGGAATCAGGAGAGACAAAGAAAGGCAAATACAAGCAAAAAGAGAACAAAGGGAGGACTAGCACTTTGAGTTTACTGCATGGAATAGGATGGGAAGCTTATAGATATGCATGTGTTGAAAGCAGCAAAGAGTTGTCAGAAACAATTTATAGCATGAGACAAAAAATGATTGTGAAGCCTACTCCACGGAAGTAGTAAAATGTCCCAATTATCACAATCATACAAATTAGCAGAGTCTAGTAATAAAATAGTAAACACAAATGGAAGAAGCCGTTTTTACTTAGTCCACCAGTTGCGAGCAACATACATGGCTCACCTCAAAAAGCTATAAATGAAGAAGTTCAAGAACTGCTCCAAATACCTGAAATCCTAGAGCCATATAATATCCTGAGCTGGAAAAGGCATACAAGGGTCATTTAGTCTGATTCCTGGCCCTGCACAGGACACACCAAGAATCCCACCATGTACCTGAGACCATTGTCCAAAATTTCACCAGGCTTGGTGCTGGGACCACTTTCCTAGGGAGTCTGTTCCGGTGTGCAACCACCCTCTGGATGAAGAAACTTTTCCTGATATCCAGTCTAAACTTCCCCTGACACAGCTTTGTGCCATGCCCTTGGGTCCTGTTGTTGGTCACCAGAGAAAAAAAGGTTGGTGCCTGCCCCTTGGGAGTTCTTAAAACTTCATACATTTGGTAATTATCCAGCCCTTTAATTTTTTGAGGTTTTTCTGCAGGGTCTTGTTACCTTTGAGAGACTCAACAGCTCCTCCCAATTTAGTATCATCAGCAAACATTATACTTTCAACTCCTGTGTCTAAATAATTTATGACGACCTTGAAGAGCACATAATTAAATTCAATATGTATCAGTGAACAAAAATTTAGAAGATGCATAGAATAATGTTGAGCTGTGAAAAAGAGAGCTCCTTGAAAAAATTGTCAAAATAACTTCAAAACACACAGCAAAAATCCAGTGTATTACTTGCAAGTGATAAAATGGTAACATTACAGTTTGTAGGCAATAAGAATTATATCTATTTAAATAATCCTACCTCAAAGAGTCATGATTTAGCAATGTAGTAAAAACTATTAGAAAATCTTAAAAAAGTGGTAGTATTTTTCAGAGGAAAAAGGGTATATAATTTGGCAAGTCAAATGTTAAGCTATGTTTAGACATAATAAAAGTTTTAAAAGTTGGTGTGCAACTTGGTAGTCATGAAAACTAGTGATGATATCCTTTTTAAAACAGTAGAATCAAGATGCTTCCCAAAGAATATGAAAATTATATTTGGCCAATGACATTTTTTAACCTTAAAGTTTAGAGAATTCTTTGTTTCACCAATTAGTTTGAAGGAGACTTAGGAATTCCAATGCTGCAGCATTTTGTTATAGGATATGAGTTGGAAAGGATTTTGTGCAGTGTCAGTAGAAGAGGATTTAGAGCAAGAGCTTAGAAGAAAAAGGAACAAACTGCTGTCTTACGATATTTACCTAAAATTTCTAAAATAATCACATTTAATTCCATTAAAATCTATAAAATTGTGGTATGTTCTAATGGAGCTATCAGCATTAAAAAAAAAAAAAAAAAAAAAAAATCAAGCACATTGTCTTAAAAACCCAAATGAATTCCTGCAAAATTTAGGAAAAGGAACACTTCATCAAATCTGCATGCTGAACCTGAGAAATTTCTAAAGAAATTATGGTAAAGAATACCATTAGCAGACATTGGGATAAAAACAATGGAGAAGTCTCAGCATAGCTGTTTGTGCTGGGACACATGGAATGGGGGGGGGGGTGGTGGCCCATCCCCCATGGAGGCCACATGGAAAGCACATGGTCCTGAGACAAAGGGAGCAGGGGTCTCCTCTAGGAGCCTCCCCTGAGGCCGCGGGGACCAATCAGAGACCTGGGTTGGTGATTGACAGCCCAGGAAACCAATTAGAACGCTGTTTCGCTTTTACGGATCACAGGAAAGAAGTTAGTTTGGGTCTTTTGCTTTCGGTGGGGCAGGGGAGAGGAGCTGGCAGGGGGTCCGGGTCCCAGCATGGGGCCCGGCCCGGGCTGAGCCCCGGGAGGAGGAAGGGCCCAGCCCCGGGATGACTCCCGGCCCGGGAAGGCCCCGGGGTGGACTCGGCTCTGGACCTGGCGGGCCCGGCCCCGGGATGGCCCCGGGGAGGGAGCCCAGTGCAGCCTCGGCTCGGCTCGGCTCGGCTTCAGGCCTCACACAGCGGCAGAAAGAAGTCCAGCCATTTCATCATCTTGTGTGGCTGCGTCTTTTTCAGCATGGCTTCAGCCTGGATCTTTACCGTTTTGAAGTTTAACTCTTAGTGCCTGAATGAGACTTCGGATTTTCCTGAGCTCCCCAGAACAGAAAGCATGAAGCAAGAGGAATTACAGAAGTCAGCAGAAGGAAGACAAGTTCTTATAGAAGGAGAGAGATCTGGAAAAGTCGCCACTGATAAGTAGCTTAAAACCTTTTTTTGTGTGGGCTTTAGAGGATCGTGACTTTACTTAAAATTCCTTTAAACTGTAGAATATATTTGGGGAGGTTAAAAGTGCCTGAGAAGAAGACCCTTTTTTGCCTTGAGAAATGGGCCTCGGGAAATGGAGCTCTCTGTCTTTGGGACTGGAATTGGACAGAGATATTAGAGTGGAGAGTGAGATGAAGAGTCTTTTTGTGTTCTCAGCAGCCTGCCTTTAAAATGACACCCCATGTGTTTTTTCAGCAACCCATATACAGCTCTGGAAGGACTGTGAAAATGGGAGGAAAAATCATAATTTGTAGTTTCCGGGCGAATGCAGATTATGAGAGTGAGACACCCTCTAGGCCTAAACAAAAAGAAGGGGCTTTTCTCTCTTGAGTGAACTGAAATGATTATTTAAGTGAATAACTGACCAAAGTTTTTTTTTTTCTGTATGTTGCTGGTATGAAGGAAGGGGGAGGAGGGAATAATCTGGAAATCTCATTCTGAATTGTTTTGTGTTGTTAATAAATTTTCTTGTACCTTTTTTTAAGCTTTAAGCTTGCTTTGTCTTTACTCCTAAACTCGATCCCCAAAAGAAATTAAATATATTAAAATTGGCAACCCCAGTCACACCGTGACACTGTTTCATGGGGAAGTCATGGCCAGCCTTCACAGGAATCAATGAAAATGCAGAGGTGTGTTGCTGGACCTTGTTGTCATAAAGAGCAGGGGCTGGTGGGGAATTGTCATGGTTTGACATTGGCCCAATGCCAGGCACCCAAGAGAGTTGCTCACTCACCCTCTCATGCCACAGCTGGGAAGAGAAGAGAAAAATTAATAGAGGGTTCATGAGGTGAGATAAGGACCAGGAGAAAACACTCCAAGGGCAAAACAGGCTCAATTTAATGTCGCAAAGTTAATTTATTACTAACAAAATCAGAGGAGGATTATGAGAAGTAAAATAAACCCCCTTAAAAACAACTTCCCCCCACCACCGGCCCCCAGCCCCTCCCTCCTTCCCACCGACAGCTCAGGGAGACATGGCATGGGGATTTTGGTCAGTTCATCACCAAGATTTTCTTCCTCTGCTCCAGGAGAGCCGTCCTTCCCCTGTGAGGCCGTGGGTCCCTCCCACGGGAGACAGCTCTCCCTGAACTTCCCCAGCGTGGCTCCACTCTCAGGAGCAGCAGCCACACCACACCTGCTGCAGAGTGGACTCCCCCCACGGCCACACAGCCCTCCCAAAACTGCTGTGGCGTGGCTCTCTCTGCCACAGGGTGCAGTCCTCCAAGGACAGGCTGCTCCAGCCTGGAAGCAGGTCCCTCTGTCGCCCGGGGCTCCCACTGGATCACAGCCTCCTCCAGGCATCCACCTGCTCCGGCACGGGCACCTTCCCCACGGCTGGAGTGGATCTCTGCATTCCTCTGGATCCCATGGGCTGAGGGCACAGCTGCTTCACCATGGCCATCCCCACAGCCTGCAGAGGAACATCAGCTCCAGTGCCTGGAGCACCTCCTGCCCCTCCTTCTCCACTGACCCTGGTGTCACCATGCTGCTTCCCTCACATGTTCTCACCTGTTCCTCTTCTCTAACTGGAATTAACACTTTACCCCACTTTGTTTTGATTTTCTTCTTAAATATGTTATCACCGAGGCATGACCAGCCATTCTCATTTTTGGCCAGCAGCATGTCCATCCTCTGAGCCATCAGGGATTGGCGCTGCCAGACACGGTGGAAGCTTCCAGCAGCTTCTCCCAGAAGACACCGCTGTGGCCCCCCATTACCAAATACCAGGCCTTGCAAAACCAACATAGGAATGTAAAGCTCCAGGTCTGTTGTGAGTGCATTGACCATAAAATAGTGGAGGTAAAGATCCTGAGGACAGAGAGAAGGAGGTGTGCTGGGGACACATGGAGCAGGGAGGGGGATGGGAGCCCAGCCCCCAGGAGAGCCTCTTGAGAAGCACATGGCTTGAGGCAGGGGGGCGGTCTCCTATGTGGGAGCCTCCGCTGAGGCTGCAGGGACCAATCAGAGACCTGGATTGGTGATTGACAGCCCAGGAAACCAATTAGAAGGCTGTTTCGGTTTCACAAATCACTGGGAAGAAGAGTTGGTGGGGTCTTTTTGGCCTTCCAGTCACAGAGGTGAGCAGATCTGGGGCTCCAGCCCCAGCATGGGGCCCAGCCCGAGCCCCGGCAGGGGAAGGGAGGCCCTGGCCCTAGGAAGGCCCCAGGGTGGACCTGGCCCAGCCCCGGCTCTGGCCCCGGCGGGCCCCGGTCCCGGGGGAAGGACCCCAGCTGGGCTCAGCGGGGGCCGTGGCTCAGCCCTCCCCCGGTTCCTGCTCGGCCCGGATTTTCTTCTCCATGCAGCATGGCTGAGCGGGGATGGGAGAGCTACCGAAACGCCAAGCACCCGGCAGAAGGAGGTTCAGCCGTCTCCACACGGTCCCCTTTGTGGCCAGGTTTTCTCCCAGCATGGCTCCAGCCTGGCTCCTTACCGTTTGGATACAAGTTTAACTCTTAGTGCCTGCATGTGACTTCGGATTTCTTGAGCTCCCGAGAACAAAAGGCATGAAGCAAGAAGAATTACAGAAGTCAGCAGAATGAAGACCAAGTTCTCATAGAAGGAGAGATCGGAAAAGTCACCACTGATAAGTAGCTTAAAACCTTTTTTTTTTGTGGGCTTTAGAGGATTGTTACTTTGCTTAAATTCCTTTAAACTGTGGAATATACTTGGGGAGGTTAAGTGCCTGAGATTAAGACTTTTTCTTTGCCTGAAGAAGTGGAGCTCTCTCTCTTTGGCGCTAGAATATTGGACAGAGATATTTAGTGAAGAGTGAGATAAAGAGACTTTTTGTGTTTTCTCAGCAGCCTGCCTTTAGAATGACATCCCATGTGATTCAGCAACCCATATACAGCTCTGGAAGGACTGTGAGAATGGGAGGAAGAAAATCATAATTTGTAGTTTCCGGGCGGATGCAAGTTATGAGAGTGAGACACCCTCTAAGCCTAAACTAAAAGAAGGGACTTTTCTCTCTAGAGTGAACTGAAATGATTATTTAAGTAGATAATTGACTGAAGTGTTCTCTGTATGTTGCTGGTATGAGGAAAGGAGGAGGAGGGAGTAGTCTGGAAGTCTCGTTCTGAATTGTTTTGTGTTGTTAATAAATTTCTTCTTGTACCCCTTTTAAGTTTTAAGCCTGCTTTGTCTTTATTCCTAAATTTGATCCTCAAGAGAAATTAAATATATTAAAATTGGTAAACCCCAGTCACACTGTGACAGGAGGGTAAAAAGGAGAAGAATCCTGGAATGGACAGATGGGGCTTTGAGCGACCTGGTCTAGTGGAAAGTGTTCCTGTCCATGGCAAAGGAAGGGTTGGAAATTGATGATCATTAATGTTGTTTCCATCTCAAACCTTTCTATGGTTCTATGAACACTTAGAAATAAAGATCTGGCAGATAAAGTGAACTTTCTAAAAATATTTCAAAGCTGTCTCATGACAAAAGCTCCACTACCAGGTGGTTGAAAGAGAAGGCCAATGCTTTTCTAATTTAAATAGTTAACTAAAATTAGGAAATGTCATGTATGTCAGTAGGGAGTCAAGACTGGCAATTGAGGAAAAATATGATGACTTTAAAAACTATGAGCCTGGATCGTTGTAGATAGTCATATCCAGACAAAACCCTGAAAGCTGATGTAAGTACATGTAGCTGTGCATGTGTAAGTGGAAGCATCTTAAAGATACTAAGGTAGGTAGGGATAAAGTTCTCCCAAATGTTTCTCTGCTTTTGAAGTCAATGCCTTCAAGGGACAACCTGTTCAAGAGGCCAGGTATCACAGTGAGAGGGATGTATTAGTGGTTGGCTGCTCAAAGCTTTTCTCTCATGGAATCCTCTTTGTGTCGCATAATCAGGTGATTTTGTTGGTTATAATGAGGCTGGTAAAAGAGTGTGACTAAACAGCCAGTCCTGTGCAGCAAGTAAAGATTGTCAGAGAAATGCAGGGCATTTCACAGCAATTTGAAGAAGAGGTATGGCTAAATATTTCACAATAAATTGGTGAGCTAACCTGACAACAAAATTAATTTTAAGTAAATGTTGTATAATTGAAATTTAGGCTAGGCCATAAAACAAATGCAACCTCATCAGTTCCTACAAGACTGGGTTTATAGTTCATATAAAAACATAGCATAGAAGTTTCTGTTAAAACTTTGTCGGTATTGAATAAATGAAAATGAGTTTCTGCTGACAAATTCTGAAATGTGTGGAAGCTTTTTTTGCTTAATATCACTAATAAGCTATGGCATATTCTTTGACAGGAGTTATCCCCATCATATTATTCATCCTACACTTACAAGATTTGTATTATGAGATGCTGGGCTGCAGTTTTACAGGACATGTGGTGGATAAGTAGAGCATTTTTTGACAGAGAGGAGATTCATACTTTTTGCTTACAAAGGACACATAACCTATCAAAATGCGTTAGAATTTGCCAAGTTAAGGGTTAGCAAAAGGAAATGTGCAAAATGGAGTAGCATTAAGGCTTTCACAACAGGGAGGAAAAGATCTGGAACTACTTCTGTGGAAATGGATGGAGCAGGTGGAAAAGCCAGTGAAAGAACCAGAGGCTGAAGTCTGCCATTTCTGCTCTCTTTCAAAAGTGAGGGCACAAATTCCTTGCCCCAAAGAAGAGGGCCAACCCCTCCCTCAGTAGTGATCACTTCTCTGATGCTTTCAGAAAATCACAACAGACTCATGCAAGTAAGAAACTGCAATTGTCTGTTTGACTATCTCCTTACTCTAGCATGAGAAAGATGGGGCAGTTTCTTTATCTAAATGATAGTGGCCATGTCAAGTATTTTTCCAAATATGGCAACATTAGGA
Organism: Muscicapa striata striata; assembly: GCA_030060385.1. Classification (NCBI taxonomy): domain Eukaryota; kingdom Metazoa; phylum Chordata; class Aves; order Passeriformes; family Muscicapidae; genus Muscicapa; species Muscicapa striata. Next base: position 308,733 of record JAREIS010000494.1, on the reverse strand, counting down.
GAACTCTAGTTTAACCCATTTAAATTAGGTATCAACTTCATTAATGCCAATAGCTGAAACTGACAAAAATTGTTTACAGCTTTAGCAGTCTTTACAGCAAAAAATGGGAATTTGTGACATAAATAATCTCATAAGGAACATATTATATAAAATGTTCAGCAAAATATTAATGATAAAACACAGGCAAGTTTTTTTGAAACAAAATATATTTTATTCAACAAAATATTATAATCTGAAAGTAGTTGTGCAAAAAAACAGTGGTAGATTGCAGTAGCCTTCCTCATCATTAGTATTTGACCAAATGCATAAAACCAGTTGTGTGTGAACTGGTCAAGAGATATTGGTACGTACATGATTCTCGATCATAGAGGTATTTACAAGTTACTTATTTACAAGTTACTATATTCAGGCATTGTGTTTTTGTGTACACTGTTAAACAACACTTGGGAATGCTTTGGTCTCTGGAACTTGCATATTTATTCTATTGGATGGGCTAAAAAAAAAATTGAAGCTGTTGAAATCAAAGCCTAAATGTAGAGGTAAAGATAATATATACTTAAGAGAGTGCAAATTAAATAGACAATCCGAAACATAAATTTGTGCCCTTCAGGCTTGTACATTAGAGAAATAATGTTGCATAAAAATGCACATTATAAGGAAAATTCTAAGACCTGGGTAATATGAAAAATTTCTATTCATCCTATGACAATACAATTTCAGTAAAGATTTATCTTGCTGGTATGGCAAATACGGAAATTTAGAGTGGGCTAGATCATGGTACAATTTTGAGATTGTGGTATTGCTTATATTTTTGCAGCCTATCTCAGCAGATAAACATTTTTAATTTAAAGGACAGACGGAGATACTAATTCTAAATCATACAGATTTGGTCTCAAAGAGAGATCCTTATTTTAAGCCTTTCATTCTCTATTTGTAGTAAGAAAATGTTGAACAACTTTTATAAGCAAATATTTTTATTCAGCTATGCATATTTTTTTTTGTACATATCTATTTATCTCCCAAATTTATGGTTGATTTTTAAAGTTTTGATAGATGTTTATTCTGGTAAAGAAGATAATTTTCATACCTCAATACTGTTATAATGTGAATTAGATCGATCATAATTGAATGTATTCAACAAGAATATGAATATTGAAAGATAGACAACAAAGAAGACAAAAATAGTAAATTCTATTCTACCATAACAGATTTGTTGGTGTCACAGTGTGACTGGGGTTGCCAATTTTAATATATTTAATTTCTCTTGGGGATTGAATTTAGGAGTAAAGACAAAGCAGGCTTAAAGCTTAAAAAGGGTACAAGAAATTTATTAACAACACAAAAACAATTCAGAACAAGATTTCCAGATTATTCCCTCCTCCCGCTTTCCTCATATCAGCAACATACAGAAAAACACTTTGGTCAGTTATTCACTTAAATAATCATATCAGCTCACTTAGGAGAGAAAAGTCCCTCTATTTGTTTATGCTTAGAGGGTGCCTCATAAGTTATATCCGCCCGGAAACTACAAATTATGATTTTTCTTCCTCCCATTCTCACAGTCCTTCCAGAGCTGTATATGGGCTGCTGAATCACATGGGGTGTCATTTTAAAGGCAGGCTGCTGAGAACATAAAAAGTCTCTTTATCTCACTCTTCACCAAATATCTCTGTCCAATATTCCAGTCCCAAAGACAGAGAGCTCCATTTCTCGAGGCAAAAAAGGTCTTCTTCTCAGGCACTTAACCTCCCCAAGTATATTCTACAGTTTAAAGGAATTTTAAGTAAAGTCACAATCCTCTAAAGCCCACAAAAAAAGGTTTTAAGCTACTTATCAGTGGCGACTTTTCCAGATCCCTCCTTCTATAAGAACTTGTCTTCGTTTTGCTGACTTCTGTAATTCTTCTTGCTTCATGCCTTTCATTCTGGGGAGCTCAGGAAAATCCGAAGTCTCATTCAGGCACTAAGAGTTAAACTTGTATCCAAACGGTAAAGAGCCAGGCTGAAGCCATGCTGGGAAAGACGCAGCCACACGTGGTGATGAGCTGGCTGGACTTCTTTCTGCCAACACGAGGGGCCGGGCCGAGCCGAGCCGGGCCGAGTTCTGCCGCATGGGGCCGAGGGGCCGAGCCCGCTGGGCCGGGCCGGGCCAGGCTCCCGGGGCCGGGTCAGGCGGGGCCGCCCCAGGTCGGGGCCACCCCGGGTCCGGGGCCACCCTGGTGCCACGTTAGGTCCACCCCGGGCCTTCCCGGGGCCGGGCCCTCCTCGCCCCTGCCAGGGCTCGGGCTGGGCCCCAGGTCTGCTCACCTCCGCGACCAGAAAGCAAAAGAACCAACTAACCTTATTTCTCTGTGATTTGTGAAAGCGAAGCAGCGTTCTAATTGGTTTCCTGGGCTGTCAATCACCAACCCAGGTCTCCGATTGGTCCCTGCAGCCTCAGGGGAGGCTCCCAGAGAGGACACAGCTCCCTTTGTCTTAAGAGCATGTGCGTGCGTTCCATGGGGCTTCCATGGGGGATGGGCCACCACCCTCCCTTTCCATGTGTCCCAGCACAGTTGGGCTTTTGGCTGTTCCTTCATTTACACTACTCCTCATTTACAGTAGTGTGAAATAAGTATCAGACTTTGCCTTTATTTGAACAGTATCTAGCTTTTCTTTACAAAAATCTGCGTTGTGATCTCAAAAACTCAACCCAGTGAAATTAAGTTGTGTGTGGCATGCCATATGAGACTGATGTAATTATTTTGCATGGTTCCTTGAAAAGACGTATAAAAACCTAAAAAAGACTATTTTGCTGAAGTTAGCATCACTTTAAAAGTTGGATTCTCTATAAACTGTGCAGTTTTAGGTTTTACTAAAAAATTGATGAGAAATGTAGATTTTAAAAGAGCTTCAATTAAAATGCAAAAGGCAATTTTAAAAGGTAATGAATAAGTAGTTACTACCTTTCTGAATTCCAAGTAACTTCAGAAAAAGATTGTTTTAAAGAGGAGAAAAGGCTTTAGCAATACCTTTAGTTAAATATAAAAGCCTTCAGCATGACCAAAGACTGCATCAGAAATGGAATTATTGCTATACTTAAGGAGTAAGTTTCTAATTAACTGTCAACTCAAACACTTTCTTTTGGTGTTTCTCATGACAGAGGCTGTATATAAATGCATACTCCTCATTAAAACTGCAGTTAAGGAACAACCTGAATTTGTATTTTAAGGGACTGCATGGAAGTATTCTAGTCAGAAGTCTATAAATTTATTTACCTGATGTAACAATTACAACAATAGCAGCAGAATGAATTTAGAACAGAAATATGATGTTTATCTAATCTATCAAGGGTGCAGTGGAATACTGTTCACATGTAAGGTCAGTAGTTAAAGGACACATCCATCTGATTTCACTACAAAAATTCACAGAAGAGTAAATTTCTTGGTTCATATGATATAATAATAACTACTGCATTTTATAGATAGAGGGAGGAAAACATTCCACATTATTCAGTGAGTCCATTTGATAGGCTTTCTTTAAAATTCTTGATTTTTAAGGATAATTTGTTGATTATCCCTCTCTCTCTCTCTCTCTTTTTTTTTTTTTTTTTTTTTAATATTTAAATATATGCTCTGCATTTATTTACAGTGCTCCAAGCTTATTATCTTGTACAATGCTTCAAAATTTCAGTTGGTTCAATTAACCTCTTTAACCAAACAGCCTTCACTACTCTGCTCTACTCTGGTCCATATTGCAGAAGAGCACAGTGGAATTAAGACCCCCTTGTTGCCTGACCATGCCAAATGCTGTATATGTTTCATACATATACAGGGAGGAACATCAAAGGAATAGCTGCTTTCCCTGTAAACTGCTTTAGATAAAAATTGTATCAATTGGTTCATGAGAATTCAGTTATTTAAATAGAGAAGAATTTTCAATTCCTTTTTCATTTGCCAGTTGATAGCCAAGATTGTAACAGAATAATGTTCCTGCAGAGTGGGGAGGGTTAGCTTTGGACCAAATATCAGGATAAGTTTTCAAGGTTTTAGGGTGGCTTTTAATGTAGGAAACTCCAGCTGAGTTCAGTGGCTCATCGCCTCCCCTGGCCAAGGTGCCTGGGACTCTGGGCAGGTAAGGGAGCTATGCATTTCCTTCAGGCTGTAGTTTGCTGGCCTAGTTTGTCCAATCTGATAACTTGGTGATGTGTTTAGTATTTTAGGAGTGCATTTTATATTAATATATGTAAATTCGAGGTGAATTCCTGACAAATCAATATCACTTAACGTTATCCCCAGGACTGCTTTGAAGTAAGAAGTCATTCATTCATAATCCTTAGTAAAGGAAATGTTCAAATTTTCCAAGCCAATAAATGTTATTAGATCAAGTTTCAAAATGTCTGAAACAGGTATGAATGCAAATTAAATTTCCAATAACCACTAACCATTCCAATTCTTATTGTAAAAAAATGTAAAAATGGATTGCAAAAGAGCCAAAGGAAAAATCATTCCTTTTTCAAGTAAAGCAGTCTTTTTAAAAACTTGAACAGTGAAGTCTGGATATTATGAAAGGAACTTAAATGAAACAAAAATGTACACAAACTGCTTCTGTTGTGAAATCCTGAAAGATCTCTTGGATACTTTCTCCTTTGTGATCTCATTTTCTAATTGGTTCTATATTACATACAGTAATTTAATCCATAAGAATAAATAGCCTCATTGTCGATTTCTACTTAATTTTTCAGCCAAAGTTTAATGTATGAACCAACAGTTTATATGAATATGTGTGAAGTCTGCCAATCCAGTTTAGTGAGTCTAAATGTAGATGTAATTTGGATACATAATATATAATCAGGGGAAAATATAATTCTGTAGATTATATATCTAAATATCATATAATTTCATATTTGTAACTGAGGAACTAGCTAGCCTAAAAATTTTCTGCTTGAAAATATTATTTTAGGTTTTTTGACAATAGTCCAGAGTCCTGTTTTTCTATTAGCAAAGAAACCCTTAGAGATAATCCCAGTTAACCCCAGTAATTTCTTATTTGTTGAAAAAAAGATATCTCCCCTTAAACCTTCAAATCCAGTCATGACTCAACATCACAACTCCTACATAATATCCAAACAACATCCTGAAACCTCTGCTGAGCCATGGGCAGGGATAAATAGAGACCATAAATTTTGATAGATTTCAGTTGATTATGAAACCACAAGTTTAGATAGAGTTTACCATTTTTTAATCATCTGCCAGAGATTTTCATCTGGAATGCATTCTGTAGTTTTTTTTAAAAATACATTCTTGCCCTTATTTTTGGGGGTGGAAGCTAAAAAATATATATAATTAAAAATAGAGCTAATATGTCATGTTTGTACAAATCAGCATGTGGCTAGGAACAAGCATTTAACAGATGCACCTTGGTGGGAAGTCAAAACAGGCATATAATAATTGTAATCTAAGCACCAATATTGTTAATAATCTCACTGCAGGCTTCATTTATTTGAGTGCCCAAATTTACTTAAATAATAATCTTATTTTTGAGATAGAATGGGATACTTCATTGCCTAACTACACTTGAATTTAAAATACATACTCCCAGTATTAGAAAGGTAAGGATACTTTCCTGTAGCAGTTGGATTAATATTAGCAATATTTTTCACTACATAAATTTGTTGTTCATATTGGTTTTGATTTTTTTCTGTTACAGTGATTACTACTACAAAGCTCTTCCTGTACTCTGCTTTCCTGAAGTGCTTCATGTATCTCAGGTACTTGTGAAGGAGCTTTCACTTCTGTAGAATTTCTGGTCTGCTGCAGCAGCCATGAGATTTAGATGACAGACTGAATTTCTGCTTGAATATGGTTTTTAGATCCCTCCCTGATTAACTCAGAAGCAATACAGAAAGTTACCAGTTCAGAATGAAAGTCTTGTGAGGGAAGGTATTCAAAGTCAACAGCATATCACAGTGCTTTTTTAGGAAATCCACGTGGAAAAAAACCTACAACACTCTCCTCTCTACCTTTGTTGTGGTTGTTTTGCTTTGCTCTGCTCCCAGAATTAACAGGAGATAATAGTGTGATGTACATGGCACAAAGACCATCAAATGCTGGGCAGATTATCACCTCAGTACTGTAAGAATCACATGAATTTTTAGTCGGCTTTCACCTCTCCATGGGTACCTGTGTAAACTTATAATTCATGATCTCTTTAGATTCTTAACAGAAGACCTAAATATTTTTACATTGGTAGGAGTTACCGACACACCATGGGTAAGTTCTCAGTGTTTGTTACAGAGTTTCATGACTATGAGAGGGTAAAACTTGCGTGTTTAATTTAAAGAAAACTTCTTAATTGTCTTATATTTTCAGGTCCTAACATTCTTACATTATTTTGTTCTTTATTTGAAAATGCAATGCCCTACATTTTATTGTACTGGGCATAGATCTGTGTCATGAAAGTGCTAGAAACATGTTATTTTGAGGTCTCTACCTGTCTGCTCCTTTTTGGAAAGGATCAGTTAGGGTCAGTTTCCAGGCTGAGCAGCTCATCAGTCAATAATCAGTCCCATTATTACAGCAGACAGCTTGATACTGGAATTTGATTAATAACAATATGGTCCTCAGTTACATTATTTCATTAAGTGGTACTAATTACACTGCAACTGCTGTTCAAAACTGAGCAAAATGTATCTACAATGTCATTTAATGAAACCAATGAAAATGTAACTTCAATGCTGCCTGTATAAATAGAAGGGCCTTGAGTCAATGCCAGTGTGAAGTAACTTCTGTGTCTCTTTTCATTGTCTTTGAGAAGGCTGTATTACCATATCCTAGGAAAATCAGTGAAATAACAAAAAAAGCCCCAATTATTAGGATGGGAGAGGAAAAGAAGTAACTGTTAGAAGTTCTGTTTTGTCAAAATCTCTGAAGCTAAGTTCAGAAGCTAATTTGGAGTGTTAAGAATTTACCATGAATCCAAATTTTAAAATAGGTCAGAATACTTATTACTTGATTACAGGACTATGTACCCTTATGAGAAATATCTGCTATTAAGGATTTTCACAGGACCTTATATTATAGAAAATAATCAGTCTGAAACAATTCTTTGTAACCATCCTGCCACAGCATATAATAATTTTTATTGGGCTTTTAGAGTCAGAGGGAGAATATTTATTTGCTGAAATACAGCAAAACAGTTGGAAATGTTTTTCAATTAACTTGTTCTTCATCCTGAGTTCATATGTTCATGAATCTTCTCTGATTAGTAGTTAAAAGTTAGTTATTAGTTAGTAAAAATTAGTTAAAAGTTTTCAAGTCTTGGATCTTTGGTTAGTGATTGCAGTTTTCAAAAAAGGTTAGATTTTGCTTAATTTATGTTCCTACATTAAGTCACTGGACTTATTGAAAATATTTGGGTATTTTGGGGGTTACTTGTCTGTTCATGCTTCACCTTTTGTTGTGATACATCACACCTGCTATAGTCTGTTGTACCTTGGAACAGATACAATACGACACTGATTAAACTGACATAGCCTATCCTGCTGTTTCTTATCATGAATAATTTACTACAAAAACTTGTTTTTAAGAAGCAAAATAGCTGTTTTGGCACTGTTTATTTTGCTGACATTCACTGGCTAAGATTACTCAGTATTTATGGATAGTTACCTCTCTGGAGGAATGCAAATGGAATTAAGGCTGTTCCATTGCCATGGGTAGCAAAATGTGTGAGTGAACATCCATGTTAAACAGATGTGGTACTAAATATATTTTTTGTTTTAATATAAATAATGAATATTCCTCTTTCTTTTCAAAGATGTTATCATGTAGAATATTGTCTTCATTTTTATTTAAATATCTAAGAATTGTTTTTTATTGTATTCTTTGTGCATTTCTTTGGAATATTAGTGTCAATCCTAATTCATTAGAGAACCTTACTTGCATTTAAAATTCCTAAATCATTTAAAAATTAAGACACATAGCATGTTATGCACTGTATATTAATACTTTATGTAAAACACTGCTAAGATGAATCAGTGAATCTAGGATGACTAATTCTTTGCTAATTATGCTCTGTTCTTTCTGACTGAACAGAATAGCATTACTTTGAGTGTATATGCATGCCAAATTAGAGACATCAGATCAAATCTCCTTCTGTTAAATATAAATACTTTTATACCACGTTGAATTCTACAGTCAGTTTTAGGGTATTTTAGTTTTGATGTTTCTGTAAACTCCTCTGTAATAGATACACCTTTGTTTGGAATTGAGAAAAAAATTACCTTTAATTAAAAAAAAAATGCAGTTAAGGACCATATCCTACAAACATCAGGTAACTCAAATAGCAGATTTAATGCTATCACATTCATTCAGGAATGAACTTTTCTACTGTCTGGATGGGAGACCAATTTCAGCCCAACTTTTGCACAAATACAGCTTGACCTTGCAAGATGGTATGTCACTGACCTGGCTTTTTCATAGAGTGATGATGTGGATCAGCTTCTTACACTTGATATTAAACTAGGTGTCCAGTCTTTCAGTATTGTCTCTGACCTTGTGTAACCATAGCAGCAAAACAACATGAATCATTTGCAACCTCTAATAGTCTAACTTGTCCAAAACCTGTAATGGCTGTACAATTCCTACATTACTGCTACTTCAGTTGTTCAATTGCTCTCTATTCTGTCAAAGAATTCATATAGCCAGACTACTTAACTACTTCCCCCCTCCCCCCCAGATTTTTTTCTTTCATTAGAGTGGTACTGAATTTGTCGTGTTTTGGATTCCATGGGGTGCTGTTTCTTTGATTTGTTAAACATCACTGTTTAAAGATCCCTCTAATCTTGTGAATTTTGAATTTCTATAAAGAGCTCAGGGATATCACTTCTGTTGCCTTTACATATATGCTTTCCCAAAATATGTTGCAATTTTAAAGTTCCTGAAATATATTCCAAAATGTCGTTTATGGATCTGTGTAGGTACAAACTTGAGAAACATTTACTAGCAGGGTGCCATTAAGATGAGCTTCTGGCAGTGTTTTGCTCTGTTTCAGCAAGCATACTAATTGCAGAACTCATGTAAACAAACTGGTGGTGTAAACATTTTGGATGATGAGGAAATGATTACCTAGGAATGACACTATTTTTCTGGTATTTCTAACTGTTGGAGGGAAATGTCATAGTTTTGAATGACTACTTTCATCATATGACAATTCCTCAAGAAGTGTCTTAAATCCTTCCTTTGTCATATTATATTATATTATATTATATTATATTATATTATATTATATTATATTATATTATATTATATTATATTATATTATATTATATTATATTATATTATATTATATTATATTATATTATATTATATTATATTATATTATATTATGAAGGAGCAGTAAGAGTGTCTTCACAGTTATTTTATGATATCCCCAATATTCTGCAACAACTAGACATTCAAGACTTGAAAGTTTTTCAGCATCTTCTTTTTTCTCCCCACAATGTAGATTTTGTTCTTATTGTCTTTGGTATGGCAGTTGCAGAATCATTTTAAAGCAGTATATTTGTTAAAAATGCATAAATCGGTGCATTTCTTCTACTTTCTCTGTCTTTGATTGGTAAAATAACAGTGTTAGAGGACAGCCCTTAATTCTCTGGCTTAGTGTTCTGAAGAATGAATGAGTGAGAGTCTTGATTACCTTAAGGAAAATCTGGTTAACTGTTATATTAATTAAAACATGTAGGTCTGAGGCTATTCTGAACTATTTATATGTGATTTAACTCATATCAGCAGCTAATTTGTATTTAATGCAAACTAATGGGTTTTATGTAAATGGAGCATGTGGCAGTCGATTTAAAAAACAAATTATCTGTAGTTCCATTTCAGTTATTTTAATTAAATTTAGAGCAGTGGGGAGGGATAAAGGATGTGTTATATATGAAGTGTCGATGATTAAAACCAATTTAAACATATAGAATAAGAAACAAGTGATTCTCTTAGCAGAAACACCTATTCATTTTCTAACGTTTGCATTTGCTAAAAGATTAGATACAAGATCAGGCAAGGGCATATGTCTAGTGGTTTTTGAACTGAAGAGTACAAATAATTATTTGAGTTATTAATAACAATACTGTGAAGTTTAGCTTCACATTTATAAAATGCTTTGAGAATTATTGTTAATTATTGTTGCATTCTGAACAAATATCAATATTGGATGAAAGAAATCAGTAATTATTTATTGATTTTGTTCCTAAACTTCTATGTGAATCCCAGATACTACCTGAGACTCAGTGGAGCCAGCCATGCAATTTGATAGCTGCATTGTTGTTTTAACACCAGGAAATAGATGATTTCAAGATTGTTAGCATAAACACAAGTATTACTTACTGGTTTTGAAATCTGAAGTATCATATCACTGTCTCATGCCTTATTTGCTGAATTTCCTGAACCTGAATAAACAGAATCCTTGTTTTTCTACTGTCCTGAGTAAATTTTGCTCACAGTTCAACTTCTTTGTGATTTTGTGTCACCCAACACCAACCGGTCTGACAGACTTTGAGAAGAAATTCTGTAATAGATAAAAATATTTTCCAAACACTACTCATCTTCATTATTGCCAGGCTTTGGCAAGACATTGTTGTTATTATAACTCTGCACAGAGAATAGTTATTATTGTTAATATTAACTGCTGCCTGTGGAGAAAAGTTGTAAAGGTTAGAATGTCTTTTAAGAAGCTTAAACTGGGTCTTCATCAACAATTCTGGAATATCCCCAACATCTTGTATACAACTGTCAGCTGCTAAACTGAATTAATGTTTTAGTGTCATCAGTGATGGAAAGGTACATCTAAAAACAACTGTTTGTTAATGTTAATCCTACTTCCACTATTTGTTGGACTTTTTCTCTAATTTCAAAAGCTACAATGGGAGCTTTTGCTTTTTCCCTTGATCCCATTGCAAATACCATGACTTTTGTTAATTCCTCAGAGTTACAGGGTCTGTTCAGTGGAAATGAAAACTCACGCTTGGAACTATAAATACTCTGATTTTGCTACAAACTAGAAAATCAAATAAAACCTCCTAAGGTATGTTCTATTCCTTGAAAAATTTGCTCTTGAAATAGGTTATTCTAATAAAAAGTTACTAAATCCAGAGGAAGAAAATTAGCACATTTTTGTCTATGTTCACATGCACCTAGATTTGCACACACAGACCTGATCAATATGTGGTGAACATGACAAATCATGTTCAACAGACAGCAAAACTCTTTCTTAGTTCTGTTCCCTTAATGGAACTTAACATAAACATTTGAAAATAATGAAGGTTTACACTAATTTTTAAAATTCAGCAATTGCTTCTATGATGTACTGAATAAAGACCAAAATATTTTAAACACTAGCTACAGATGTTATGAAACAAAAATAACTTGCATATTAAAAGAGTTATTTACAAAAGGAAGTGTTCATTTACTGTCTCATATGTCAGGAGAAGCTTTGTTTTGCCCATAAAAAATGAGCTCATTTAAACTTGATGCCAGAGTATTTGCCCAGCTGACCTGGCTGAGAAACAGGACAAAGCTATTTGGTTGATATTAATATATAGGACAAAATGTTGGGGGAAAAAAAGCAAAAGTATTAAAAAAAACATCTTATATTCAGCTATGAAAGTTCCTTAAAGTACTGACCTTTGAGATCTCCCTTTCTATCCTCTCTGCATTTTCCTCTATAGAATAAGTTTGCCAGACTGCTCTCCGTGTAGGACTCTCAGGTTTTATTTTTATATAAAAAAGTTATATAAAAGTTATATAAAAGTTTATATTTAAAAAATGCAAGGTATGTGACCAAATCTCCAAATGCAATATTAGAAACTGAGAAAAATTCTCTTATCTTATAATATATCTGTGACTCATGGGGCTTCTGCTGGTCAGAGATACTTGCCTTGATTGATCCTTTTCTTATCTCACTGACCATTTCTCACTAACTCTTGCCAGTCTTGAGAGTATTTTTATTTTTTTTGATGGGTTGGAAGATTGGATTGGCTATGTTACAAAAACCCTGATCTGTTGGTCACAAATTGATATCATATTCAAATTTCTATTTTGGGATTTGCTGAAATTATGCATTATTCCATGGATTTGCCAATCGTACTGAGTTGGACTCTGCAGTTATATTTTTTGATTATTTTGTGCTGTCTCTACTGTCTTGGTTCCAGACTGATATTAGGCATGGATGAGAAATAATTTACTTTTTTTGGATTATGTGTGCTATGATGTTATCAGTTTATGAGCATGTAGGACAAATCCTTACCTACTGTTATGCCAATGAGATCCCTGTATACCTGTATTCCACTGTAGAAATACCCCTGTATGCTTGCAATGCCCATTAACCCTCAGGCATTTTTTATCTGTATTGAAATATTGTCCTCAGAAAGACATAAAAGAATTAGATTTTTACTTGTGTATGTTGGCGGTAGTGAAACCATATGGCCAACCCATCTATATTTTGTATTCTTATGTTTAAAGCATCTAATATATACTGCAAATATATCAAGCATATGTTTATAGTTTTTCCATTTTTTTTTTATTTTATCTGCTTCAAGATGTTCACATATGATTTCATATCTCTAGTAGTCCACATAATGAGTAAGAGGTGGCAGTGTTACACAAATATTTGGAGGCTTCATACTTAATATATTTCAAATGTCCTCATTTGTGATATAAGGGAAAACTGCTTTTATCCAGAGAGATATTTAAGAAACCCTGGAGATTTCCTTTCCTGATCTTACATTAGACAATATGAAAAAAATTCCATTACAAGCGACTGTCATGCTGTCACACTGGAATCATGTCAATTAGAGACCTTAAAATTACCTGAATTGTAACTCAGAGTATAATGTACATTTAACAAGAATATTTTTAATAACAAGTGTATGTCAGAATCATGAATCACAGAGGTTCATTTAGGTTAGAAAAATCCTTAAGATTATTGAGTACAAACGTTAACCCAGCACTGCAAGTCCACCACTAAACTGTGTCCGTAAATATCATATCTATGACTTTATGACCTTAAATATGACTTTAAATTCTTCCTGGGATGGTGACTCAACCACTTCCCTGGGCAGCCTGTTCCAGCACTTGATGACCCTTTTGGTGAAGAAATTTTTCCTAATATCTAATCTAAACCTCCTGGGAACAGCTTTGACACTGTCTTCTTGCTCTGTCATCTTGGAAAAGAGATCAATTCCCACCTGGCTACAACTTCCTGTCAAGTGGTTTTGGACAGTGATTATGTCAATCCTGAGTGGACTCCAGGCTAAACACCCCCAGCTCTCTCAGTTGCTCCTTATCATACTTTTGCCTCAGACCCTTTCCTAGATCTGTTGCCCTTCTCTGCACATACTCCTGCCCCTCAATGCCCTTCCTGTAGTGAGAGGTCCAGAGCTGGACTGGTTTGAGGTGGAGCCTCATCAGTTCTGAGGACGGGAAAGGCCACTGCCCTGGTCCTGTTGGCCACACTGTTCCTCATACAGGCCACAGCTCCACTTGTTAGCAGCTGCTCCTTAGGCAACATGGCATAGTTGGCTCACATTCAGCTGCTGTCGAGCAGGGGCAGCTTTCCAGTCCCAAGTCTGTAGTGCTCTGTGGGGTTGTTGCAAATTCAAGGACAGGACCTGACATTTGGTCTTATTGAATCTCATTCCACTGGCCTTGGACCATTGATTCATCTGGTCGAGATCCCTCTGCAGAGCCTTCATACCCTCAGGCTTCCACCCAACTTGGCATCATCTGCAAACTGTTTGAGGGCGCACTTGATCCCCTTATCCAGATAGGACAAAAAGGACTAACCCCAGCACTGACCCTGGGGAGCTCCACTGGTGACTGGCTCCCAGCTGGATGTGTGTCCATTCACTACCTCTCTCAGATTTTTACCCAGCTACCAGTGCACATGTCCAAGTCATGGGCAAACATATTAGAATCATCTAAAGAGGGATATAAAGAGATGCTACTTTTCAAGTGAACAAAAACTAATAATAAAAACGTACTGGGAAAATTTATGTGAATATGGAAAACAGATAGATTAATTCTGATATTTTTATTAGAGACTTGTGGATGTTAAGCTTGACCAAATGATTTCTAACCCAATCTTCCTCAATCAAAGGGAAGTATTCCTTTCTTTAAACCATCTTCCTGGTCTCCTAGGTCAGACATTCCTGAGGCCAGCCTTTATAGTGAAGAGTGAAGCAAGGAAGGCATTCAGTATCTTAGTCTTCTCTGCAACCTCTGTTGCAAGGGTGCCTGTTCCATTCAGTGGTGGGCCCACATTTTCCCCAATATATTATTTTTGTTGTTGGTACATTTGAATAGCCCTTTATTTTTATTCTTGATGTCCTTAGCCAGATTGAATTCCAAATGAGCTAGTCACAAATGTGATTGCTTTTCACTGAAATGTGAAATCATTCACACTTAAGTCTCTTCTATTTTCAAGAGGACCACTCAAGCAATAGGGTAAGAAAATAGTTAGTCATGGCAATGCTGACCAGGGTCTGATTAGTTTAAGGTATAAACACATTATTTATTTTCATGGTTATTTCTGTCTCAGTCTAGAGACAGCATTCACTGGGGAAAAGATAAGGTTGCTGGCAACACGGTTACCACTTGCAGGAATACTTCACAAATCCTGTTAGAAATTTCAGCATTTTTTATGAGAAAAAAAAAGTATTATCCTGTACATCTAGTCTGAAACTTTCTCTTTTTCGTGTCCTGAGAATGAGGTTCTGGTGAAGGTAGAAGAGGGCCACATCACTAGGGAGTCAAGAAAATATTAATGTTTTATTTTGTGATATTGGAGTACTTAAGGGCTAGTTAAGAGTCGGGTCAATTTAAAGGACCAGGTACAGAGGAAATGGATCCACAAAGTGGGTCCTTCAGTTATTTCCAATCTGAAGGCATTGCCAAGATAATTCCAAGAATTGCATTCCCATTGTATCACTACAGACTTAGACTTTCAGCCCAAAATGTAAGCAAGGATCAGCAGAGGAGGTGAAAAAATTTGTGTCTGCAGACTACATTTGCTTCTTTTATTTAAAAAAACAAACTGGACTGAATTTTTGGAAAAATTACCACTTGAAATATACTGAAAAGCAGTACAAGCACATTTTGTTCCTTTTCTCTTATGGATGTAACAGTGATTAAATTCCTTTTTCTACAGAATTTTCTTTCACATACTTTTGATTTTATTATGTCATTAATGATTTCCACTAAATCAATATGCAATCCAAACTACTAATAATTCAACAAACTTCCATTGTGCTTAAGAGTAAGGGTATTTATTTTCACTTAACTCTGAAATGAGAAGGAAAAAATACAGAGATTTGTTTTTATAAATTTTGTCTACACCATTTATAATGAATATGTATTTCTTCCACTATATAAATAGTTTATATGGGGAACTGGCTTGAAAGCACAGTATAATAACAACAACACTTTGTTAAAAAAAAAAATCCACTCTTTGTCTAATGTATGTACATGCTTTATTTTCCGAGCTAATACAAGATGCATGGCATTTTTTGTTTTTAGTTAAGATATATTAACTCACAGAGGAGCTCACTTTATACCAAAAATTACGAGCCATACTCTAATCACAGTCTTTAGTGTGATTCAATGTGGAATTTTTAAAATATCCTTTATACAAATTTGCCAGTCATAAAGAAGGGAAAAAAGAGAAATTATTTCTGTTGCTGCATTCTTTTAATTTTCTTGCTTATTCCCTAGTGAAAACATCCAAAGTGCCTGTGTTCTGTCACTCACGTTCCAAAGAAATTTATGTTTCCATACTTTCTGTATCATTTGAAGATATACATTAAAGCTCTGTTAAAGTGGGTAAAGCTCCCTCTGCTCTGCTGCAGTGTATTTCTCAAGGACTTTCAGCAATAAAAATAGTTATCATTTGCTGAAAGAAGGACGGGATGTGATTGCTTTCCTTGATGTATAATGAACATTTGTACACAAAGTAAAACCTGTGTCTTGTCTCACAAATTGAGTAGTACATCTGTGAATACCTTTGCATTGCCATTAAAGCCTTGCCTGTTGGTATCAAACAAGATACAAGAGACTGGATCTAACTTTTTTTTCACAGATAAAGGCTTTGGCGATCGTGTATTCCAGTCTGGTATAAAATAAATATCTCTTATCCTTATTTCAATCTGATTACCTTTCTTCATTTAATCATTAGCTTCTATTGACAAAGAACCAAATATGATCATTAGATGTGGTGAGACAGAGTAGACTCAATTTATACATTAAATTAAAGGGTAGAGCCTCTAAGTATTTAGACTAAAGATAAACTAGAAACCTATTAAATGCAAAGTCTTATTGATAAAGAATGGCACTTCCTTCTAGCAGGCATATTCTTTTAACATATTTTAATTTAGTAAGCTGTCATTGCTTCATAGAGCAGTGTTCAGCCTAGCTAGAATATTGGCTTCTCTCAGAGTTGACAAAGAATGACAAAGAATATTTATCAATAATATATTGACTTTAATATAAACTTTATTTCTTGGTCAAGCCTTGGTCAAATCTGTTCTGTTATATGTGTAAGGCTAAAGACACAATTGTAAGTACAGTGGTAGTTGGTTAAAATGGGATTTGAACCAGAATGTTTTTTGGGAGGTAGATAAAGAAGGTTTTGAAGAGGACAGAAAATATGAATCTAAGAATAAAATTGTGATATATGGATGTGTTAAATTTGGGGTCACTTTGAAAGGTGTGTAAAAGCACCAAGTACTTGGAAATGATAAAAAATGTCATTTAAAAGTGTGTTTCACAGTCATGGAAATATTTAGGCCTTGACTACAACTGACATATCTAATTGATGCTGAGGTGAATACTGCTTGATTATATGCTGCTACAATGTCACTGTATCTATGCAGCCAGTGTATAAGGAATATATTTTTTCACTTGATTCTCTGATGTTATACCTTCAGTGATGCTTGTGTACCACCTTCCCCCCAAAACTGGGAAGAAGCAGATGTAAATCTAAAAGCCCTGGGGGTCATAAATCTCTGTGATCTAACTCTTATCAGTTAGCCTTCATCATTTTCAAGGTCAATGCTGTGATGGTGGTCATTTTAAAGCAACTGCAGCTTGTGGAGTCACATTTGACATTTTGTTGACAATCAGTCTCAGTTTTTCAAGCCAACAACCAACCACTAAGCAACTTTTGCAAAGGTTTTGGCAAGACCACCAGTAATTAAATGCCTACAGCTGCAATGTGAGGACAATAGGAAGAATGAGAAGGATGCTGACCAACTGCTTTAATCAGTTTCTTGGATGGGTGTTTCCAAGTGCAGCAATATTTATGGGCTCACAAAACAAACATTGAACAGGGCAAAATGCTGTGTTGTGAAGCAGAAATATACACAATATTTTGAAATGGCTAATGGAATATTTTTTGAGGATTTTGTATTGATTCTTTCACAGTGTTCTGGTGCACAAGAACACATTAGCCTGAAAGCCCTAACCCCTTGTCTTGTGAAATCTGCCGTCTTCCATTGTGGGCAGATAAAGATGGAATTATTATTATTTTTAATTTCACAGACAAACTTCAGTGGACATATAATTTTCCTTGTGCTGTATTTTTACATACTGCCTGGAAATATAAAAAAATATTCCATGATCTGGTCTAAAAACTAGTAGTGTGATTTCTCTGTATGCAATAAAATTTAATTATCTTTTCCTTTTTTTTTTTTTGTTGTTGAAAATGCTATTTCTAGGGACTGTCATACTTATATGACATGAAATACAGGTATGTTATTAATGGATTAATCATGAAAATTGTAAACTGTGAGTGCTGTTCAGCACAGTTGATTAGAATAATTCTTTTCATTAAAAAACAAATAAGGTAACCCAAAATGTCTTAGTAATTAAAGTAAGAGTAACCCTGAATATGAGTGGTGGTAACATTTTTTAAAGCAGTGAAAACAACAATTTGAAAAGCAACATGCCAAATTATCAGCTTCAACTACCTTATTTTAATTATTTTAATATCAAATTCTAATCATACTGAGAGCAATTGAACCACTGAGAAAACAATAAAAAAGTTAAAAAAGGTATTTCAAAAGTTTTGTTTCAAAATTTGTTTTCAAAACATTTTTTTCTTGTGAGAAAGAGGTGCTTTTAGATTTTTCATAGAAGGTACAGCTGGGAGGATCTGGGAGATAGATCTTGCCATGACCAAGCAGTTCACCATCCAATGATAAATATTAGTTGGTGTGTGCACTGGTGACAGTTTCACCTTTGGAATATTTTTTTCCTTCTAGAAGTCTTTATTGAAACATCTATCCTTGGTAGATATGATCTTGAAGTTTGTAATAAGAGGTGTTAGACAGTGCTGTGCTTCCTGGGAGGGGAAAATGCATGTATTGGAAGTGATTTTTCTGGGTAATTTTAGGAAATCTGCTAACTGCTCTTTGGATTTTTCCATGATTTTGAACCTCACAGGTATGTGAACTCCATGTCTGTATTGGAAACTTTCTTACCTTAGAGCTTATGTTCCTCTCTCTATGTCTTCCCTGCAAAATTTCATTAATTTCTGAGTTTGTCCTTGACTACTCATGTGTCTAAATAAGGGTGTGCAATATTGTATGTGACTTATACATATAGCTCCTGGAATGTCTGAAACAGACTCAAGATATTCACCTAGTTTGTATTTTGTGCCTATGAGGCAGGGCTGGTTTTGGTACCTGATCTAGTGTCTCCCCAGCTGGCTCCAATTAAGGGTGGATATAGCTAAGCATGTTTTGCATTGAAAGGCATAGACATCTTCATCTAACATTTAATAATTCATCATGAGAAAGCTTTCATCTTCCCCTTCCCCCTTCCCCTTCCCCCTTCCCCTTCCCCTTCCCTTTCCCCTTCCCTTTCCCCTTCCCCTTCCTGTTCCCCTTCCCCTCCAAGTTGCCTGACATCAATACAAGCTGATATTATGGATATTTAGAAAGGCTGAAGGGAATCCTGCAAGATGCTCATTGATATTACTCAGCTGAATGGTCCCAGCTGGCATTCTACATGCCTCACAGGGCATCAACATTGATCTTGGAATGAGCAGCGACCATTTCTTCCTTCCAGTGTCTGAGCTATAAAAATGAGATACACTCAGAAACCGTGTCAAAGTAAATGGCATTTTCTGAGCACTCTTTGGGCCATCTGGGATAAAAACTATATTGCATCTCTTTGGTCTTGATGATTGACAGGTATTTCTGGATTTCTGCATATTTGTTAAACTGATTTATTTTGAAAAGTTTCCTATAAATTTGTGCAGTAGAAATTACTCTGTCTTTTTAAGATATCTGGAATATATGGAATGTTAAATGTTTTGAAATGTACTTTATAAAAAGTTAAGAGAACTAAACTATCAGCAATGATGAAAGAAGACCCTCAGGTACGTATGAAAATATGATGGCTATACAAACTGATACAGTATTTTCTGTTCTTTACATTCAGTTATTAAATATATAAATATTTAGGATCTGATTTTATTTGTCAATTCTAATTACTGTACAAGAGAGAGCTCTTCTCCTGTGCTTGCTAAGGAATGAAGGCTGTTGGTATGTCAGGATAGGAGAGGTAATGTGAAAAGGAAAATGGGAATGACAAGGGAGAGTTACCACTGGGCTATGACTTCTAAATGTAAATAATAACTGTGACTGCTAAGAGATTCCCACCCACCTACCACTGAAAAAAAGTCCGCTATGAAGCGGTCCCTACCAGCCTGTCTTGCAACAATTTCTACTCAGCTGTTGCTGAATAAGTAGGAATGATCCAGTTCAGGATGCCTCCCATTTACAAGAAGCAGGAAAAAGAGAGATGTAGAGAAAATCATCAAAACTGGCGTCTTCTACTTGTTTGTGCAGTGTGTCAGGAGTCACAAGTGATGAGAAAGTGCTGTGACAGCTCTCTTTTTCCCATCAATTCCTCTCTAAAAGAATAAATAGGAAAACTATGAAGCAGAAGTATTAAAATAAGTATCGAAATGTGGAAAGCAGAGCTGAAATGTTTAGGCAATTTTGGGGTGATTTTTTTGTTGTTTGTTTGTTTGTTTGTTTTTTTTTTGTTTGGGTTTTTTTGTTTTGTTTTGTTTTGTTTGTTTTTTTGTTTTTTTTTTTTTAATTCTTTGGGTTTTTTGTTTTGTTTTGTTTTTTTGGGTTTTTTTGTTCTCCTTCCCTTTCTTACAATCATCAACTGCATGGAAAGAGTTTATAAAACACGGTATATGGTGGCATCAGATGAAACACACTGCATTAGTATTTAGAAATACTCACCATAACAAAATCCAATCCCAGCCAACTCATCACTGTGTAACAGGATTACAGTGTTGATTGACACTGGAAACAGCAAGTAAGTAGAAGAGTCTATCCTGGCAGGGTGCTAAGCAGCAGGGGGTACTGGGTGAATGACTGTCAACAAATACCTACAGTACAGGTACTTGCCTTTCTTGTAAACAGAAGCTAAAAAACTTTCAAACAAGAACACTCATTATTCTGCTCATTTGTTTTACCTTGAGCAATTTGGCACGAATACAGTGAAAATCTGAGATTCTGCTCAGAGAGATGCAGGAAAATCATTCTTGCAGATTGTCAGAACTTAACTGAAGATGACTGAACAATCTGCTCTGACAGTACCTTTTGAACTAGAACCAAACTAGGTAAATTTTGGAAGTCACTTCTCACTTAGGTGATTCTGCAATTCTACTAAGAAATGTATCACATGAATGCTGTCTTTTGTGAAAGCATAGTGTTTGAGTTAGCCAAGTCCTAAGGGGTAGGGAAATTCTACAGTACACTAGTTGTGTGATTTTTCCTGCTCCCCAGGACTTGACAGGACTATGTACAGGAAGTTATAGATTGAATTTGGCATGTCATTGCATAGAGCCCTAAAGACTTTGTTTGCTCTAAAAATAAATTATTGAAATAAGGAAAGTTTGGTCTCTGCACATGGGATTTGTAGAATCGTGAAGCTAAAAGAAAGAGGGAGTTGCTAAACATAGAGAAGAGTCTTGGGAGTTGAGCTGGGCCCACTGAACACTGCAGTTGAGACAAGTAGGAGGTTCAGTGCCAGGTCTGAGAACGCACATTTCAGCTTAGGATTACCTTGTGATCAATCTGACAGCAGCAGGACCTGGTTATTTTGACACACTGATGCTCCTGGAATGTGAACTGTTCAATATGGGATGTAACTAAAGGAACAGCTAATTCCATGTGCAGATGTATCCTTAACTGAACATCTGTAGTTACATATAAGCAGTATTTGAGGCCCACTTTCCTTACTAAATTTGTAAAATATACAGATTTTTCACTTTAGTAGCTGATATGTTAAAAATTAAAGTTTTTAGTGGTTTTATTTTAAGGTTAATATTACTGGTTAGATAGCAAATTTTAGTCAATTAATTTCAATAAAATTATATAACTAATGTTACAAAGATACAGCTCAGAGAACAGTGAAAAATTCTGTGCTAACTTGACAGTGACTAAGGGGGAAGGTGGATAAGAGAGGATAGATTTCCTCACTTTTTACTTCTTTAACTGTTAAATTCAAAGAATTAGATTTCCTCCTCTGTGATGTGGTGTCCTTCCCTGTCTTGCTTACCACTTTCTCCCCATCCCCTGTTCCCAATACAAAATATATTCACAGTGCTACCATACAATGTATTGAAATGTGGGTGGTTTCTTGTTACTTCTTTTTTTTCCCCCTCTGTCTTCCTCCCACTCTCCCAACTATAATCTTTCTGCCTTATCCTATGCATCTCTCTTTTTTGGGAAAAAAGCATTCATCAACTTCATGAAAATTCTATGATATTCAAGAAAGAATATGGAAACTTGATTCTAACACAGGAATTGCTTAGACTGCTGCATGTAAGGGAGTGAAATATAAGGCTGACAGTATTAACACAAAGACAGCAATAGAACATACTTTTAGGCATTAAATTACATTTCAATTTACTTGTGCCACTTCATGACTGAATGCATTTTGAATTTGCAAGACTAAAATGAAAAGAGAGACAGAAACAGGCAGGAGGCTCCACTCCCATCCTTTCAATCTTCTTGTGGACACTCATCAGGATTTCATGTGGAACTTCACAAGTCATATAGTGTTCACAGAATTGAATTACCTCTCAAATTACCATTTTGCCTATTTTAATGCTTTCCTCTCCCTTCAGAAGCTGTCCTCTAAAGCTATACCACTTGCTTAATCAGGTTTCCCATCGCCACACCTGTCTTCAAAGTAAAATGCATTAGAAGTGCATCCCTTCATCTATTTACACAAATTAATGTAATGAGTGCTTCAATTATAGTCTGAATGACAGGCTTTTTGGCATGGCCAAGTGACAGACTGTTCCCTGGCCAATCAGAAACTGCTCTGCTGTCCAGTACAGTTGGTCAGTATGACATAATTTGGCTTTCTTTAACAAGATGGAATCATCCTCCCATTCCCTTTGATAATCTTAATCTAGAGCAACACACCAGCTGTCATTAGTGCAATTTCCCTTTTTCTTATCCAACCAGACTGCAATATAATTTTGTTACTCTTTATGAAAAACAAGGTTGTCCTCTCGAGTAATTATGGAGGAAAGAGTATATCTGGGGGCTACTATCTTTAGCAAATTGTGTTTAATGGCAGTGGTAGCCAAACAGAGATACTTTGAAACACTATGCGTGTTCTCTCTGTATTTTATTTCTAGTTAAAACACTTATTTTATTATATTCCTTCTCTACAAGACATAATCCTTATGAGTACAATATATGGATATCAGTAATAGCTCAAAGTTTTAGGTTTTTCCCTCTCCAGTCTTTATAGATTATATGGTTCACTGTTCAGGATATGTTGTTGAAAATAAAGACTTACAGGGGTGTTTAAAGTGGTAGAAAGTAATCTTATAAATAAAAAATTTAGAGCAGTTCTCAATGCACATTTTTATTTTTTTATTGCTGGTTGTTTCACAGGCTTCAAAGTACACTATGTCATACTAGCTAAGGCACACTGTTATGCAACTGACAGCTCTGTGCAAACCTTTGCTTGGCACACTTACAAAGTCTTGAAGGCTTGTGTGTGTATGGAAAGTGAGATCTTTAGAGGAATCTGATTTCACAAAACTGTTGAAATGCTCAGAGCTAGCCTTAGACATTCACTGAACATGACTATGGTTTTCATCACATAGGAAAACTTCCTGAAACTGCAGATAAAATGGAAAAAGACCATGAGATCTTGACACTCTGGAATATTGGGAAAAAATACCTATAATTCCATAAACAAAGAACTCAACAGGATGAAAAACCAAGTCTGCTATTGCAACTATGGGAAGAAAGTGGAAAACTGTTTAGAGTAGTTAATGCCATTCAAAACATTAGGAAATTAAGAAGACAGCAGAAGCAAAAAAGAGTTATATTCAGGCAATAAATTCCACTGAGCTCTAAGGTGATAGGGAAGAAGATGAAAGCAAGTGTTTAATACTGTTTTGTTCTCCCATCACTCCCACCTGGTCAAACTCCAGGTCACTCACCATCTCAGTAGTTTAGGATTTCTTTCCTGTGCTTGTGCTTTCCCATTTGATGCCTTAGGTGCTAAACCAGAAAACATCAAATGTTCTATGTTTCTTCTACAAGCACTTAACATGCATTACTTTTCTGCTTGTGTGCACTGTGTATCTTTTGAATGCAATTCAAAAGCCTCACATCTGTATAGTCTTTACTCTTTTGCTATAGCTGTAGCAGAGGCAGGAATACAGCATCCAGTGTGTTTTGGAGTGACTGATGCTGGATGAAGGGTCATGACACTCTTCCTGGGAGTATGCATCAGACTGAAATGTCTCTTACAGCTGTGTCTCATTTGATTCTGGCTCTTTCAAGAAAGACAGAATTTGCCAGTCCTATAGACTCTTTTCACATTGTGAAGAAAATGCTAGAATACTAGAATTCTCAGTCAAAACCCCCACATTCTCCACCTTATTTGCTCATGGTACTTCAGACATTTGCAGGTTTCCCTGACACTAATAGAGCTGAGATGAGAATACTCCCATTTGTATTCATGTAAGACCTAAGGTAATAAAAACTGAAAAAAAAATGGCTCTGCTTTTGTAGGACTGAAGAAGTAAAAACAGGTTTGCATTATTAACATTAAACATAGGATTTATCCATTATTTCAATTTTTACTTCTATTACTACAGAATTTGCATACTGGTATGTGAAACATGACAGGGTACTATTGTGATTTACTTATAAAAAGACATAAAAAATATGCAAGATATACTGTAGGTCATGGGTCACTTTGATGTCATAAATAATGGACTGAGCTGCATAAAGATGCTCAGGTTTAACAAAGGAAGACAGAACAGATTCTAGTTTAGATATGAGAAGGACTATCCCACAGACCAGGGAAGATGTCCAAAGGGTCTTTGGTGCTCTGTATCCCCCATATCTGCTGCCTTCCTGAAAGAGGATTATAAAAGAACCAGAGTGGTGTCAATATGCATTTATTTAGAGTTGAAATACTGGCAGCAGCAGCAAAAGCAGACAGTAGAAATTACAGACTGTTCTTTTTTTATGAGTAAGCTGAGGGCTGTGACTTGGGTCCTAGCTAGGCCTTTACCTATATCTGATGATTTCATTTGGATATTTCATTAGCTGAAATATAATCCTGAGAACAGAGATTCAAACACCTTTCTTGCCCTGTCTTGCCCTGTCCTCTCCTCCCCTCTCCTTACCTCTTCTTTCTCTACTATTTTCCTCTCCTTTTTTCCCTCTAATTTAATTTAGCAGTGGTGAAATAGAGAGTTTAACCCTAAACATTAGAATTATACTAGAAATGAATTTGAAGTCATTAGCTTATAAAGTGAGATATGCAGGAAAATAACCGGTATTAGATATGTAACAAGTAGAATGAAAAGCAGAGAATAGAAATAGGACCCAAAACCCAAACATCATTGTAGGAAAATGCACCATAAAGCCAGCACTCTGTCTTGAAGTATCCTAGGCTGAAAATGAGAAGTGTAAAAACGTTTGGGAACCAAGAATGTTATATAGCTTTTCTTTCAAAATGTATTAACGTAACCTCTTATTGAAAACAGAAATAATAGGTTAAGATTCTAGCTGTCTTAAAAAATAGAGCTTTGGTCACACATAAAACAGTACTTCAGCTTAATTTTCCATATGGAACAGTATTCTGTAGATAAACAAGGCTTGATGTTCAATGTTTGGAATAATTATTTGACATTTTCAGATGAGAACTGTTGTTTTAGTGAGGAATATTTTATCCTTGTTTTTATGCAGCTTCAAAGAAATTGTATAAGATGATAAAAAACATAGAAGACACTCAGCTCTGCAAATCAGCTGATCTTACAGAAATCAATGAGACTTAAAATTAATAATGAGTTTTTCCCTTTGCAGAATCAAGACCTTCAGGTGAAAGCATCCCTAACAGACTTTCTGGATGAACTTCTTCTCCATGTGAGTCTAACTGCAAAAATTTAAATGAACTTTATAAATTTTATATAGGACTCCTGCTGGCCCAAAACACAAGGTCAAAGTTAGCATGTGCTAATTATGCAGTTCCAGAATTCACAGCAGTTACTGGCAGGACATTCCTAGCTATGAACAAATCTATGCTTATTGCATAATTTCTCTGCTGGGCTGTATGACTGGTTACACATAAGGATCTTAGATAGCTGATTGTAGCCTGTTTTAGTGATTACCTGTTTTCATGCAAATCAATAAATAAGATAGCTTTTAGGGTGAGAGTAGTTTTAAAAACATAAATTCATTTTAAATACATTAAAAACATAATGACTATGGAGAGATATGGAAAAACACTTGATGGTCAGCCTTTTGCTGGTGCTATGATCTACTTACCCATTTCTATAATTTTCATGGTTATAAATATAAGACTACTTATGAATAAGTAGTGCAACTAATGAAAGTTAATTATGTCATTGCAGGTGGTGTTCATTTGAAGTGCTGCCTATGAGAGTGCAAGCTATGCAGTACTGCTTGCTTTTAGAGAACCAGACACTAGTACACTAATAGTGTAGAATGAGCTGTTAGCTTACCATCTTTCTTCCATTTAAATGTAATTTATTAACACTTGTTAAACAGAGCAATAAGTAAAAATTACATTGCTACTGCTGGCTTGTAAGAACTCCCAATTTTTGCAAGGCACTTCTGTCACCAGCAATATGTGGAGGACAACTTTTTGTTATAGCTGGTGAGAGAGCCCACCAGGGGAAGGACTATGTTAGATCTCTTGTTTGCAAATAGAGATGGGCTGGTGGGAGATGTGGTGGTTGGAGGCTGCTTGGGGCACAGTGATCATGAATTAATAGAGTTCTTGATACTTGGTGAAATCAGGAGGAATATCAATAAGACTTTTACACTGGACTTCTGGAGGGCAGATTTTGGCCTATTTAGGAAACTTATTCAGAGAGTTCCTTGGGAAGCAGCCCTTAAAAACAAAGGAGTTCAGGAAAGGTGGGCATGCTTCAAAACAGATCTTGAGGGCACAGAAAGATGAAGTCAATGAGGCAAATATGCAGCCTGGATGGGCAATGAGGTTTCAAAGGAACTTAGGAATAAAAAGAGGATGTATCATCTTTGACACTGGTGAGGCCACAGCTTGAGTGCTGTGTCCAGCTCTGGGCTCCTCAGTTCAGGGAGGACATTTTGATGCTTGAGTGTGTCCAGAGGAGGCAACAAGGCTGGTGAGGGGCTTGGGACACAAACCTTATGATGAATGACTGAGGGATCTGGGGTTGTTTAGCCTGGAGAAAAGGAGACTCAGACATGACCTCATTACTCTCTACAGCTTCCTGAAAGGTGGTTGTAGTCAGGTGGGGGTCAGTCTCTTTCTCCAGGCAGCAACTGACAGAACAAGAGGACAGAGTCTTAAGCTGCGCCAAGGGAAATATAGTTTGGATATTAGGAAAGTGTTTTTTTACAGAAAGAGTGATAAAGTACTGGAATCCTCTGCCCAGGGAAGTGGTAGAGTCACCATCTCTAGATATGTTTAAAAAAGACTGGATATGGCACTTGGTGCTATGGTCTAGTTGAGGTGTTAGGGTATAGGTTGGACTCAATGATCTTGAAGGTCTCTTCCAATCTAGTGATTCTGTGATTCTGTGATTAGAAAGTTAAGGTTGGACAGATTAATAAAGGACAAGCAGCAAATAAATTATTTGAGTGAATGTGGAATTCACTTTACTTTTTCAGAAATGTATTGTCCGACAATAGGCTTGTCAGAAGAAACTTTGCAGCAATCTTTGTTTTTGTCATCTCTGGATTTTGCAGTTATAAGGTAGTAGTCCAACTTATATTCTACAGACTCTTATGTCTCTATTTCATAGCAACCCAACTTTGAAGTAGCATCCCAACTATATCAACACTCATATAGTCCTTTCCCAATCAAGTTCTTAGGTTAGCTTAGATCACCTTTTCTTCCTCCTCAGTGCAAAAATTGTCATATTCCTCATCCTTCCAAAAAGTGGTTGAGAGTGCCAAAATGGTGTGAAAAGAATATGGTTCGGGGGTTTTTTGTTGTGCTTTTCCCCACTTCACAGAGGATATCCAGAACATAGGAACAGTTAATATTTGTATATCACATAGGCTCAGGACCTGAGACCAGGGGTGAGTCTACGTGCACAATTTGTCCTTTAATTAATGCACATCTTGTAATGTTCCTTTCTATTTGTCCTATTTTGATACTCATCTGAATATTTTTTCAAAATAATTTAATAGCATAGCCTATCAAATTTTCTGCAGTATTACTCACTTTTTCTTGCTGATTTCTTTTGCAGTGTATCTACACTGTAGAAGAGTTTTAAGTATAGAAAATATCTGCAGACCTGGTATTTTCAAAATCTTGTAAAGTTTCAGGTTTCTTCACAGCTAACTTATCTTTCACCACCATAAAAGATTACATTGTGTGTATGGTTCTTCTTGCAAACTCAACATCCTCAGCAGTTAGTGATATGGGTTCCGTATGTGTTGCAAGGACTAAATATCCAGTAATAAACCATATTTCAAATAGGCCAGAGAAGCTAACAAATGTGTAAAGCATATACCTAATATCTATCCCTATGGGGCAAGAAATGAAGGCACATAACTTGTCATTGTTGAAGTCAAACTAGGCATACGTTTAGCAAATTACTAAGAAAGAATGGACAGTATTAAAATAATTGTGTTCATGAGAAATAGGTTTTGAGTAGGGCATCCCAAATATTTAAAAAATATCTACGATACTGGCAGAAAAAACCCTCCTCCACATGCCTCTTGGGTATGTCAAATATTGTTTATAAGTCAGAGCTACAAAAGATCTGCATTCTTTTTTGAAATTACAGTATTTTAGATAAGAATCATATAAACCTTTATAATCCTTTAAAACTAATTGGAATAATTATAACTTCTTTAGAAACTAGCCCAGTACATTATTGAAGGTAATTAGATGATGGTCATGATCCTTCAATACTTGGGAAAGTTTTGTTTTCAACAGAGAGAGAAAAAAAAAAAAAAAAAAAGGGTCTACGTTCCAAAGCAAACTGGTATTTATTGCTAACTTTCTCCTTGGTGCCTTAAGTGACTATGAAAAATTCACAAAAAAGGTAGTTTCCTGTCATCAACGATTAGATTTGGAAAGTTTCATTTCATCCAGTAGTCTCTTCATTTATCTGATAGCTGTATGAACTTGTATTTTTTTTCTTAAGGTATCAACTTGATGTGATCACTGGAGTCTTTAACTAGCTCTTTTAGAAGACCAACAGCCACACCACGGTGTGTGGAACAACTCCAGGATAAATTCACCAGGACCTGAACTTCAGAGCTGCAGCTCTGCAGTGGGATTAGCTTTACCAGTGTCAAGGAGAAAAGTAAAAGAGTTGAGGGATGCTCTCCGCCTGATATTCCAGAAGGTCTTCTAATCCAGAGATTCAGAAGTGGAAGACAGAGAGACAGAGCAGCTCTGCAGTGGTTTATATTCAGGCCAAAACTGGTGGACAGGTACAAACAGCCAGCCAATGGGATAACCTCAGGGGAGGAGTGAGGGGAGTGGTTTACATCAGGGGTTGATGCAATTTAGGGAAATCCCAACTTGAAACAACATAGAGAGGGCTTTTAAAGTTACTATTATCAGAAAGCCAGGATTACAAAACTGAAAACTAGCGTAACACAAACACTAACTGCAACATCAACTGCATGGAAAAATGAGAACCATTTAAGTTTTGAGAATCAATACAAAGTATTGACAACTTGTGAGGTACACGAATGCACAAACAATACTTAGTAATAGAGAGGGAACTATTTTAGTAAAGTGACTTTACCAGTTCACCATACCATTTTCGTTAGTAACTCTAGCCAACTGGTTTTTTATGTATAACTAAACAGTGAGAAGAAACAATGATACATTTTTGAAATCTTAACAGCCCAGAATACTTATTTTCTGGTCTCAAGGGCCTGATGCTCCTATGCCATGTTTCAGACCCCAGCCTGTCCATGTGTCACTGGTGTCACTGGCATGCGACTCTCTTGCTTCCTGAGGTACTTCCACTCGCCATTGAGATCAGCATTTACAATGACAGAGATCTTCAACACTGTGAAAACTTGAGATTTGTTCTTGAAATTTGCTTTACAAAGATTTTTATTTGATTCTTGTTCTCCACTGCTTCAGAATGTGGGTGCATTTTTAACAGTCTCTAAAAACTTGCATGTCATAACACTGATATAATCAACCAGTAGTTTTGTCCCTGGGATGACTGTAAAAGTACTACTTTTGAGAATTTGAAAATAAATATAGCAAAGAGACAGTTTGCAAGAGATCTAAATTAGGGCTTTGGTGCAACAAGAGGAGTGCATTGAGATTCATGAACTCAAGAGAACCGTGTTGCTCCATCTGTGCACAACTGGGAATGAAATTTGTGTAAAGCTGTTTTTACTGCTTTTAGCTCCTTTGGCATTTTTTTAGATACTCGTGTTCTTCATTTATATCAATTTACATCAGCTGACATTCACCTAAGAGTATTTGTGATCTAGAAAACTTTTTCTGTGTTTAGTGTTTATTAAAAATATGTTTCAGTTTGTCACAGTATTCTTCCTATTGTGCACAGGCACCAATGCAATTTAGTTTCCAGTTCATTGTGTCAAAAGCCAATCTTGCTAATGTATATTACTTGCAGTTTGTGTATAAACAGTAGTCAGAAATTTTCTCCTCACTTTTATATCAGCCAGAATTAAATTACCAGAGAGATTACAGCTTTCTGCAACTTTTCTTTGTCACAGTAATTTTGCTTACAGATGGTTTTCTTCTTCTTTCATATCTAATTTAAATTAATAGCTTCAAATTATAAACAGATAAATTCCATGCAGAAATTGAATTAATGCTTTGAGATACGTGTTGATATCTGAAATGTACAAGATCAGTTACATTTTAAATGATGAAAGGTTTAAATAAGACAAAGATTTGGGGAAGTAAACTCATGAAAAAGGTAATTTAAAGAAAAAAGTTTGCACAGACTAGTAACATGCACAGTAGAGTGTAAATTCAGATCTGTGAGTCTGGCATATTTATACATGCATTCTGAGCTGGAAAAGCTTTCTGTTAAAGAATGAGGATAACAGCTTTAAAATTTCAGCTTTGCTTCAGAGTTACAGCCTTAGTAATGCTTCAAGAACCCAAAGATCAAAAGAACCAATGTTGTGTGACTTGGACATTCAGCTGACATAAATCTGATCTGTTTAAAACAATGAGACTACTGAGCTACACCAGCTGTGGATGTGGCCTGATGTTTTTAATCCCATAGAACAAGCTACTCTGTGCAACATTCTAAACTGCATCCAGTGTATTTATTGATGGCATGCCTGTCTGCAGGGCCAGAGTTTTCCTGCTGGGCAGGCTGCTTTCTAAGCAGAGAAAGCAGGCTCCAAGCTGGGAGCACACAGAGTAATCTCCTGTCCCTGTAATGATCTGGTCTTGACATGCTTTCCAGCTGACATGTGCAAACAGCAGCTATATTGCTGTAGTTTTTTCCTCAGCTTGTTCCCTGTCTGTGCCTGAGTATTGTCTGGCAAAAGGGGCAGGGGAAAGAGCACTGCCATCTTGATAGAAATTCACAACAGCCATCATAATCTCCTCAGATCCATGAAGGAAAAAAATTTGATGTCCTTATGGATCAGCTTGTTATCTTCCCTTGGCCATTCCCCCTTTCTATGACTGCACATACACACATTATAAAATGAAAGTAGAGTCATGACAATTTTTTGAAAATAATATAAATTAAAGTAGACTTTTTAAAAATTTTATTTCTTTTTTTTTCCCCTGAGGTGATTTTGAAAATATCTAGGGGGACAAAGATAGTAAACTGTTTTGGAATTCTGTGTATAACTCTCTGGCCATCTACTGCTCACACTACTAGGGATGATGAAGATGCATAAAAATAGGCTGTCAGGGTTCTCAAGAGCTGCCTAATCTGTCCTTTTCTGAAGCAAGATGGATATTGTCAGCTGGAGAGAGGAGACATGTTATCTTTCACTTTTTTTATAAAGAAATACAAATGTGAAAGCTGCTGTCTTTTAGGCAATACAAGAAAATAATTTACAGCTCTTGCTGACAGAAGGTTTTTGTAAATGGTCACCCTAAATTACATTATGAAAATACCTTCATCACCATAGAGAACAAGCTTTTGCCTTTCCTATTAGTCTGTTCCTTTCCCACTGTCAATATTTTCTTCCTGAGGATGAACAAATCTTAATTATCAGATTTTCATCACAAGGCAAGGAAAACCTGATAATTTTCCTTGGTGTCCATTACATTTGTGTCTTTCACTAAAGACATCTTTTTAGAGCACAGAAATATGTATGGGAGATTACGCTGTAAATTGATTGTACAGACATTAACCCATTTCCCTTTTGGTAAAGAAATTACTGAAAGTTTGCTTGTGACTCACTGCCTCTCAAAATCCTTTATTTAAAGCAGCTGCCTACAAGTTTGTTTTACTCGTTGCAATTATCCTCACTGCTTTAATTTTTTTAATTTATTTATCAGTTTTCCAGTAAGATAGGACAGAATTGAATTCTGATCTTGCCTTAAAACCCACTTACAGTCCTTTATATCTTTCTACTGCGAATGTAGTAGAAGTAGTGAGGAATTTTTGGTACAGAAGAAAAATTTCAAGATTTGAAGCTGTAGGAAAGTGATATTAGATTTCTTAGAAACAAATTGTTTCAGAGGGAAATTACTTGAGACTATGAGAGTTTTTTTTTTTTTTTTTTTTTTTTTTTTAGATGAATAAAGTTGTCATTAACAAAACTCTATTCTTAGAAGGAGATCTAGAGCCTATTTCAAGATGAAAAATGTTTGGCTTCATAGATCTTGCACAAATAAGTATGTATACTGAGAAATTAGTGCTTTCTATGTTACACCAACATATTTATTCAATTTTCAAGATTTCATATGTTGACTCTGTCGATATTGGGGCATATAGCTCTATATTTCCAGTCCATTTTGAACATTTTGGATTTGTTTTTTAGTTTGGTTTTGTGTTTGTGAATTTGTGACAATGACATGCATGACTTGGTGTACTTCTTGGAAAGGTAACAGTTAGGGTATAACTGTTGCAATTTGTTTTAAAATATAAAGTTTGAAAATAGAAATGGAAAAGAACTTTCTTCCACGTAAGGTGATAGAGTAAAAATCACTCTGCAAGAGAAATTTTAGAATTCGGAATTTAGATTTTTGGAAAAATTATTACTATATTTCTGTTAGATAATTTAAATTTCATCAATACCAATTATGGGCTTTTTACAGGTTTTGCATCTATATGGACCATAGGTATCAGGATAACATAGCTTGAAACTAGAACAATTCTACTGAGTAGACTTCATGTCTATGCAAAAGCTTTTTAATTTTGTAGAATTGCATTATATATGAAAAACTAATAAATTAATTTCATTACAAGCTTAAAGGAAGAACAAAAATTATGAAGTTTCTTTAGGTATGTAACTATTTATCTTCCTCCCTATTTGTTATATGAATCAGAGTTAAACCCAAACATCTGCCTTTTCTTCATTAAGCTCAAAGCGAAATTTGTAAAAAAAAGGTTTTCATTATAGAAGGTCTATTTTCTTTCTTCTGTTGTTTACTAAAGTAAAAGGGTGGGGGAATCAGATGCTATTAGTACTGCTAAAATGTTCTAAAAGCTTCCAGGGAAGCTGACAGCAGTTTACAAATATGGCATATTTCATACTGTGGAAATAATGGGAGAGGAAGTTGAGAAGCTTTAAGAGTCCTTGTGACAGTGCACAAAGAATAACTCCTATAAATAGGACATATAATGTTTCTCAACATGCATCCTCATCTGCAACTATTCTGTTAATAAACATAGCTAATCAGTTTAATGTGCTCAGGGTGAGACGAGTCATGAATACCAATACAGAGATAACAAAAAAGGAATCTTTTGTACCATGTTTTCTATGTTAAGGCAAACCTAAAGTCCATCTGTGGTAAATGAATACAGATTCAGAAAAAAAATTTCTAGAGAGACATTTCTCATGTAATACATCATATAACTTTTATACTTTTAAAAAAGAATGAGATGTATGTATCATTATGTAAGATGCTAATGTCTCTTTTCACACTAAGCCATTTTTACTGAAACATGTCAACATTTAATAAACAACAACTGGAGTTTGACTTTGTCAGAGGAAATTTAGAAGTGCTCTAATCTAGGCTAATTTTACCTCACATTGAGCTTTTACTTCCTTGTATTAGCATGAAAATATGTCCTCAGCCTTCTCTTCTACCTCTTCATTTTCTATTTTTAGTGTATCTTTTCTTGAGAACTGTTATATCCCTGGAATTTTGAAATTACCTTCTGTGGGCTGATGACTGGAGAAGCTGACCACAAATGAGTAGGGATATTGTTACTGACGGAGTTTGTATAACTTTTCAAATTTTTTTTTTTTTAAATATAAATCTTCAACTTTTTTTTTTATCTCATTGCCTGGACTACGCCACATTCACCTGAGAGGATAAAGCATGCATAAACAGCATCATCAGATTCTGACAAACTCTGCTGTGTTTTCTGTCTTGTATACTGAAATGAGGAGAGCTGCAGGACATTGAATTTCTGTACTATTTGAAAAGAGTCTTAATTTTTACATCTTGGTTAGTAAAAACAACATACTTTCAAGCATACTAGAGACAGCCTTTAATAATGAGATGTGATCTACTGAAAGGCTACAGGACCAATTTTAATCTGTTTTTAGTTCAAATACAGTTCATTAGGTTTTGTAGTCTTGCAGAGCTACATTAAAACAGACAAAATAGAAATGCAAAAGACCAATTAGGTCACCTAGTCTGTCCTTCGAGGCATCAGTAAAGGATTGTTCCCTACAGTGGTAAATAATAATTTTATCTAATTTTTCAACCCCAAAGAACTACCAATCAATTTAATCTCTCAATTAACAAAGAATTCTGTGAGTCTTTTTGACTAAATGTGGAGATTTTCTTTCTAAAATAAGTGTGATATTGTCACTGTCTGAGGGTCTCTTTAGGCATGAGACCTCCTTGGATGGGCATGGAGGTGGTTTGAGATTCAGGGTTTTTCTGAAGCCACCAGTGAGAAACTGCACGAGACGATCTTCCGTTGTTTTTCATGGCTGTTTATTATATCTTATCTACAAAGTGTTCCAGACAGGCTGAGGGAGGTCCCTCAGCTAGGCCACCATGACCAAATGTTTGCCTGGGAGAGGCAGGACCTGTCTTTTATACTCTAATCTACATCTTTGGTATTTACAGTTACTTTCCAATGCAGTGCAACCTTATTACACTGTCCAGTTTTGTCCCCATCCAATCTGTGGCTGCCAGCATGTCATCCAACATGGATGGCACAGACAAGAAGGAGGAAGTGGCACACCACGCCCTAAATCCTCCATGCTGACCACATGGTCCTTAGTATAAACAATCCAAAAATCTACTCATTCTACATTTTAACACTCTAATTTATACTCTACTTATCTTTGTGACTTGTAATTCTTCCTGCAATGTTGGCAGATTTTCCTAAGGGGTTAAATTCAGCCTCTTAGACACCTGGGTCTCATTTTGGGGTCTCTGAGAGGTGCCAGGGGGGTTTTGAGACCCCCAGGGAAGCTAGGGGAACGCCCTAGACTCCCACATGATATTACAATTCAAAGAAGAAAAAAGAAAAAAGAAAACCTAAGTGCATTAAAATAAATTCTTTAAATGAAGTTATGACAAAACTTATGCCTTTGAATCTTCGAAGATTACAGGAAAGGGTTGCATGAAGCACTGCAGTATGGACAAATCAGGTGTATTACAGTGAAGGGTTTTAAAGCAGTTAGGCAGTTGACAACTGACATTTTCTTTCCACCTATCTGATGAGTTTTGTGAACTGTATGTCAGTTGACAAGAATCCTCAGTTCTGGATAGTTTGATTTTTAGACTCTCCAAACTGTAAATTCACACAACAAATTTTGTATTTCTCAGACTGTACTTTTAATAAACACTTCCCTGAAGATTGAAGGACAGTATGATTTAAGTAAGTACACTTTTTGCCAGTCAGGAAATAATTTTTTTGTCCTAACAGAATTTTGTTAATTGTTCTGTTGTGTTACTGTAATCTAAGAGCACTGCTTGCTCATATTTCATCCAGCAACTTTGTTTTCCTGTAGTTTTTTCTCCACCTTGAATATTCACTTCTCAGTTAAATCATCATACAGAAGAAGTTAACATGGAAACAGCTATGTTATCTTTATTATCTGAAATTGAAGTGTATATGACAGCACAAATGTATTCCTACAACTAACTTAGATTCTGTTTGGCTTATTTTGTTCATTTTAGATGTCATTTTAACAAACTCTCTTGCTTTATCAATTTCCTGTTGTGACTTGATGAAGGCTTTTTTTCTAATCCAATCTATTCTTCCTCATTGTTTTCCCTTTTAATATGAGCTGTGTTGAAAGTAATTTTCCCACACATCTGGATTGATGATCTTTTTCCTCAGTCCTTAAATATATCTGTATGTTCTTTCCCACTAATGTAATTTGAATTTTCTAATTAAAGATGAAAAAAAGTTGTTCAAATATTTACATTATTTCCCCAATTAATGTTCTTTGTATATATATAGCCTACTTATGTTTATAATGTAACTTCACAAGCAGTAGCACAAGTCCAGGCAATATTTAACATATCTTAGGAGATCCTTGGCAACTGATACTTTTTCTGCTTCTGAGAGCTTTAATGTGTTTTACCCTCTATTTGTTTGCTTACCTATGAAAAGATTAGCTTGTATAATCTTTTAAATTCACTATATCTAGTATATAGATGGCTGAAGAATTCCTGTCAGTAAAAAAGGATTCGGCATGTCAAATAGTGAATTAAATAGACTTCAGAGTCGTCTGTAATTTTGAAGGTCATGATGGCATGGAAGTTTAGAAAATGTAGAATCTAGGTGCATTTTCCTCCTTAGTAATACTGAAGTTTGTGAGGGTTGTTTTGCTATTTTGGTGGTAGGGGGGTTGTTTCATTGGGGTTTTTTGTTTGGTTTTGTTTTTGGATTTTGTTGTTGTTGGTTTTGTTTTTGTTTTTTGTTTATGTAGAGTAATAATGCTTCAAAAATTTCCTGGACTTGTCCATGGGCAAGCTGTTGCAACTGGTTGCCAGTAATGTAAATGACCTTCACTACTAGTTTTACCAATTATAAAATGTGCATTTAATTATAGATTCCTTATTGATTATAAGACTATTTTTTCCTTATTTTTTCTTCGCTGCAAAGAAAGTTCTGATTTGTTAAATAAAAGTAAAAATCTAATTAGGAGTACTCAATTATCAATGAATATTTGAGACTCTAGTATGGCTGATGCAATTTGGAATAGTCTTCAGGCTTATTTATGTTGCGTATCTCAAGGAGACAGACATGTTGGAATGCTGGAGATGACTAAAACTCCATTAATCCTTGCAGAGTTACACTGTCTGGAAACTCGGAGGCTTTGAGTCTCTGGCTTACAATTTCATGTTTTTTTTCTTCTTTACCTATTCAAGAAAGAAAATTCCAGAGCACTTTTCTTTTAGATATATCAATTTTACAGATTGCTATTAACAATTGCTTTTGACTGAAAATATTTGAACCTTGTATTATATTTTTTTTCTTCTGGCTGCTTTAATTTGGAGAAAATTGTAAGAAATGAGTCTATTACTGTAATGACTTTGGCTATACTTGTATTGTTAAATTAAACAGTTGTCATGGCATGTTCCTGGGCACTGGGTCACTTTTACTAGTCACTGATATGGTTTACAAAAAACAGTTTTCCAAACAACTCTCAGACTGATTCAGGAAGGAGCATAAGGCAGGGACATTTCCAACAGAAAAACTGAATGAAGTCACATGGTTTGGAAAGCTTCTACAGTCAGGTGGCATGATAAATGTGCAGAAATATTGCAGAATTAGGGTGTTTTTTACTTTCAAAAGAAAACCTGGTGAGGGTGTTCTTTGTGAAGATGAGAGCACTTATTTTTAATAATGACCATTTTCATCTATGACCATAATTTCTTCCTTTGATTTTCTATTGGTTAAAATCTTAACTGCTGTAGTTTCAATTTTTAATATATTTTAAAGTGAGCTTATGGTCTGTAGGATTAAGATGTCAAGAACATTCACAAATGTTCTTTTTTTCTGGCTGACATTTTTATTGTCAGCAAAATTATTGTTTGTGTCTGTCTTCCAAAATGGATGGTAAGGGTCAAGTGGAAGAGGGGGATTTGAACTGTATGAATGATAAAACAATTACATCCTCAAAGACTCATAATATTTTCATCTTAAGATTAAGTTTTCATAAATTATGCAGATTTTATATTGGGCATGTGTGTTATATGTCAGTCACTTATGTACTATAATATACATTTTTTTTATAGCTGGAAATACTTCTGATGCAGTATCCTTTTATTGATGACACTTTTGAATTATCTAGAAGTCCTTGAAATTAATGGGAAAATGCAGTGATCATGCTGATCAGAACTCTTTCCAAACCAGAGGAAAAGTCTCCAGTACAAAAATCACAAACTTTGCCTACCATCTCCAATGCAAATGCTATAACAAGGAGTCTTTTGTTCACTTGGAGTGTCTATTATGATAAGTGATCATTATTTGCACAGATCTAAGATCTATGCTAAAATTTAAATTTCTTGCTCCCACAGCACATGCAAATTCAATTTGAAAGAAAAGTGCAGAAATTGAGAATCTGCCCAGAAATCCATGTGCAAAGAAAGAATGTTTGGATTCTGCAGTTGTCCTCCAGTTTAAACAACTCAGCTTGATTAGCTGATAAAATACTAGTTATGCTGGATTGTAGAAATGGAATACTGTTTTGCTAATGAAGATATTCAATTAGGAAGATCTTTTCAGCTGTAGCTTGCAGACATGTTCTATTTTCTGGGAGACACTTGTTAAATGTCAAACAATTCTTAATTAAATTTTGTTGAATATCTACTATCCATATTCAACATCTTTGTTAAGCTATAGAATTTCCTATAGGTGTTTCTACTGAAATACAGCACCATAAGAAAAAAGAAAATTATCTTTTTTCCTTTTAGGACAACTTGATGCTTTGCTAGTTTTTTATTATATAGGTAAAATAGCTATTTATGAATTAAAGCCAATGAGTCCATCAAAAACAGTACCCTCTGCCCTAAGAAAACATATTCTGAAAGGAAGAAATATACAGTTCTTTGGGGGTGGGGTTTCAGTTTTCTTACCTTAGTTGAATTTTGTTTCAAGACAGAAGAGTTAGCAGTGGCTAAGTGTTGACAAAACTCTCAACTTTCTGAAGTCTGGAAGTGAGTTTTTGACAGTGAAACCAAAACGAAACATAAGAGGGAAGGACCTGAAGTATGACGTCATGTACATCTCCGTATGTGCAGGCCACACCTTCCCTCCTTTGAAGTCATCTCTTTCTCAAACTCTTTTTCTTAAAAGAATTAGGAAAACAGTTGAATTGTGACTTTTGAGGTTTTGAAGTAGAAAGCTAGTGGAAAAGTAGAAAAAAATAATAGATTAGAATTCTAGTGGGGAAACTCCTACCCATGTTGTGGACTACTACAGATGTCATTCTTTCAAGCCTCTGAGGCACATTTACATGTAAGTCAACTAATAAAGTTTATTTGACTTTAGTCTTACTGTTTATAAATTGTATAAATTTAAATTTTAAAAATATATAAATAATGAAATCTCCTGAAAAAACCTGTTTTGTTGAATGGAAATAATTTTAGGGGGATTTACAGATGAAAAATCTCTTATTAAATAGGTATATGAAATACGTTATCATAAACAATAGCTTAGGAAACAATATTTACTTTCTCTTAAATTCTGTCTGAAATTTAAAAGACCTATTTTTTTTCATTTTTGTCCTTTTTAAAAAACTATTTGCACACTGTCTCAGCTGGTGGAGGTATGGAGTAATGTAGTCCTTTACAGCTCCAAGTCCAAACATAAACACGAAGTACCTAAATGTGTTGGTTTGAAAGACAGGTGCCAGCCAAGTAATTCTCCCCTTGGAATGGAGAATATCACCCCCCTCCCTCTGAATTTTTATAGCTTTGAAAGTAGCAGTTCTTTATGTATGTGTATAGCAAGGCAAACAAACAACAACAAAGGCAGCAGCAGCAAACAAAGAACCAGAAAACCCAATGAAATCAGTTCCCGCTCCCTAAGCGCGCTCCTCGCGGGGCAGTTCCCGGCACGGCCGGCAGGGGGCGGGGGCTCCGCGGCGGGGCAGGGCGCTGATCCCGCGCCCGGCAGGGGGCGCTGTGGCGGGGCTGGGGCGGCGCGCGTGATGGCGGCCGGGCCCGGGCGGGAAGGGATGGCAAAGAGGCTTTGCTTCACCAGCCCTGGGACAGGGCCGGGCCCGGTGCCCTGCAGGACTCTTGGTAGCAGGAAACTGGAATGGCAGGGAGGAGCAAAGTCCCGGAGTCATAGAGGAAATGTTCCAGAAACTGCGCAGCTGGAACCAGAACAGGCAGGCAGGGAGTGAAGGGCTACGCTGTAGTAAAAAGCCCCAGAGCAGTGCCAGAGGCTCGGAGAGGGCTGGGAGCAGCGGCCAGGCTCCCAAACATGGCAGGGAGAGGCTCCCTGGAAGAGGAAAGGGCTGGGGTATCCTGGGATTTCCTCTGAGGCAACTGAGTAGAATGTGAAGGGCACTTTGGTGATGTTATAGATAATAAACGAATCAAACCGAATTAAAAGGTTAAATTGGCGAATTTTATTTTCACGACCAAAATACGGTCCTGCAAAGCCACAACTGGAAAGAACAACACCGAGCCCGGGGTCGGTGTTGGGTGAACACACGATGTTACCCAGCCTCTGTCGCACTGGGTCTCCCCTGGTGTTCACACCGCTGTTTTGGTTGAACCCCTTTTTATACTGTTTTTCATAGCCTGGAGCGAGACAGTCCTTTGTTTCTTTCAAATTCAGCTCTGGTGTCCATATAAGACAAAGTCCTTCCTGCTCTTTGACGAGATTTTGTGTCTGTTGTGTATTGCTTTTAGGAGGTGGACTTCATCCAGAGTCGGGGAATGCAGTCCTGGGGGGGGAGTGATGGGATTTTCGGGAAATGCTGCTCCCCTGTGAGTTTCCAGGCTTCCCCAGGAGATAGGTGCTTATCGGTAGCAGTCTGACCTGTAGATATGTTAATTTACCTAGCTCTGAGGCAATCACTGCCTTTACCTGTGGCTCGTTTATTTTTTTTATTTTGCAGACTTATTTTATATAAAACACGAATTACAACACGAGTTACAATATGATATATATATATCACAGTGAGGTAGAGTGTTAATAAGGTCCAGGTGCAAAGGCCACTCTTACGAGCAGAGATCCGCTCATGGTAGAGGGCAACAGGAGACAGAACCCCACAATGGTGGCAAATTCTTCCCACAGTGACTGCAGCCTCTTTCCTCCTCCAAATTCTGAGAGCACAAGAGAGCAAGCAGCTGAGAGAAACCCTCAGATGAGAGAAGTGCAGCCAGGTGCCCCTTCCCCTAAGCTTGTCTGCTTCTTTTGTGTCTCATAAGCACCTGGTCATTATTGTATCCTAGGGACATATGGGAGAAAATTCCCTAAGAAAAAGAACCAAAAGGAACAATCCGAAATCCCAGCAATAAATATTAATGATACCTTAGGAATAGTATTTCTACTCTGGAAGTTAAAGGAGGATAATTAGAAAAGCATTTCTTGATACTAATATGTTTCCTACTCTCAGAATATTAGAGTGAAAATTTGTTATCTTGATTGGAAAACTGGCTTTTTCAACAAGATCCATGATTTGGAGTCAGTTGTAAAAGCGGGGAAAAAAATGGAAAAAAAAAAAGTTCAGGCTTTTAAAAACCAAACCAGGGGCATGAATCAAGAATTTCTAATAGAAAAATAATTTCAAAAACTGTTTCATTCCAGGTCACTTAAGAGCAGCTTGTTGATAATTAAAAATGTTTCTGGGGAATGTTTTTGAAGTACAGAGATTTATTATTCTAATGCTAACAAGTTTTCAATGAATAAGAAAATTTTTCTACAGTGAGTATCAGTACAGACTGTACAGTGCAAAGGAAGCTGATTGGGATGTAGCTCTATTCCATAAGT
This sequence comes from Muscicapa striata striata, assembly GCA_030060385.1. Taxonomy (NCBI): domain Eukaryota; kingdom Metazoa; phylum Chordata; class Aves; order Passeriformes; family Muscicapidae; genus Muscicapa; species Muscicapa striata. Next base: position 267,091 of record JAREIS010000494.1, on the reverse strand, counting down.
GTCACTGTTAAGACTTTTAACATTTGAAACTAAAACTATCTCTCATTAGGTTGCTGCCTTTCGAACCACATTTTACAGGTGGGAGAAACAGCACTTTTGCCTTACAAAAATGTTTGGTTAATTAGACTTGATGGTCAGGTCAAGTATTTCCACAGTCCAGTGAAGTGTATTCCCATACTATACAAAAATGCATAGAAATGCTGAAATAATACTTCCAAAATACAATAAACTCAATGTTGTATACACTGCTAATATTAGCATATTATTTCTCATACTTTCTTGTCCTTATGTCATTTATTTATGATTTATTTTGCCTATGTCATCCTTTTCCAGAGAACACTCTTATGGTCAGTATATCTTGATTTGATATAGTCTGTGGCCTTCATATTACAGAAACAGTCACACTATGGATTCACACTGGAGAAGTCACAAATATCCGTCAGCGCAGTGATTTCAGTACTAAATAAACTCCTTTTACAGTTGAGATTCCATCAAGTGTAACTTGGAAGACAGGAAAAAAGGAGAAAAGAAGGAGAAAAAATAGAAGACTTGCACATAAAAGTATTGTCTTGGAACAGAATTTATTCCATTTAAACATATCAAGTGAAGAAATCTGTGAATTAATATTCTAATATTCATCTTCGGCATTATTAAAGTCAGGAAGAAGAAAATACATAAAGAAAGATATACTGGAAATAAATAAACTCCATGCAGATAAATAATGCTTGAAAATGGATAGATATGGATAATGGATAGATAATACCAAGTTTGTAAAATTCTCTGTGAAAGTTATACAACAAACTTACTTGACTGGTGAATAACAGAATTTTCATATACTGATGGCTACCAAGCTTTTTAAGCAGGAAATATAAATTATACTGATGGAAAACTAAACAGTTGTTCTAATAGGGAAAAGCATAATTAGGATTTTGTTATGGTGAGCTGAAATGATATTTATAGATGTATTATTGAAAATTTAAGAAAATAATCTAGATGTTGAATTTACCAGAGATAGTAGGATTACATTTCTGTAGCCCAATGCTTAATTAAGCAAAGAGCAGATTGATGGGCATAGAAAAAAACCCCAAACTGGTAAGTCGTCTTTGCTTTTTGCATTGACTTTCATACATTTGATAAATTTATTTTTGTGATTTTAGATGGCAGAGACTCATTTTCATTAAATTTGTTTACCATAATTATGGAAGGACTGTCACAACAACCATTAAGTTTGATACATTTGTGTGTGTTCCTACTTCTCTCTGCCTCCCAGAATTTTCATTCCAGCCATGATTGCTGGTGTTCCTTAGTTGTACATCTGGTACAGTGTTTTTGACAGCAACATCACTCCACAGGGACTGAATGTGCCATCTGTATGACACACTCAGTATCTAATGGTTTAAGAGCTAGAGACACATAAATGCCTGAAAAAGTACATTTTCCTGGTTGCTATGTTTTTGATCTCTAATGTACATTTTACAAACAAAGTATTTATTGCATGATGTTGCAGCTCTGTGCTCCTGTATTTGTAAGTATGGAAAAGGGGGAATGGACTTTAGCATCCAGTATGTCCTTGTTATATCTAGCTGAAGGCAAAAGTAAAGAAGAGAAAGTTTAAAAAGCCCTCACAAAATAGAGCCACAAGAGGTAACAATCTCCTCAGCAGAAGAGCTGATTCTAATAGAAATGTAATGTGAAATCATTTTGTGAGAGGAAGAATGTACAAACAGATGTTTAGCACTGTCTATAAAACGTGTAAGTATTGCCTTAAGCTAAAGTAGTTAAAGGGATGAGCCAACATTTCCCAAATAAAAAACATTTGATTCCTAATGAAAGTCAGAATAAAATATGCTTTTTTAGACATTTTTATGCCTAAAATCAAGACTTCTGCAAGATTTTTAAACTTGCTTGAACTTCACTGTGATTATGAAATACTGGAAATGTAGGGAAACATGAGTCAAACTGAGCCTGGTGAAACTGTATGGAAAAGACTTTCTGCATAAATCTATCTCCTTTTTTAAATGTAAGACAAGGAGAAAGCATCATTTATGAGGTTCTAGGCTTATAAAGGGGAAAACACTTGAATTCTAAACAAAAAAGGAAAGTGTTGCTGGAAGGTAGAAAGCTTTCAGATGGCATTTCTGGCTTTTTGATTATTCTCCCCTCTTAAATTCCTGCAGTTCATGAAGAACTAGTTTTTATTCATTGTTTGCAGTAAGGTTTATAGATACATGCTTCAGGAAAAGGCATATGCTCAAAGTGCCCATCATTTTTCTTAATATTCAAGATGAAGACTTCTAGTTAGAAATGCAGTTTGCATAGCAGTAGCAGCAGCAGTAGTCCTGGGCTATTTCATTTTTCTAATGACCCTGCCTGTGGCTTTTTTTCTCCTTCAGCCTTTATAGGCAATAAACCAAGGAGCACTTCTTTTAAAAATGTATGGCTCATATGCTCTTGACTTTGTTCCACGGAGAGCAAAAAATAACAACAGAACTTAAGAAATTTCTCTGAAAACTGCTAGTGGAGAAGTTGCTTATGTGATAATTTGGTAGCCAATATTATTATTATTGCCCAAGTATTCATAATGTATGAAAAACAATAAAAGAAAAATATAATTGAGACATTCAATGCCAAAATTGTCAGTCTAGGTTTTTAAATATTGTAACTCAGTGTAACACTTGAGAGTTTTAGAGTTTATCATAGATTTTGCCCTCTTGGAGAAAAATCTGTTTAGGAAATCACATTCTTGTGTAGGTAACACTTGCGTAGGTAAATTTGAATATGACTACTGATGTAGGATGTATATTAAAATTTGGCATTAGCAAACCAACTGTAGTTACTCTTTGTCTAGTTCATTTTTTTTTGTTTTTCAACTGTTATATCAGATCACTCTTGTTCCTTGGTATATTTATTCTGTGGTGTGATGATGAAATGGATTATGAAAATCAATGAGTGATTCTGAGTATCATGCTCTTTTTGGCAACACAATTTAACAGGTCATGAAGGCAGAAGAAATTTGGTGTTTGATGTTCACTGGGCAGTAAAAGGCTTATTTAAAATTTCTTAAACACCTGAAAAACAAAAATAAGCAAATCAAATTTGACATTTTTTTTCTTAGTTTTGCATGTACTTAGAAAATATTGACCTCACTGCAATGTCTACTAGAAACAAAATCATAACTAATAATTAGAACAGTTTATTTTTCTGTCTTTAGCAGAGACCTTCTAGAAGGGAGTGCTTGACAGGGATGTGTATGTGATAAACTGTTAGATTAGCTTCTTCAGTGGCAAATATTCATGTTGATGCTAAGATCCTAACTTCTTTCTTTCCATCCCTCTTATTTTCTGCAAAATGAAGGACAAAAGTGTACTGCAGTGGTGTGTGGTGTAAATAATACCTATTTGAAATGAGCTACTGTTCTCATTAGAAGTTTATTGTTACTCTCCTATGTCATTTGCACTTGTGCTCTCATCCAGAGGAACTGGAGACATAGAGGTATAACTGTTACCAGAGAAATGAAATTACTGTGTTGGCTGAGCAAAGACAGAGCTGTTCATTCACCCTTTTAATGTGAAGGACAGACTAGAAGTCATGGTCTAGCTGTCTTTCTGTTTGCATACTGCAAAATGTCAGTATGTCATAGAGCTTTTTGCAAATGCAGAAAGGCTGGCTTTTGTAATGTCAGGAGTAGAAGGAAAATTGCTTACCTTTTAATTTGATGAGGTTAATATTGGCATGAATGCACTTTGATTGGTCCAGAAGAGAATAAAACATGAGGTTATCCAACTAGAGTATTTTTTGTGTAAGCCTTCCAGTGCAGAACAGCCAATAGCAAAGAAATGACAGAAACATGTCAAAGTCACAGAATAAATTGCTTCTGATCCCCAGCATCATCTCAGAATCTAAAAAGAGCCTTATCTTCAAAAACAATCAGCATGAATTTTGATGCAGAAGTATTAGTCATTATTTATCACAGCTAATGATTACTGTATGCATTCTCCAGTATAACAGGTGGCCTGGTACTGACTGAGTTGTTTATACACCAGAAGCCACTCCAGAGCTGACACTTCATGCCAGAATTGGGAGATCCACGTTTAGGTGTAGTACTGTCATGTTGAAGCTAAACTGTCCCCAGGGCTTGATCTAGCACTGGTCACTGACAGTGTATATTTTTCTAGATATGTAGTTCTTGTGTTTAGCTGTGTCAGCTCTGATTTGATGCTGTGCCACTGTGGCATAGGCACACTTTAGGAAATACTGAAGCTGAAAAACATCAGAAAAAAATCACAGTCTTGGAAGTTGTTTTCAGCCATAATGACTCACCTAGTAAGTGTGTCTTGAGTTGCCCCAGGAAAATAAGCTTAGAATATTTTCTGTCAGTGACCTGTGTGCAACAGATGCAATGTTGCAGAGAAGATCAGAGCAAATTATAAATTCTGTTTCTATTGATGCCTGGAAAGGCTGACCTGGAACAGAGACTAGGCAGAGTAAAAGGAATAAAATAGCTATTTATCGAAAGGATACACCTTTCAAAAGGATACAAGAGCCTGGCCAATGCTATGCCCAAATCAAATTCAGGATGGATCCCAGTCACAAGTTTTGGTTCATCTACATATTGGGGTCAATTGTCCAATCACAGCCCCAGCCATGAAGTCTCAGCCCCCTGGCTTGCCCCCTTCACCATTGTTTCTGCTTTTTGGTTGTCCTTGATTCTCTAGCTAGGAAGGTATTGTTTTGTCCACCTACCCTGAGAAGAGAATTTACTAACACCTAACATGAAGGTTCAGAGTTACACACTAAGCAGCAGAGAATATATAAAATATAAAAGCTAAAACCCAAGGCATCACCATAATTGCATTTTTGGTGTGGCTTCTAGAGGTTGGATGTTGAAGAGAGAGGAGAATTCCACTACAAGATAACAGTCTCTGTAGCCAACCCACAGAGTGGATTATTGACCTACAAGCAGGACTAATGGATCTCAGGTATCTGTTACCTAGAATATAACTTCTCATTGCTTTTGGGACATGTGAGACATGACAGAGAAACAGACTCCACAAGACTATGTAAGACAAACAACAAACAGCTTTTAATTTTCTTGCTACTAGACATATCCCAATCCAGATTAATGCTACTCTTTCAGTGATGCATCTTTTTTTGGTCATTTTACCAATCTATCACAAAACTGGAAAGCTTCTTTATGAAATGATTCACCACTTCTTCATATCCCCTCTGTTTTCTGGGATCCCTTGAAATAATTATCAGACTTGCAGAAAATTTTCCCTTGACGTTGCTTGAAAATAGGACTCCAGGTCTTTGGGTTTGTTAAGGAAAACTCTTCTAAAGGTATTTGACATTTAGGACTTTAGTATCATAAAAAATCCTTCTGAAAATAGTATTCCTATTAGAAGGTTCATCATTGTGTTCAAAAATCACTAACTTACTAGTTACTTAACATCAACTTACATATTGTATGTATCATGCTTAAAGTCATACTAGAAAGATAAACTAAAAAGAACAGTCAAGGTGGAAGGGTGAAAGGGTGGGTAAGAAAAAAATCTGTGGATTTGTTCTTTGATTTCAGTATTTAATTAGTTTTATCTTGCTGTATTTGAATGTTGGTATTTTTGTTTGTCTTTTTGAGTTTAAAACATATCAGGGTAATTAATTTATTAGATTTTTAGCTAGTTGCTTATGAATGTCTCCAGATTTGACTCCTATGTGCAATGAAATTAATCCCAAAACTCTTGTGTCATGTACATGAGTGAACAGCAGAAGTTTTCAAGATGAAGCCTTTCTATGATTGTACTGTTTGGCCTGGTCTCTATCTCAAAATGGCACATCTTGAGAGACAAAATGAGAAATAATCAGTGGTTTGAGATTCAAGCCATTAAAATTGAAAACAAAAACCAGACTTAATGTGAGTGGCAAAATAGTTTGATCTTAAAGTTCAACCATATGTTGTTATATTTGCAAATTCTTGGCATGTTCTTGGATTGTTTTATATTTCCCTATGATCACAATGATGAAAAACACTGACTGCAAATTGCTGGCAGTATATTAAGAATGAATTTGATTCTCCTCAATCTCTGCTCATGAAATTTTCTTTCTGGCTTCTCAGTATGTAGAGGGAACAGATAAGATTTCAATCAAACACCATTTGTTACATAAGCCAGTGTCTACATTTGAGTAGAATGTTCACCCTAAAATATTCTACCAATACTGACACCGAGAAATTGAATAAAACCTGTTTTTCTAGAATTAATCCTAATCAGCATGCCTCTGTATATATATATATATACCAGCAGTCAATAGTGATTCTGCATGTATATCTGTGAAAATAAGTACATCATTATTTATGTTACCTTGTTTTGAAAATTGCCTTGCATTGTTTTACCAGGAGAAAATGGCTCACAACCAGCATGTTCCATGTCAGTTGCTGAAGGCCTTGTGATATGCTTGCCTCACCTTACAATGTATAAAGCTGGTAGGAGAAAATTTAATCCCAGACTGAACCACTATGGGTGGGTCCTCCTAGACAGAGGGAGTAAAAATTTGAAGCAAGAGTGGCCAATATGTATCTTAGAAAGAAATAAATCAACTCAGAGGAATCCGTATGGCTGCTAAAGAGACAAAATATCTGTCCCTTGCTGGTAACTTTGCCTGCTTCATATTGTAGGACATGTAGTAGGATGTTCAATATTCAACATCCCAGGCCAAGACAGAGTACAGTGTGCTCCTGAGAACAAGTCAGTTATTCCTGACAAAACACTTCCTCCAAGCTCCAGGAGTGATCACTTTAAAAAGAACTTCCAGTGCTTTGATAAAAGAAAGTGTGTTAGATACTGTACCTCTCAGTGTATTTCTACTAATTTTCTGTTTAGCGAGGAGAATGGGGATGACTGAAGCACTGCAATTCATTTTGTTCATGAGGAAAAGTCTAGGGCACATGAAAAGCTGCAGTCATGTTCTAATAAAACAATTATCATTAGAATTGCATATATCTGACAATTATTTAAATTTTAAAAATCTGTTATTACACTTTGAAAAGAAGTAAATTCCTTTCTTCTGTTCAGTTCAATATTTTGGTGCAGAATACAGTCAAAATGTTACCTATTTGCAAAAGTTCATTGAGTTGCTGAGCTCCTATATACCCCTGCTTCTTTCAGATTTTTATTAATAGAGATGCTAGAATTAAAGGGAGTTTTATCCAGGTTAGTGTTCACCCTCTGATGATATGTCCAGTCTCTTAGCTGAGACGTTACTCTGTTTTTCAAAGGTAACTACAGGTGAAGATTAAAGTAGTAACAAGAGAAGTTGGACTTACATACTTCTCAGTAAAAAACCCTACCAAAATAGACCTTCAAACTTCCAAAACATTGGTAATACAAAAAAAGAGACTTTCCTACATGTCCTTTCCATTCTCTCCCTTCTGATCTAATAATTTTTCTCATACTGACTTAGCATGAGACAAACTAGATTGAAAAGGTGGAACTGTTTGGAAAAACTGGGCTACAAACAAGGTAAAGTAACATTTTATCTTCCTGTTATTATATCTGTAATTATAATCATTAGTAAGTACCATTCAATGAAATATCAGACACTGTCACTGAATTAGTTTGTCAAGACAAGATTTAAAATACTTTTATGTATGCCTATCGTGTGTGCATATGTGAATTCTATGTGCTACTACACTTTGCAGCTGGTATTTTTAGGAGAGCAGAATCTGAAATTTTCATAAATGTAATGTTGTGAAATTCACAACAAGACTGCAGAAGTTATTTCTCCCCCAGATTTGTCCCTTAAAGAATGGTTTATTTTTTAGTCAAAGAAGTAAGATATCAAGATGGTCTATCAAATTGTCATCTTGTGTGCCTGTTCTGATACATGCAGCAACATGGCCCAAAGTGATATTACAATCACAAGGTCAGTATGTCAGAACATAGCCTGAAGAACACTGCTTCCTTTGTGATTGAAATGCTAGATAACTAATTAATTTGCTGCCTATTATGCATTACATTTTGGACAATTAGCCATGATGTGTTCTCTAACACTATCTAATAGTGTAATTACAATGGCAAACAGTACCTTATCTTTACAGTTCAGTGTACAGAGAACTGTTCTATGAAATGAAGCCCTACCAACGTAGTATGTTATATATCTGGCTTTAATTCCGAAGGCATTTTTTACTCAAACTTTCCACAGGAATGTTGATTACCTTTAAATGTCCACCTGAGCATAAAAAGAGCCAGTTCAACAATATTACACCTGTGTATAATGCTAATAATTTAAGTTAATGAATCTCGTTTTCTCACTATTTTGTTTGTTTTGGATAGCTTTATAAAAATTCACAGATAGTGATAAAAATGGAAACAATTAAGAAAATTTCTTTCTGATGTCCAACACGTTTTCATACAACATATTTCAGTATTTTAAAAAAAAATTGCTTAGAAAACACTATTAATTTTTCATCTGTAGATCAATAAATTAATCTTCTCTATTTTTTTATTGCTCTTAATGATATTTAGATGACAAATACTGTACAGTACAAAGAAATCTTTCAGACCAGTATTTAAACACAAATTTTTACAATGGCATATGGAAAAACAAGACAACAAACAAAGAATCCTTTAATTAAACAAGAACTCTCAGTACTGGGATAACAAGTCTTTGCTTGCAAGGATTTTTCTTTCTTTTCTTTCTTTTCTTTCTTTTCTTTCTTTTCTTTCTTTTCTTTCTTTTCTTTCTTTTCTTTCTTTTATTTTAGTAGAATAGAAAAAAATTCTCCCCATTGTATTTCATTGAGAAAAGCTAGGTGGGTGTATTGATCTGGAGGACAGGAAGGCTCTGCAGAGGAATGTGGACAAGTTGGACATGTGGTCTGAGATCAAAGGAGTGAGGTTCAACAAGGCTGAGTGCTGGGTCCTGCCCTTGGGTCACAACAACCCCAGACAGTGTTACAGGCTGGGGCAGAGTGGCTGGAAAGCTGCCCTGGTGGAAAAGGACCTGGGGGTGCTTGTTGATAGCAGCTGAACATGAGCCAGCTGTGCCCAGGTGGGCAAGAGGGCCAAGGACACCTGGTCAGTGTCAGCAACAGTGGGGCAGCAGGAGCAGGCAGTGTTTCTTAGTGTTTCTCCACAATTCATATTATTAATCTATCAATTACAGGTGCTGCCAGTAGTAGTATAGTTACAATAAGTAAAATAAGAAATTGGAAAAAAACGTATTAGTAAACCAGAAAACCAGAGGAAAAAGTTTTAGAAAGAACCAAGGACTTTGGTTTTGAGGAAAGGGCAAATATAAACACAATTAATATCTGACACTGAAAGATATATTGCAGCCTTAAATGAAGTGAGGGATATTTTTTTGCCCTAGACCTAGAAGGTCATCTGCAAAACAGGAAGGGCAAGGAAGGAGACAAACTAACTCCAGGTGCCACTCTGAGATAACTTCAGGTACTAAAGCAGGGTTCCTCAGTGATCACAATGCAGTTCCCCTTTTTTCCCGTGGAGACCCTGTTACCCTTCTGTGTTGGAGGTCTAGATGTGGCAAGCATATGAAATTCTGGAACTATCTTCCACTGCTGCTGTTACCATTAGTCATCTGTGCTCCCTAACAAATATGTTACATAGAAAATTCTTGTTTATCCTATTCTTTTTTTCATCTGTTCATGCTGACTGCTTCCTGTACTGTGTCTGCTTATATATTGTGACTGTGGATGTGGAGATACGGTAGATACATCCAGTTTTTCTTATGTGCCTCTAATTTACATTCTGATATTTCTGTCTTCAATAAAACATCAACCAGCAGCTACAAATGTGTTGAGAGATATAAGAGATATGTATTCACTTATCCCTTGTATAAATAGATAAGTCACAGTAATGCAAAATATGATCTAGCACAGCTACCTATCTAAACTTTCAGGACAGAAACAGACTACTGTGAAATTGCAGTGATAGCAATGAAATGCTGTTTTTTGAAAAATATCTATTGATTATAATACACAGTGGATATAAGACTTTTCTAGCATTCTGCTGTGGAAGACAACTTTATTTTGAAATTAAAATTTTAAAAATGTAACGAATAAATCAGGATAAAAAATTACATTCTTGTTATCATACTAGCTTTAACAAGGTTGAATTGTATCAAGTTCAGAAATAAGAATATTTTGTTTGTTTAATCACCTTTCAGGAAAAAAAAAACCCTTCTGGACAGCACTAACAGTGAATTACAGTTCTAAGCTTTCAGTTTCGGAACTGAACCTTCCCCTGGCTGCAATGCCAAATAAAAAGCAAACGTTGTCTGTGTATGACTTTTTTAAACAATGCTGAAGGTGCAGCTTCCTCTCTAGATTTGCACACTGAAAAGCAAAGCAACACAGGAAAAGGCATTTACCCTGAGGGCACTGTTACAGTGAGAGATTTTAGAGTAATAGAAAAAACAGCTCGTCAGAACATCTAAATCCTGTTCAAAAGGAAAGAAAAATGTTAATGATTGGTTGTATACCCTGTGAGGAAGTGTTTGGGGATAAAGTAGCTACACAAGCTAATAGTGAACAGATGTACAGGATTTCTCTTTTGATAACTGACTGCCTAAAGAAGAAGGCAAAAGCTACTTTTTGTGCAACAACTTCAGAATGCATCAAGCTATATTTTGGTTTTGCTGGTTTTCTGTATACATTCATTGCATCACTCATCAGTATCCACTTCGGAAACATGAAAGAAATCAATGTTAGCTCTGTCAGAGTTAGCATTTTATTTGGAGTGCATTTTGAAATTAATCTCTCAATCATTTCCAGTTACTGAGAGTTGTTTCAATTCACAGAACTTTGGTGTGCCTGAAGTAATTTCTTAAAGAAACCCCTGAAACTGCAAACCTCATTCCAGGTGTGCACCAGATGCGTTCCAGTGTTTCACTGTCATTTGAGGGATTAACTGGTTTTTTGGACACTATTGCTGCACTTATACATTGTGCTGTACCAGGAGACCAGAATAAATGTGTCTGAAGAAAAGGCCCTGAGCTGTAAATAATGTAATTGTTGAGCCAGGCACCAGCTGCTCCAACGCACAGATCTCCTTCAATTTCACCAAAGTAATGTAAACACAACACAGCACCCCACTTTACACTTTAACTGTACTCAAGACAGTTCTAGGTAACCAAACAAATCAGGAAGTGAACTATAGATTGAGGTACAGTTAAAATTTCTGCCATTAATAACTCCCAAGTATTGGGAGAACGGTATTGGGGTTTTATGTCTGGGATGGCCAGATTGACTCCTTGTAATTGCAAAATGAGTTTAAAGATCACTAATCAGAAATAAATGAATGGAATCACGTCTAAATGAGTGTATGAAGAATATATTTAATATGTTAGCATCATTACTTTATAGATGGCATAAATATTATTCTGTGATAAATTCACTACTGCATTTTAGGTAATATTTAAGTTTTAGACTCGTGGCCACAGAGATTAGAAGACTTTACACCAGCAAAACCTTAGTGTAGTGGGTGATTCTGTGTCCTGGTACTGAACAACACATGCCTAAATTTGGTATTTTTGGGAATGAGAGCATACTTGGGCTGTTTACGTAGTTAGGATTGACTCTTTCGTCATCCAGTGTCAAATACAGTTACATTTTGTGAAGTGAATCAGGGCCTCCTGAAATGAGAACTGAGACCACCAATATCATTATATTCAAATGGGAAGCAGTTGTCATATGGTAACAATTTTGACAACTGCCAATGAATATGAAAAGATTTCCGTGTGCTAAACTGTCTGATATGATAAATATTTTGAGCCATCATGTCTCATAAAGTGGCCTCATTGTAGCCTTAAGTCTGCACCAAGCTAAAGATTTTTGTTTTTGTTAGCTGAGATCATATACATTTTCAGGATTTAATTTTCAGTATGAATAGTCTTTTTTGTTTTGTTTTGTTTTTTCAGAAAACAGATTTAAGTACAGCTATGAAAGGAGATGTGTCATAAAAGAAAATAGATTCTTTTCCTAAAATCAAGAATTAGAATCCTTCTAATAATTGTGAAAAAGATAATATAGTTCTCCTAGTTTTTTCTGTAAAATATTTTTCCTATGTTTTCAAGAATGTGGTTTAAGTTAGGGGTGGAGTTTAGAAGGGCTGAGATCTCTACTTTATGAACTTGTTAGCAACAGAAGTAAGAGTTAAGTCTTTCTGAGATGACAAATATTGTAATTTGTTCCACTAATAGGGAGAAATGTAAGATATGATTATGACACAACCTTCACAGATTGAATTAGTGACAGATTAATGAAGAGAAAAAGAAATGCATTGTGGGAATCATGAACCCATGACAGCTATGTCATCATTTTTGGGAAGCTCACAAATGATGTCTCCCCAGGAGACTAGAATAAGAGTGTGATTAGCTCAGCATTGCTTTTCTTTCCCCTACACTATAGTCTTTAAAATAGTTAAAGAATAATGCTAAATCCCTTCTGAATGTCTTTTAAGGTTTAACTTCCTGAAGCTATTCACCGAGCTGCTCCTTTAAAGGAGACTGAACAGATCTGCACAGCTAATTGTGGAGTAGTACACTGATACTCCTCTCCCATAACAATGTGAATTAGGTCTGCTTAGAGTACATCCCATGTTATTTTATTAGGGACAGAATTTTTAATCTGATCAGGTCTTTCTGTGTGTACAGGAATGCACTTTTCCCAATAAGACTTCAGATCTTGCTAATGCTCCTGAATGACAAAAATTTACACAGTTATTGTTTAGTCATGAGAGTTGTAAACATTCTGTTCTTTGCTGAAGTGATTTTGTTTCATTAGCATATATAAAAATAAAGCATAATAAAGCAATGCTGAGTGGCATGTATTTATCTTACTGTTACATGGATCTGAGAATTTGTGGGAGATGGTGAGAAGACATCAGTGAATGAGTGAGAAAACAGCATCAGATTCCTTTTTGTGATGGGAGCTTCAGTGAAGGTAACCTTTCCTAGTGGCTTAGTAGCTTGCATACTAGATTAAAGGGGATTTTTTTAGGCACTAGTCTTCAAAGAAGGACTAGTGCCTGAACAAGTGTTGTCATATTAGTCAGAATTTTATTTAGATGCTAGCAAACAAAACAAACTATTAATGCAAAGATGAAAGAAAATGCCTAGTTTAGGAAGTTTGGAAATAAGTAAGATTAGAGACTGAAATATTCTATTTGCACATTATAGCAAAGTAATCCCCAGTAGTCTTGGTAGATTTCAGTCTACCAAGCTTGCTGTACTGTTTTAGTATTTGCCACTCCTACCACATAGAGACACTAATACAACTGAAAAGCCTGCTTTCTTCATCAAGGCCATTTTTTGTATCCCATTATGATGTGGCCAATAAGGTGGACAAACAGATGAGATTTTAGGCTTTTATTTGAAATAATTTCTTGGCCTAGTAAGACCTGAGTAGAAAACAATTAAAATATTACAGGATTCTTTATACATCTTGCTTTGGAGGACCCCGGTGGACACTTAGGACGATTGGACAAAAATTTTGCCAGACAATCCTGAGGAACCCCAAGAATTAGATTTGCTGGGGTCCTCCAAAGCAACATTTTGCATCAAATTTCACTTTAAACGCCCAAGACAAATTTGGAATGAAGTAGATCTGTACAAAAGCACGTACAGAAAAGACATTTCCCCCATAAACAAAGCATACAATAGTCCCGATTACTGTCATTACACTGCACCCAGAATTTCTGAGTCCTCTCTCCACCCCAAAAAATTGCCCCAGGGAATGTTTCTCATCTGTGGTGACCAAGTTTGAGCCGGAACTCCCTCCCGTCTTCAAGGAGGGCATGTAGCCTTAGCAAGCTTTCTACCCTCACCCCAACACCACTCTGTTACATAATTGGAAAAAAGAAAGCCAGTCAAAACGTGTGAAAAGACCCTATACTCAATTTGATGAAAATTGCAACCCTGTATTGCACGTTTAGAACAAACCCAAAAGAATTGCTGCCTCCCTGTTCCTACCATGGGTAGCAGCAGCAAAAGCCCTTGGAGACATTGACCATTTGGGGTGCTGGCTTAGTAAGCAGGCCAATGCTACATCTGCTGCTTTGAGTGATCTTTTGAAAGATGAAGAAACCACAAGACATGCAACTCTGCAAAACCGAGCAGCAATTGATTTTCTGCTGCTCTCCCACGGACACGGCTGCGAAGACTTTGAAGGAATGTGCTGCTTCAACCTCTCTTCCCATTCCACATCCATCCAAGAAAACATCCAGAAGCTGAAAACCCTTGTGAAAGATTTGAAGAAGGAAACCACCCCAGACTGGGTCAACAATCTCCTCGGACAATGGGGACTGACAGGATGGGCCTCTTCTTTGGTCAAGGGCATTGTGTGGATTCTCATTGTCATTTTCATTGTGTTAGCTATGTTTTCATGTATGGTCCAGTGTTTCAAAAAAACTGTCAAAGACGCTCTCTTTGTAAATACAGAGAGAGGAATTGTGGATGACACAAAACTCCCAGGAAAATATCCATGGGAAGCTCTCTCCTGAGAAACAAAGAAAAATTCCTCTCACATGAGACAATTTCTGCCTGAAAACTTCTTATCACTTTAGAGTTCTATTGGTGTTCAAGTTAGCGCAGTGACTGGTTTCTTTTTAGAGTGTTAAGTGAAATATAATTGGATATTGAGTTTAACTAGTGTTTTAATTGGTTCTTTTCTGAATCCCTCTGAAATCTATAAATACTTCTGTCCTACCTGTATCTAACGGATTTGTAGCCTGAACTCCCTTCGGAGAACAAACTGTCTCTGGAATAATTCAGCTACAGTCTCAGTCTTTGTTCCTCGCTGGCAGGTAGCCAAGGGCTACCTGAACCCCTCTGAGCTATCTGGGTTCCTGTAGCACCCTGGGGAACTAGCTTAACCCTGGCCCTCCCAACGCTACACATCTGATGCACAAGGCAATGAAATCAAGTTGAATATCCAGAAGTCATAAGCAGACAGAAGTATTAATTATAGCAATTTTTGTATCTGTACCACCTGAGAATAAGGTTAGCCTATGTTAATAATATTTTTTTTTTTGCATGAAGGTTCATTACTTTGATGGCAGCAGAGACAGAGACAGACTGGTATGTAATAGCATGTCATGCTGACTCTGATAACTGGACGTGAATGAATGAAGCGCAGATTGTTTCCATTAAAAAAAAAAAATCTATTTTTATGTGCCTAAAATTTAATATTTCCATTCAAACCAGAAGTGGACATATTTTAGAAGATGTAGGTATTACAGACTTTATAATTTTTATGTATACAAAAGCTAGGTGGTTTTACCTGGTGATTTTTGTAACCAATGCTGGAAACTTTATTATTACCAATTTAAAAAGTTCACCACCAGTTAGGAGCCTGATTTCAGAAATCTTGCTGTGTTTAAAAATTAAGGCCTGTGATGTATTTTTAGAGAATAGTGCTGATCAGCAGTGGTAATATGCTAATGTTGAACTAAATCTGCATTGAACAATAATGTAAAAGCATTTTTATAGTTTCTGTGAAGATTTGTCTAGCTGTAAGGTAAAGTTTCACTTTAAAAAATTTAGAACAATTTAGAAATCATGTTCAAACAGTATTCTGACAAAGGATTTAGTATTCAAATCATCCTAGACGAACTTACCACCTTAATCACCCTTAAGATTGTGAACACCATCTTAAACACTCAAGATAGTCTAAGCACTTAAACTGCTTTATGATGACATAAGTGATTAAATTGCCTAAAATCTTTAGAGTAGTGTATGGTTTTAAGGCACATTACATCCTCTGGTGCCGTAATTGCCTGAACCACCTCAGATTTTTCAAATGATATAAACTTACAAATCACCTTAAGTAATGTTTGGGGTGTCATAAGTGCTTCAACTACTCTATGGAGGTATAAATGCTGAAATCACTAGTAGACTACTTTGATAAGTGTTTACTTTTTAATTTATGTAACATCTTAGAAACTGCTTGGTCATGAAGAGAATACTTATGATCTAATCCTGATAATGCATTATATGCCATGCCATAGCTAGAAATTCTTTAGTCATATTGCAGGATGCTGTCAACACTTGCTGAAGTGCATCCCTAAAGAACATCTCCAGAGCTGTGCATTATAACTTCTGTGTCTACTGCTTACTGCAGCAGCCAGTTTTTGCTGAACAGCCCAAATCACATAAGACCCTCATGCTTGGCTTGAAACATTAGTTTCACCTGCTGTAAAACCACTTTGCATTCCCGTGTGTAGGGAAGGAAACTTACCTCTGCACCCAGAACCTACAGGTCATCACAGAGGAGAGGTTTGTGGCAAATGAAAAGATGAAAGATTTTGGGCCCCCTTTACACAAGGATGCAGGTAGGCTACCCATTTTTCTGTTAGTTGGTATGAGTTATGAGTGGCTCCAATGTTCCTCAAAATGCAGCTGCTATGGTTGTAAGTGCCAATCCTCCCTTGGCAGCATTCCAAGGCTGCTCTTGTGTTCTGTCATCACAAGGAGTTGCACACAAAGGGAAATGAACACCTGATGCCCTCTTTCTACTCTCTGTTTCTTCTTGTAACAAAACATAGCTTGTCAGACCCAGTCTCTAAGTGCGGATGAAGTTGCTGTAATTAAAAAAAAAAATAATAAAAAAATAATAATAAAAAGGATATATATGCTTTTTTGGCAGGAGAGTGAGGTGAAAGAAATAAAAAGACAATAGAACATACACGTTTAGTCTGTCTGCAGGGTTTCTTCCATTCCATGATTTTGAGCTCAATGGTGAGCTTGTGAATGAGGAATCAGACCTTTTATCCTTAAACAAAGAGAATAAATGTCTTTGTCGAAGGATTTAGGGCTTCATTATTTGTCCTTGTTTTGTTACCGAATGCAAACGATTCTGTACTAAGTGAGATATTCTTGGTTATGATTGCTGCAGCACTGCACTACATATTAAAGTTCTCTTCCTGCACATATTCAACACGGATGACTTTGTCTCCATATGGATAAACTTCATTCAATAAAATAACAATTCCTGCCATTGTGAACCAGCATGTAAAATCTGAAGGTGATTTTTAACTTCTATGAAATGAAAATGTATTTGGATTATAATCTCCGTCTGGGGATGGACCCTCCCAGGTTTTAATTTTATTGACAGTAAAGCTGTCTGTGAGCTCTATTTGATCATTTAATAAAACATATACTATTTGAAAGAAGTATGAAGCTGTGCGATGACCACTAGAATTCTGCTCTCTAGAAAAGTGGGTTTTTCTCATTGAATGTAGGCATTGGCTTGAGAAAGTAGTGACCCTTAATTGCTGCTCCTCAGGAGCACCTCAGAGGAGTGTTGCAATTCAGGAACAAACAGACTGTATTGGTATCAAATGATCACCTACCTCTGCCAGCTTATGAGACAGTTTTGGTTTCTGGGAATTTTAAGGTGAAGTCATGATCACATGTAGCTGACAAAAAACCCATGTTCCACGTCCCTCCCTGTTACTGGTCTGTTGTCTACGGATTTGGAAGCAGTGGGGGCAGGGGGGAGTGTATGTACATTTTTTCTCCATATTCTGCCACTGTTTTTCGATATTCCTTCCTTTTAGGTCTAAGTTTTCCAGTTGGCCTCTTGACAGACCATGTTAGCTACACTGACTTAGTAACAGACCATATAATTCTATCAATACATTATTGTGGATTAATTTGAAATCTAAAACATTATCTGTACCAGATACTCTCAGATATAACACTGAATGCACCAGATGATTCCGCTCATTCTGATACATTTTCCTCATGTATCATTTTATTTTATTAGAAAGATTGGAAAAAATGTGACAAAATATATAAGATAATATTTAACACTGGGGAATCAAAGAAGCTGACTTTACTTTCAACGAGTGTAAGTACATTTGTAAAAATTTAGAGGACTAAAAAGATATCATTTATACTTTTGGTGAGTGGGTGCCATTCAGCCTCTTTCAGCTAAATTAGAGAGATTCTGCTTGAATCATTGATTTTCCAACTGGCTGAAGAAACAAAATAGCTTTAGATTAGGCAAATTTAATTTGTTGAGAAATTTTTACTGAAGGAAATAATCAGCTTTGGTTGAAATAAACTTTTCTTTTTGTCTTGGAGCATTTTTAAAAATAAGAAAATGAAGTGCCACTCTTAAAATCAACCACTGTGTAGTCAGTTCAGGGAGGCCACCCTAAATTTAATCCAAGTGAATTTAATGAAAGGAATGGGGAATTTTCAAGGGATGCTCACTTACATTGCATTTGTAATTGGCCTTCTTCTACAAAAATTATTGCAAGTGGTGATATGAATGCAAGTGAATGGATTAAAATAACGCTGGCTTTAACTCTAGCTAATAACTCTCAAAATGTCAAGTCAACCAAGAGCCTTTGTTTTTGAGAGGAAAAGTCTTGTAAACAGTGTTTCTTTCCATATCTCAGTAATTTGGATCCAATGCAAAATAACATGTTTGTAAAACTAATGTAACTCATTTGTTCAAGTATCTGAAAAAGAATTTCTGAACTGGCAATTACCTAATACTGAAGTAGTGATTTGCCCTAGAAAAAATGCACTGAAGGTTCAATTTTCGGTACAAAAAGTAATCAAGAGGTGCTCACAACTGAGGGACTAGTTAGATGCTAAAGTAAGCACCTATGAGAGAGGCAGCAGCATGTGAGCGCTCAGGTGAACTCCAGCAGTATCAGGAGAAGCCCTGTGTGCAGCAAGAAGGAAACTGTTGTTATTTGAACACCTGTGAACAAGCCTTGTTGTGAAGAAGGAGATGTGGCAAGGCCTCACGGTCTTGCTGTTTGCCTGCCCGCGAACATGGGAATAAAATGTTCCCCTCTGGTTAACTCTTTAGACCACTTGGTGCTTAGGGTGTTTGGGTGTTGCTTCAAATTGTTCACTCATACTGTTCAGAAAAATAATGAGGAAACCAAAGCATGGCAAGAGCACAAACTGACTGCGTCTAAAATTTATCATGTGGTTTGTTACGCTGCTGACCTTCATCACAAGGCTAAGGAAACAGTGCACAGTCTAACATAACTAAACTCTAGTAAATAAATTGTTATTTTCCACGACTGTAACACTTATGAAACTCACTGCTTCTTTGAATTTGAAACAAGTTTGAGTGTGGGAGTTGACATTTTTGTGGAACTTAAAAGGAACAGCCCACATGGCCATGAAAGTTAAGTACACTCTTTGAAACTGGTCACACAATTTAGGGAAGACAGTTTGCCCACAGCAAAAGAAATTGCACAAGAACAGCCAAAGAACATTTCAGAACATTTCATTTCAGACTTCAGTGTGCAAATTGTCTGAGCATCCCCTACGTTAGAATGGGGCTTGCTGCCACTGTGATAAAAAACCATTCAAAATTACAAATGAAGTTGTGCATTTCCTGGACGAGCATCTGTCATCATGTCTGTGCTGTTTTTGTTGGGTTTTGTAGTGTGGAGGTTCTTTTGGGTTGTTTTGGGTTTTTTTGTTTTGTTTTGGTGGGGGTTTTTTGTGTGTGGGTTTTTTTTTTTTATTGGATTTTTTTTTAGTAGCCATTTTAATTTTCAAATGAATGTGAGCTGTAACATTATGTATGTTATAAATCAGATACTATGATTTGTACTATGGTACAAAATGTTCTTTCCATTCTTCACTACAAGGGAGCAGCAGTATCTGCCAACCAAGGATTAAAAATCTCTGTAAGCAAACATATTAATCTTATTGTTTTCACAATAAGTTGTTGCAGAGGAGCTGACTATTACAGAATAGTTTTCTTGTTCTGAGGAACATGTCCCCTGGGAATCATCTGCTCAACAGCAATAGTTTCTTCCAAAGTAGCAAAGCACAAAGAGAAAGGAACAGCAGGGAAAGTAGGCAATTTTCACTGAATTTTAAACTGCAGTGTCACCAAAATCAGGACCTCTAAGTGCACTGCAGGAATACATTGCTTATTATTTATGTTCCCAAGATTCATAAGAATCTCTTAAACATAATTAGTATCCCTTTTCTGAAGTCCAGTACAATCTCCACGGGAGTTTGAAGTCTCTTAATTTTAGATCTGCATGTCTTGCTGTTTTATAAACTTGTCCTCCATATGCTATAACATTCACATTCACAGTACACTGCTAGTGTCATTTTTCCCATTTTCTTTTAAGCTTTATGGTATATTGGGGTTTGCATTTAATAACTAGTTGTGTGCTGAGGAGGATTGATGTGGTTTATGTTTTATGAGTTTCAGTGGATTATTAAGGATGAATTCATGTGGAGGTGGATGAATTCTTCCATCCATATATATATATTTAATTCTAGCTTTAGGGTTCTTTACAGAGTGCAGTTGTAAAATCTGGAAAGAATTCATCACAGCTTCACTGATGGTGATTTTGGCTCACAGCTCCTGTCTGAATTTTCTATCTCTGCTTAAAATACAGATCTTAAAATACTTCATTTTGCAATGCGTTCATTTTCTAAACATAGGTTCTTTTTTATCTTGTGTTTTCTCAGTTACCCTTTTTTGTTTGTTTAACTCTTGGTTTTGGTTTTTTATTTTAGCAATATTTCTCTTTCCTTCGTATTGTACTGGAGCTCTACAGAAAATACTGTTGGCACACTAGGAGATCTGCAAGTAATCTAGCCAGTACTTCCTGTAGAATTATGGTCATTTTGAAATCCATAATAACTCTGGTAACAATAAAAAAAAAAAGACTTGTAACATTTTCAGGGGCTATACTACTTGTATTGATGACACTGAAACAGTAAGACCCCTTGTCTCTGTTTTAAAGAAAAACAAGAACACTGGGCAAATAATAGGATTAATTGGCATTTAAAATCCTAATGCATTTTAATTTATACATAATTGACTTTCTAAGGCAAAAATTTAAGGCATTGCTACTTCTGTGATCTCAGAGAAAACTGCAAGTAGGATTAAGTAAATCTATATGCAAAGTCAAGCCACTTTAGGGTCCTGGGACAAATTTTCAAAAGAACTTCCTTGCTAGCAATAGAAAGCTGCAAGCAGGATATTTGTGCCAGCTTTCTCTAGGTAGCAGGAACACCAACTAAATTGAAGAAGAATCAGCAAGGTGTCACTATACACCTGCAAGTTGAATATGGAGCCAGGTATCCTGGAGGAATTAGTTTCCTGAATGCCACTGCTCACAGAATCTCACCGCAGTACTTCACTGTGCTAAACCAGCAGTGCTGTGCTACACAGGCACATTCAATTTGCTGTACAGACTTTATATGACATGTCAAGAGATGGAGGATTGATACTGGCAACAGCAGACACGTTCTTTTACTGTTCACCAGCCCTGAAGTGGAAATTTCTTGCTCCAGCCCTTTTTGTAGCCTGTTAATTAATACAGCTAGACAGGCTGGATTGTAGCTTTACCCTCAAAGACTAATTTCAGCAGATGAATCCCTATGTGGCTGGTGAACCCAGACGAAAATTGTTACTAATAAAGCAAACCCTGAAAAATTCACCCTTTTCCTGTTTCAATACATTGCTGTAAGTTCACTCGCCCCAATACAGACATAGTGAAATATTGCCACAAGCCAATGCATTATTCTATTATTGAAAGCTCATTGAAAAAAAGCTGTTAGATGTAGTCCAAAACATTACAAAATGCTACTGAATTATTGTGTTATAAACTGGAGCAGGCTTACAGCACATTTTATTGCAGAGTATACAGTAACTCAGAAGAGAACCTATCAACAACCCTTTCCTTTTACATTAACACTACTTTTTTAAAAAATATTTTTAATGAATAGGGAATTGGAGTTTCAAGAAATAAAAAGAAAAACTGTATCCAAACATGCATGATAATTAACATACTTCAAGCTTCATAAACAGGAGTCTTCTTTAAGCTATAAGACATATTTAATGGCATGTTTCTTTTTCTCTACTGTATAAAATAAAAATGTAGCCCAAAATATTTGGCTCAACAAAACTCATCTGATTAAAAATCACTTTGAATGAGAATATCACTTATATTAAAGAGAAAGTTACAGTTATTGCTTTAGCATATCTAATGTGAAGTGGTTCACAGTTATAAATGAGTTTGTCTTCACAGTAATGAATGTTTTCAGCTACTACAGCCAATTTGCTATCTGCTTAAATTTTCATGAATGTCAGGTCATTTTACCTTCAAATGGACAATCTTATTTCTTAAACAGAGAAAGGAAAATTCCCTTTAAGAACTATCTGCGATTAAGAGCTTTTCATAGCCTTCTTCTCTAGTTGCTAGTTACTGAATAAAAGGCAAAAAGAATAAAAAAAGAAGATAAAGAAAACATAGAAAGGAAAATATTGAAAAAGAGCAATAATAGTGACTAATATATGGCTGAAAAGTTTTTATTTCTGTAAGAAATTATTAATTGATCTGGAATAGAAAACAAATTCCCAATAATGTATTTCACTTGTTCCCTCCGGTACTCTTGCTTTCATATTTGCAATGATGATTGCATGGCTTACCAGCAACAGTTTATATTTGCCAACAACAATCATATAACAGCAACTGGATTATTTCAGTTTTATCTTATGATTAAATACAAGGTATCTGTGGCACCTTTTTTGTTAATGGGTATGTCACATGGTACCTCTGTTATTACATTGAAAGAATGTAAAATACATTTACTGTACTGAAGAAAGTTTTCATTCATAACTATGTCATATTGCTGAAATAAAGACAAAGTCTGGGCATGTCTTTCAACACAAATTTCTTTGCTTGTGGTGATGCTGTTCACACATATTAAGTACCTTTCTCCATGGACTTTCTCCATGGTTACTGTGGCTTTACGTGCTGCTGCTGTGAGTTTGCTCGGATTCCTACCTATTATACTTCCTTCAAATTCTTTCCCCATTGCACTTCTGGTGAACATTAACATATCACTCTTTGAACTCTTGTATTTCCTTAGTCAATTACTCTCTCTCTCTCTCTTTTAGAGCCAGACCAGAAAGGCTTTTTTTCAATTTAATTTATTTGCAAGATGATTTCCGTGGAACTTCATGTGCACTGTCAGCATTTCAGAGGTTTGCACTCTTTTGCAGAAAATGGGAGGTTCCTCAAGCTCTAACTACTATTTCTGTTGGTTACAAGAATATCTATCATGCCAGTTGTCAGAAGTATGAGGCATGCACAAAAACATGAGGGTGTCCAAATCAGCTGGTATACACAAACACTAATGAAATACTGGATTGATGATATGTCCATGCTGTCAGTTAGAGGGATGAAAACATTATTAGACTAAATGTGCTTTGATTTTAAACCAGTTTCTGTTACACCAAATATAAAAAGAACTATTCAGAGCACTAAAGATTTCAAGGATCTATTATCTCCACACTGACTATCAAGTAAAAGATTTTTGTGCATATTTACATCTTGTTGCCCAAAATATTAATTCAGTGCATTTACTTATGGTTCTTTCATGTCCTTGACAGCAACTATTATAGAAGGAATGTGCAATTGCTAACTCTTAAGTACCAGTGACTTTTTAGCATGTGGGAAGAAAAATTTGTCCTACTAGCCTGATTGTTGATATTAAACATATTTCTGAAACATTCTCTTTTGCTGTTTGCATATCAGTGTTTTCCTAAGTTACAAAAATTCATAAATTATGAAAATTCCTCATAAATTTTGCATTATGTTTGGGTTTTGCATCCCTTGGCTGAGTTTCCAAACCAATTGAACTAATGAATATATACAAATGAAAAATAACAACATTTGACTTCAAAAATGAAATATAAGACAAATAACTTTAATCAAATAATAAACTTTTGAAGAGGGGACTTAACCCTAGTTAGTGCTATTTTTTTAAACATTTCTAATCTTTTCAGTCTCCCTGGAAGTATCTGTTAAGAGTCATGAGAATTACTTGATCAAGGAAATTTAATAATGTTCAGATTCAGATATCAGTTGTCCTAGTTTAAAATTCTGCTTCACTTACAGGAAAGTTGCACTTTTTAAAATCTAATTTTACATTTAAAGTATACCAGGCCTTAAATAAAAACTTGTGGATGTGAATGCAGCAAATCCTTCCATTTCCTTGGACAATGAGCCAAATTAGTCAAATTAGGCAAGTCTGAGATTAAGAACCAAAGGGGGAAAAAGTAATCATTCTTCTATGTTTTTTTTTTTGCCTTGACTCTTGGAAACATGTTTTTGTGGGTAAACCACAGTCCCAGAAAATGGTGGAGATTATGGGATAAGTTAGTAAGAAATTTAGTGAAACTTCTTTCTCATAGAAAAATATTAAATCAAGATTTTAAACCTTGAATTATTTATGCTTTCTCAATATCTCTAACTCTTGGATCTCATATTCCTTGCTACTTGATCTCCTTATAATTATATTTATATATCCCCTAAAAATGATGACTTTTCTGTACCATTAGAAAGGACTTTTTGTAACTAATAATTTAAGGCTGTTAAACCGTGCCCTGCCACAATTACAGACAGTAAGCTTTTTTAGAGCTCAAAAGTTGGGCTTTTTTAATTACATTGGTTTAGCAAAATGCCAGCTTTAGAAAATGTTTGGTTTTTATTTTAACTTTCAGAGCTGGGATTCAATTTTCATTCTTATGATTGGGGTATTTAAGAGGTTTATAGAACAATATTTGAATTCTTCCAGTGTAATTTTATGCTACTATTATTTCTTTGGATTTGAAGTATTTAGAAATCTTCACAGGGAGGAATGAGCCCATCATCCTATAGGTCTGCTGATCTGTCAAGCAAATATACTCTGCATGCACACATGTATACATACACATATCAAAAAGCATAGTGAACTAGTATAACTTTGAGTTTGCAGAACAGCATACAAATTTCAGTGTGGGGTTCATTACAGCAGACTAAAAAACTACTTATATCAAAGCATAGGTTGTATTGGTTGCTTAATTTCCAGAGTGAGTGGGCAGTTTATTCCACATGAACCTCAAGTCTCAGCTGGAACTGCTGTTAAATGTTCCAAACTGCCAGTTTAAATTTTACAAACAAGGAAAATACACACTTGGCCAATCTATAAAGATTACTTATTTCGTTGCAATGGCAATAAAAGGTTATTCTAGGATATGTGGTTATCAAAAAATAGTCACAATCCTGAATAACATGGATTCAGATTATTCCAATTCAGGACAACTAGTCTCTTATTCTAAATTTTTTATTGCCTGGATAATGAAAACCTTACTAAGTTGGATATGATTAACAAAGAAACTAATCTCTGGTTTAAACAGTTTAAATGGCTTTCCTTTTCTTTTGTTTTGTCTTTGCCTCCTGTTTCTAATTTTTATTGATAGATTTCTGTCTGTACAATGAAGATATTGTTGAAAGAAAAAATCCACTTGAAACCATTACCTGCCTGGTACAGGTTTTCTGTTTTTTTCTCATGAGATAAACTGTGAAAGTGACCTTATTGTGTACTCAAATTTTGTGAAATTTGAGGGTCCTAGGTTACCCAGGAGGAGATATTTTGTTGGATGCTTCATTGTTAAATCATTACACCTGAATTACAACACTTTAAATTTAAAAAAACAAACAAATAATCAAACAAATAATCAAACAAATAAACAAACAAAAAAAACCCCTTATTTTCCCTTCTAATTTCACCATGATTTCAATTAATTTAAGGGCTTAATCAGGAGTTTTTATTATTCAGTGTGAAAGATTAAGGCTCATTTCCATAACAGATATGGTGTACTCAGAATTCTAAGCTGAGACAGCAAATAGACAAGACTGGTTTGATGACTGCAGCCTCCGATTCTGGACAGAATTCCTTAGAGGACTGTGAAAGAAAGACATAAGAAGGAATAAGGGGCATAGATTTTGGAGAGTTTATCCTCAGGATACCCAGCAGAAATCTTGGC
Source organism: Muscicapa striata striata (assembly GCA_030060385.1). NCBI lineage: Eukaryota > Metazoa > Chordata > Aves > Passeriformes > Muscicapidae > Muscicapa > Muscicapa striata. The sequence goes on along the minus strand of JAREIS010000494.1, from coordinate 241,251 downwards.
TAAATGAAATTCCTGCTTTTGAATCAAATCAGATGCTGTGGGGGAGTCCAGGGTACCTCCCTGGCTCCTCTGAGGATGCAAGCACCCCCCTGGCAGACCCCTCTGAGACCCCCAAGTGATGCCCAAGAGCCTCAGGAGCTGGATTTAGCTCCTTGGGAAAATCTACCAACACTGAGGGAAGAGATGCAAGCCCTGAAGATAAGTAAAGTGTAAATTAGAGTGTTAGAATGTAGAATAAGTAGGTTTTGGTTTGTTTATATTAAGGGCCATGTGGTCAAGATGGAGGATTTGGGATGTGGTGGGCTTCTTCCTCCTTCTCCTTCATGTCATCCATGTTGGGGTTGCATTCTGGGAAGCACAGATTGGATGGGGAAAGAACTGGACATTGCAATGAGACTGCATGGTATTGGAAAGTGATTGTAAATATTGAAGATGTAGTCTAGAGTATAAAAGATATGGCTCTGCCTCCCCAGATGGCACTTTTGTCATGGTCACTTTGTAGAGAGGACCTGTGTCAGCCTGGCTGGGACACTCTATAGATAAGATAAAATAAAATAAACAGCCTTGAAACAGCAGATGATCGTCTCAAGCAGTTTCTCACCAGAGACTTCAGGAAAACCCTGAATCCCAAACCACCTCCATGTCCCTTCTGAGGAGGTCTCATGCCTAAAGTGACAATGCTGCACCAAAATTTTGTCTATTTTCTTTGTCCTACTGGATAATAAGAGTATTTTTCATATGCTCATTTTAGGTCTAAACCTGGACAATAAAATGCAAACCCTGTCTGAACAAAGAAACCAGAACTATGCTTCCTGTTTCAGTATTTATATGTTGTTATAATATAGGATATCTGAAAAAATGTTGGCTTTGTCCTTTAACATTTTAACTAAATCAATATTTTCTTTTTCTGTGCTGGTATGAAGCCTAAGCTACTCTGTGATTGGGAAGCAGGCGAAGAAATACTTGACTCTTCGTGGCAATCTTTGATCATAGTCACTGGTAACATGATGCTGACTACCATAGACTCAGTTTAATGGTATGCTCTAATGTTTTATAAAATAATTAACTAATTAAACCAAATGATACAGCATATGATCCAGTGGGGCATATGCCTTCTGGAGAATCTCAATGCCAAATGCCTGAACTTCTCATAATTAAACTTACTTAGGTAACTTTTGCATCTCTGAACTACAAAGTCTTGCATAGATAGACATGCCTGAAAACTTTGTAGAGGTTAAGTAAATTTAACTGAGGACAACTGTAGGTGAAGGTTAATTAATACCCTGCTGAAAATAGAGTAGGTTTTATCTTACCTTCCCATTAAGGTCCCATTAGGATTCAACAGTGCTAAAAAAAGAACAAAAACAAAAACATTTTAAGAAAATAGAAAATTATAAGAATATAAATCAGAATATGTGCAAAGAAGGATTAAGTTGCAGAGAGGATTTTTTTACAAGGTTGACATTATTGAAGAAACCAATCTGCTGAGTTAGAAAATTTTATGGTTATTTTATAGTAGAATTAGTATATTGGATCTTCTGTTGTACTTGCTGGAGCAAAATTAGGTTAATTATTCTATTTTCATCTCAGAAAGATACCTCAGATGTTTTCTTTTTATTTCTCTTTCAGTTGTTTGAATATCACCCTTACTGTAGGAAGTTCAGGGCTTCCCTCCTGGATCTGAAAATCTAATTAGCAGCTGAGACTGTAAATTTTAGTTTAGAATATGACCAATAGGCTGTGAACAAGCATTGTATGATAGTCAAAAAACAGACAAGAAAGAAAACAGGACTGTAGAAGAAAAATATCAGGAAGTTTTAGGTAACTAGGTGAGCTGTAGAAACTGTAATAATTTCCAGAGGTTTAGATAATCATTCCTTTGCAAGAAAAAAAAGACAACCAACCACACAAATTTTGATTAAATAGCTCAGATATATTATTCATATTACTTCTAAAAAGTATGTATGCTAGGTATTTAGCATTTATTACACTAAATAACTTCCTTTAATTTTACTTTTTCATGTAGTTGACAGCCTGGAAAACTGCAATTTTCTCAGTGTCCTATACCTTAATTCCTCATAAAGTTCTCTAGAAAGAGAAAGGATATTTCATTTCTATAGCTTGAAATTTTTAACAAATAAGACTATCCCTGGGAGACTACAGACCACTTACAATCACTAGATAGATTTCTTTCTGTGTTAAAGTCTTGACAATATTTTTCAACATGGTTCATTGCCAGCAGGATTATCTCAAATACATTCACTGAAGAGACTTTGGAGGCTGTATTAACGAGATGAGAATTTGGGCAGCAAGGGAATAGTTGTGTTTAAGAGTAAAGAAGAAGAGTACCTTGATTTATTCAGAATAAAGGAACCCAAGCATGGTACAAAGGTGGTTGCAGTGAGAAGGCACCCAAAGCTGACAGTGCAAACAACAGCCAGCCCCAAGACAGACCCATCACTGGCCAAGGAGTACCATCAATGCTGGTAGTGCCTTTGGGATAACTGATTTAATAAGGGGGAGAAGTTAATTTCACAGCATGAGTCAGTCAAGGAGTGAAAGCAACAGCCCTGCAGACCCCAAGGTCAGTAGAGAAGGAGAGAAAAGAGCTCTGGACCTTAGATTCCCCTGCAGCCTGTGGTGCAGACCATGGTGAGACAGCTGTGTCTCTGTGACATGCTATCAAAGGGATTCCATGGTGGAGCAGGGAAATAGTGTGAGGACAAAGGAATGTATCATGAACTGGTGGCAACTGGCATTCTCCATTCTCATGTGCCACTTGGAAGAAAGGGGAAGAAGAACTGAGAGTGAGGTTGATCCCAGGGGGAAGAGAAGGGGTAGGGGGAGAAGTTGTTTAAAGATTTGAATTTTATTTCTCATTTTCATGCTATGGCTTTTGATTGACAATAAATTAACTTCCAAGTGGAGTCTGTTTGGCTTGTGACTGTAATTGATGAGTGATGTCTCCCTCTTATTATCTTGAACCACAAGCCCATCATGACATTTTCTTTTCTCTTCCCAGACAAAGGTGGGAAGTGATAGAATAGGTTGTGGACACCTGACAGCCAAGGCAAAACCACCACATATCTAGATGGCCTCGTGTCTGTGATGTCTGTCTTGGGATGGCAATGGGTGCAACAACTGGCTCATCATGCTACACAGAGATTTGAGACTTTCCAGGTTAGCTCCTCATTATGGTGCAGACTTAGTGTTTCACAGTATTTCAGAGTAGGTACTTGCTCCTATCCTGTCCCTATAGGGAACCACAAACAGCTTTATTACCAAGTGGGGTAAGTTAGGTATTATTGCTCACCTTATGGAACAGTTTTGACTGACAGTCTAAATAAAAGATCATATTTATTCAATGCAGATTAGACTTGAAGAAGAGTTACAGGTATGGTGTGTAATAGGGCAGGATTTGGAATATTGATGTGTGCACCTAAAGAAGGTAACAAGGATATAAGGAAAAAAATAGGCGTGGTCTTTACAACAAGAAAACTTTGCTCTGAAAAAACAATCCTCAAGTTGTAAACATAAAAATATTCTGCAAAAGTAATAATGTAGAAAAGCCTGCCCTTTGTTTTAGTGCTATATCCTGTGACAAGCAAGAAAAAGGAAATGCTCTATAAATTGTCATTTTACCAGCTTTCTTTGAACAACACCACATAAAACTTATCTTTGCTTCTATATCGTTTGCATTAAATTTTCATGTAGGTAATTCATGTTGCATTCTGCTTTGCAGTAATAGTTTCTTCCCTCCTTCTTTTACAGGTCTAACAAGTATTTTTTTACCAGCAGTGTATTTTCTGAACTGCTTCTAACTTCAAGTTCTTTTTGCCTCAACACAGGAGAGACTTCCTAAAGGCTTGACACTAAATATCTAGAGATTATTAATTATGTTCAGGCCAGCACTTAGTGTAAGCCTGCTATAGGATTACCATGTGGAATTTCCATACTTATATAATTATGAAATATCCAATTAGTGTATTGTGGGCAGGCATGAATTTCCTTGTAGTTAAACATTTGCTGACAAGCTGGACTTTCAGTTTAGCTTTGTGCATTGAGAGAAGTAATCTGATCTTATCTGTCTTTCTGTAGAGCAAATTCTCCAAATACTTTACCATCAGAACCAGCCCTCTCTAAGTCGCTTTTATGTGAGAACAAGAAGAATCTTTTATACTCACCAATCTTATTGTTTTCTCATACCGTATTTAAAAAGAATGTGTATTGCTGATATTCACCATTCAGAACGAAAGCTCTTGAGAGGAAAATGGAAGCTGTCATTCAAATTGAGTACATACATATTTCTAAGTGGAGGTTATATTGGTGGCATTATGCTAAACTGAATCTTGGGGGTATAATACTACAATGCACTTTCCTATTTTTGATCATGTATTAAGTATTTTAATATCTGATCTATAAATATTTTACAATCTATAAAATTTATGCCTGGGTGTTTTTCTGTGGAAGATTTGCCATGTAAAATGAAAATACAGTTCAGCATTTTTCTCTGGAAATATCCCCAGATCTTTCATGGTTTTTTTTTTGGTGTGGCTGATCATCAGGAAAGTAAATATAGCCTTGCTATAGAATTTGAGTTATTGACTAGAGACTCATATTGGCTAGAGAGAAAGCAGTATATCACAGCTGATATTTTTGCTTTCTTATTGTCCCAATTTAGGACAAAATTGGGGGAAGACCTACAAAGGAGCCCCCCAGAGAATAAACCCCCCACAATTCCTCCCCCCACCAGGCTCAGGAAGAATTTTTCTCAGAGGGAAAGAGAAAAAAACCTATTTATTAACGAACACAAGAAAAACACTCCCCAGCACAAGGAAAAAACGATCCCAGATGACAAAAAACGTTTCACCAAGGTGAGCGATGATGACGAGCTCAGGCAGTCTCTGCTGGGAAGGGGGAAAAAGCTTCTTTGGCAGGCTCTGTAGGAAATTCCTGATGAGGTTTCGTCCAAAGCCGGTAATGATGATCTTTGGAAAAAAGAAAGGGGAAGAAGGAAGGAAAAAAAGCCAAAAAGCAAGTGAGCTAAGTAACTAAGGGAAACGAGCTAAGCTAGCTAGCAGAGCAGCTAAGCAGGAGAGAAAAGCCACTGGGGAGGGGTGGCAGGGGTGGCAGCAGCCCGCACAGACGGCGAGGGGGGAGAGGGGAACAGGAACAGACACAACAATCAACCCGGGACACTTATACCTCTGGAAACTGCTATCTCAGACAAATTTATACAGTAGAGAGTGCCACTCTGACTTTGGCCCTTTTTTTTGCTTTGATAATTTGTGTTGGGTTGATGTGGCCAGAAATGTGTATTCTATCACCATCTGTTAAAACTGGGAGGGGCAGTGATTCCTTATCTCTGGGGCACACATTATCTGCTAATGGGCCATCTTTAAGATAAGATGGGGCAATCATCTTTATCTTTTTCACAACCCATCCTCCCTCCAGGAAGATACCATCTGCTGTTGAGCCATTAAGTCCCACTGTATATCTGATAAAATTACATCATCCCATTGGGAGATGCTCCAGCCAGGGGAGGAACCAAGCCTTTCCTACCTAGATAAAAACAGAGCTGTTGGACAGCAAGTAACCCTTTCTCCACTGGATTCCAGAGGAGAAGCCGAACCTTTCTACATCATCCCTGGACTTTTGGAGGAAGGCTACACCCTTCTACAGGAGCACTGCTTCAGCTGAACCACACCTGCCATGCAGGGGACTGTAGCCACCATTTAATTGGACTGCTACCAACACCCTGACTGACAGGGTGTCAGGTTGTATTCTGACTCTGTCAGGGTTGGGATTGTTATTTTTTTTTTTTTTGTAATACTGTATTTCTACTTTCCCATTAAAGAACTGTTATTCTTAATTCCCATATCTTTGCCTGAGAGCCCCTTAATTTCAAGTTTATAATAACTTGGAGGGAGGGAGTTTACATTCTCCATTTCAAAGAGAAGCTTCTGCCTTTACTGGCAGATATCTGTCCTTAAAACCAGGACATAAATGAAGTGAATTTCTTTGTTGTCGAAAGGTGGACTTTGCACTAGAAGAATTCAGCACAATAGCTTTCCTCGGTGACATTGACTAGGGACAGATCAATAAGACACCTGTAAGCAGGTCAATGGAGAGAAATATTTTCTGAAATCTAGGGTTTGAGAGAAAAAAAACAACAGCTCAGATATGTTTATGCTCTCTATTTTCAATTTTACTTTTGAAGATCACTGAATTATTTTTGACTGATACAATTATTCTCTCATGTCATATTTAGGCTAGAAATTACATAAATCAACACTTTTGACTTGGTTTAATAATTGATTTGTGATTACAGTATATGTTTTAATGGATGCTAGACGCTTGGTCATCTGCATGATTCAAGAGACTATCCTTGACAGAAAATATTATGCTTATGCACATAAGTAGATTTAATTGGTAGACATAATGTTCATGAATTCTAACATAATGTGAGAATATATTATTTTTTTGTTCATCCTACAAAAGAGCCAGGTATTGCAGATTTAAATTTTATATTATTCTTTCGTGATATAGTGTTCCTCTAGCTTTCTTCTTGAGTCTCTGAGATATTGTAAAAGAATTTTACTTCTTGCCTTTCCTACTGCTGAAAATTCTTCAGACATACAGATTTTTTTCCTTGTTTTTATGAATAACAATACTGAATTACTTTAGTCCCCAGACTGATAAAAAAGATCCTATGTTCAGAACATGTTCTGTTACCTGTAATCAGATTTAGATCGGGTTTGAGGTTAAATACACACAACTACATGGTAAAAATTTCAATTTCAGCTCCTGCTAACTCTGATATATGTCAATGACAGCAGAATATAATGGGTACTGATGCTCTTGCAAGTCACTCACCTCTCTAGAGAATTACTATGCAGGTGTGGTCACTGCTAGAAATCTGATGCATAATCCTGTGCATTAAGTTATGAGTTAATTTTATCCCTAAATTTTTGTTAAGAAAAAAATTGATAACCTTGACAACAACACTGAGGATTTATTTCATTACAAAAAGTATACATTAAATTGCCAAGATTTTTATTTTACTTTCATATGTGTCATGGGTTGCAATACAGGATGTGGCCAGAAATGTGTATTCTATCACCATCTGTTAAAACCAGGTGGGGCAGTGACCCTTATCTCTGTGGCACACACTATCTGCTAATGGGCCATCTTTAAGATAAGATGGGGCAATCATCTTTACCTTTTCCACAACCCATCCTCCCTCCAGGAAGATATAACCTGATGATGAGCCATTAAGTCCCACTGTATGACTGATGAAATTACATCATCCCATTGAGAGATGCTCCAGCCAGGGGAAGAAGCCAAGCCTTTCCTACCCAGATAAAAAACTGATATTTTGGACAGCAAGATACCTTTTTTACACTAGATTCCAGAGGAAAACCAGACCTTTCCACATCATACCTGGACCTTCAGAGGAAAATTGCACTCTTCTACAGGAGCACTGCTTCAACTGAACCACACCTGCCACTGCAGGAGGACTGTAGCCACCATTTAATTGGACTGCTGCCAACACCCTGACAGGGTGTAATTTTGTATTCTGAATCTGTCAGTGTTTTGAGATTGTTCTTTGTAATACCAGATTTCTATTTTAATTTTCCTAGTAAAGAACTGTTATTCCTAATTCCCATATCTTTGTCTGAGACCCCCTTAATCTCAAAATTATAATAATAATTTGGAGGGAGGGGGTTTGCATTCTCCATTTCAAAGAAAATCTTCTGCCTCTATTGGCAGACACCTGTCCCTCAAATCAGGACAAAATGCCAATGTGGGGAAAGAGAAGACATGCGTGTTTTAAAAGATGTTCTGGATTCTCAAAGGCATTATTGGTAGCCTTCATGAACTTAATAACTAGGACAATTTAGGACAATATTATTGTTTCATACTTTGCAGCCTCAGGATACTGACCTTTTATTTTTGAGGACATTTCCTTAGTTTATGTTTTATTCCTTGCATTGGATGATTGTCAAAATGCTGAAGCAGCATTCATTTTTCATACCTATTGTCTGCTCTTAGCTTTTCCATGCTGCTTTTTGATATCTTTGACACAGGGTCATATCCCTATGATGTCAAAGTCCAGTCTAGTCAGTGCCTGCAAATAGGTATAATTATAAATCCCCATGTCTATGAAACTTTTTTCTCTGAGCACTTAGAATTTTATAAAGACCAAGTATGGTTTCTTGTTTACTCAAAATAGAGTAGATATGAACTGAAAGATGGGAAATTAGCCACTGCAGTGTTTGTTATTAATTAGATCAAAAATGCAGGTTCAAACTAAGCAAGTTTTCTGGCTTCTGTAGGTGGATAACATGAAAACTTTAATTCCTGAGATCTTAATAATTATTTTTTTATTATTTTCAGAGAAAGCTTTTTGTGTAGGGAAGAACTATTTTACACATTATATAGGCAAATAGATGAGATTCAGAGGGCCAGATCTCCGTATAAACTGTGAGGGAGGTACTTAACCCCTGTTGAAGAATCAGAAAGGATAGCCCAAGCTTTCATTTAAGCTAAATGCTTATGTTTCAATGCCAGAAAAAAAAATATCTGCTGCTGACATGTACAAGGTCAGACCATTGCTGAGCAATAGAAATTACAGCTGACTTCAAACCTCACGTCCTTTTAGAATCTCCAGTAAAGTACGATAACAAAAAAGATGCATCACCTGTGTTACCCAGGTGTGCAATTAGATTTGCTGCAAGTGACAAAATTTCATATGCTTTGATTTGAAACAGAATATGACTGTTTGTCTGGTAGGTGAGAAAGCTACTTCCATGTCTCCGTCCAATTCTGAAGGATGCCTTTTAAAACTCTGATTGCCTATTGCAACCATCACAGAACATTAAGATTTGAAAATCACATACAGGAGTTAAGCAGACTATCTGCAATGCTCTTTGCTAATCAGAGCCCTGAAGTCATATGATTTATGTGTCCTATAGGGAGTCTGCAGAGCATTAGGATTTAAGAGGGGATTGTCAATGATCCCCTTTGGAAACTGAAATTATATGAATGCTCACAGGCAGCAGAACTGCATGCATCTGTGGATTTAGATATCACCTGTACATTGCTGAAAGGATCTCAGGGTTTTTCTTCACCATCTAGATAAAACTGTGGAACTAATTGTAAGACTCCTTACTGCTCAAAGAAACTCAGCTCTCTCTACTTTGCTCTACCAGGTTTTCTGGACTTCTGATTTTTTGAGCTGTTGCATCTTAGGAAGTTTTAAAGCCTACCGATTACTGTAGAAAATGAGCCTCATTCTTCTATACATTCATACTTGCAAAAGGCATGATTATCTGGACAATAGTTTTGCATCATTTCTTTAAATGCAATTTCTCATTTATTTCTGTGCTCTGTTATTTCAGACATATGCATGTAAATGCTCACTCTAACAATTTTCAGGGATATGAACCCAGACTGTTCTCATTATACTAACCTTTAATATTTTAACCATTTTACCAGTATTTATTGACAAAGTGCCTGCTACAGTACCTAGAAAAACATTATACTGAACCAGAGATTGAAATACTGAACTGACAGTTTAATATAATTTAAACTAATGGAAGTACTTGCTTTATTGTTTATATATTCTGTGTCAGGTAATTTTCTATAGTTTCTGTATTTCTAAGAAAAAAATAAAATTGTTTCTCTTCTCTGCCATTTGTCTTTGGGCAGCCCTGATAAGTGATCCCTCTGGTGATAGGGTAATATTCAGCATTTGATTGCTACCAGCTGCGTACAGAATCTTTTTGTGTGCATGCTCTCTGTCTACTTTTTCAGGGGCACAGTGTGTAAAAATCTGTGCTTACTGGAACTCACTTTTAGAAAAGATAATTTTTACGAAAACCTAGAAAATAAATCACATTTTTCGTCTTCACTCTTAAGAAAATAAACATGGCATTATATCTAAGTTATTTATATTACTGATTGTCCTGGTTTTAAGGACAGTTATTTGCCAATAAAGGCAGGAGCTTCTCTTTGAAATGGAGAATGTAAACTCCCCTCCCTCCAAATGATTATAACTTGAAATTAAGGGGCTCTCAGGCAAAGATATAGGAATTAGGAATAACAGTTCTTTACTGGGAAGATTAAAATAAAAATACAGTAATACAAAAAACAATCCCAATCCTGACAGAGTCAGAATACAACCTGACACCCTGTCAGTCAGGGTGTTGGTAGCAGTCTGATCAACATGGTGGCTGCAGTCCCCTGCAGTGGCAGGTGTGGTTCAGCTGAAGCAGTGCTCCTGTAGAAGGGTGTAGCCTTCCTCCAAAAGTCCAGGGATGATGTAGAAAAGTTCAGCTTCTCCTCTGGAATCCAATGTAAAAAAGGGTATCTTGCTGTCCAACAGCTCCGTTTTTATCTACGTAGGAAAGGCTTGGTTCCTCCCCTGGCTGGAGCATCTCCCAATATGATGATGTAATTTTATCAGTCATACAGTGGGACTCAATGGTCCAGCAGGAGATGGTATCTTCCTGGAGGGAGGATGGGCTGTGGAAAAGGTAAGGATGATTGTCCCATCCTATCTTAAAGATGGCCCATTAGCAGATACTGTGTGCCACGGAGATAAGGAATCACTACCTCCCCCAGTTTTAACAGATGGTGATAGAATACACATTTCTGGCCACATCAACCCAACACACTGATACCCCCTGAGACTAAAGGGACTAATATCATGCTTTAGAATGTGAAAAATTATGTTAAGATTGGGGTTCTACTGTAGGAAGAGAGATGCCTGCAAGACTATTCAGAGAAAGCTCGATGTAGAGCAGTCCTGCAACCTATACAACATGTGCGTATGCGTAAAAAAGTTCTAATTTTAGGTAAAAGCAAAATTTTTAACTCTAGATATACATGCCTAGTGTAAAATGAAGTATTGTGTTTGCTAATTTGATGCTTTCTAGCTTTATGAATTTACACTTTACTATTGAGGGTCCCTATTGTGAAAAAAGTTTGATCCCTTGCAATTTTCCTGAGTGTTGGGGGTTGAGTTTTTTCTATTACTGTGTCAATTTTATTGGCAGAACCCTGTCCTAGAAACCAGGACACTGAGACAACTGAAATGTTGGCATGCTCATATATCAAGCAGAAATGGCAGACATATTAGTAGATCAGATCTAGAATGGTCATTATAAGAACTCTGATGAGCTTAAGAATATAAATAGATCCTTTGAAACATTAGAGAATATGCCTCCTGTTTGAATCACATACCCTACCCTAGAAGTATTCTTTAAAAAAACAAAATAAAAAATAATTAATAATTGCTTAATTTCTTTTTAAATAAATTATTTAGGATTGGCAAAATCTGATTGTATCTTTGCTGTTCCTACCAAGTGATGTCATGATAAGGGATTTGACAGTACCTTAGTCAGGATTTGGGCTCACTGTGACTCACAGTATAAAAACAAGGTCGAAAAAAAAGAGTAAAAAATATCAGCCAGTATTCAGACGATATTGTAAACTATATAGCATAGTTTTCTAAGTGCAATGACTTAGAATTTTGATCAGCACAAAGAGCAAGCTAAACCTATGGTAACTAGGAAAATATTTTTTAGAATCCCTCCTTGCAAGATTTTTGTGTACAGTTTATTCTGCTGAATGCCCTTCATTTTCGTAAGTGAAAATTATTTATTCTTATTGATTCTTCAGAGGAAAATTTATTTTCTGTAATACACATTTTGTTAGACACAAAAGTGGTGCTCTTTCAGGAAAAGAGAATATAACTTCCTCCAGATGTGGTGAAATCAATGACTTAAGAAAAAAACCCATGCTTTTGGAAAAAACATGAATGGCAAAAAGTCATTACATATTTTTGCTACTCTGAAATTAATTGGAAGAGCATGTTTGTTATACATATATGTTTTCTACATGACAAGAAGACTATTAAACACAGTGTGCATTTGTGTTCTTTTGTGATGTTCTTTGGTTTTAGAAAGGGTAAGATTGGAAGTACAGATCAGAGAATTACTAACACTCCATCTACCATAATAATAACTAGATAATAGATAAAAGTGTTAATTCTGAAAAATTTATTTAATCTATTGAACAAAGCCCGTGCCCCCCTATCTTTTATGTATTGTTGTTAGAGAGACTACAACCCTTTGAATTGATTTATAGCTGGGTAATAATTTTTTAAAGTTTCAACAATCAGAGTTTCTAATAACCATAAGATAAATTACCAAGTTAAGAGGTGATAGGATCATAAATTGCTTGGGTTGGAATCAGACTTAGTAATCACTGAACTTCAATCCACCTGCCAAGGTCAGGGACAACTAGGGACACTAGACCATGCTGCTCAGAGCCCCTGCAGCCTGACCTTGAACATTTCTGGAGATGGGGAAGCCAGAGTTTCTCTGGGCAACCTGTTCCAGTACCCCATAGTGAAAAATGCCTTCCTGATATCTAATCTAAACCTACTTTCTGTCTTTTGAAGCCATTCTTTCTTTTCCTTTCACTACATGCTCTTGTAAACAGTCCCTCTCCAGCTCCCTTGTAGGTCCCCAAGAGCTCCCCAAAACCTTCTCTTCTTCAGGCTGAACAATCCCAAGTCTCTCAGCCTTTCCCCATAGGAGAGGTGCTTCATCCCTCCGATCATCTTGTTGACCTCTGGACTTGCTCATGTCTTCCCTGTACTGGATCCCAGAGGTGGATCAGCACTGTAGGTGGGATTTCAGTGATGATTTACAATGAATAGTGTTTTCTTGACATATTGTGCTGGTTTCATGTTGGGGGGGTGAGAGCCGCCTGAGAGAGCACAAAGCCTGGAAACAGGAGGGCTTTCCCCTCTCTGGGAGCTTCCCCTGTGGGCTACAGGGACCAATCAGAGAGCTGATTTAGTAGTTGACAGCCCAAGAAACCAATTAAAAAGTTATTTTGCTTTCACAAATCACAGCGGTAAAGTTAAACTGCCCTCTTTTGTCTTCTGGCTGGGAGGCAAGCAGCGACCTGCGGGGCTCCAGCCCGCCGGAGGCCTGGCCCGGCCCCACCCCAGCTCAGCAGAGCCCAGCTGGGCCCGGCCCAGCCTCCTCAGGGCATGGGGAGCCGCCAAAGCCATCTCCCTTCCCTCCCTGTGCCGAGAGGAGAGGCCCCAGCTGAGCACGCAGCGGAAATAAGTCCAGCCTTCTCCAGTAGTCCCGGCAGCCACGTTTTTCCCAGAGTGGCTTTGGCTCAGCTCCTTCACTTTCTGGATGCAAGTTTAACCCTTTTAGTGCCTGGATGAGACTCTAGATCTTCTGAGCTCCCCAGAATGAGAAGAATAAAGCATGGAGTCTACAGAAGTCAGTGAAATGAAGACAAAGTTCCTGATGGGAAGAGATTGAAAAGATACCACTGATAAGTAGCTGAAAACATTTTTTGTGGGCTATGAAGGGACTGTGACTACACTGAAATTCCTTTAAACTGTGAAAATACTTGGGAAGGTTGGGTGCTTGAGAGGAGGACCTTTTGCCTCGAGGAAATGGGGGTCTCTGTTTTGGGATTGGAAATATGGACAGAGACATTTAATAGAAAAAGAGATGAATAGAATTTTGTTTTTCAGCAACCTGCCTTTAAAAGTGGTGCTCCAAGTGTGCAGCATAACCCATAACACAGCTCTGGAAGGACTGTGGGATGGGAGGAAAAAATCTTAATTTGCAGTTGTTCCCCGGGCGGACACGGATTGTGATAGTGAAGACACCCCCCTAAGCCTAAACTAAAAAAAGGAACTTTTCTCTCTAGAGTAAACTGAAATGATTATTTAAGTAGATAACTGACTGAAGTGTTCTCTGTATGTGACTGTTAAGAAATGTGGAAGATGAGGAAAGGGGGAGGAGGGAATAATCTAGAAATCTTTTTCTGAATTGTTTTGTGTTATTAATAAATTTCTTTTTATACCCTTTTAAGTTTTAAGCCTGCCTTGTCTTTGCTCCTAAATCCTATCTCTAAAAGAAATTAAATATATTAAAATTGGCAAACCCCAGTCACACTGTGACACATATTCTCATAGGTTACTCCTTCTATTCCCTCAAAAATCATAATATTTGAAAATATTTTATAAAGCATATTGTTGTCTTTAAAAGGTTATCCCTCAAAGATACCAAACAGTCTTAAGGTTATGCTTTGGCTCTAGTATTATTGACCAGACTGCTTAGCCAAAAGGGTTTTTTTCCTTACATTTAATAGGAAAAAACTAATTTTACTATAAAGATGGATGTTTATATCCTTTGTTAACTGTTTATTTATTTTTCATTTAATGGAATATTAGTTTTGGAAATTTATTAGGTTGTCTTTTCTTATGCATTTCACTGTAAACTTTCCTTACCAGACTGAAGTCTCTGATAATTTTGATGCTATACATGGCAGAAATCCAATACTTATAAACAAATGTAACAGCAAAGAGTAACATTCATAAGGTCATTTAACTAGGAAGAAGATTTTTTTCCTGGTGAAGTGAAAGAATGGTAGGTTTCAAAAGCATATTTTGTTTTCACTTAAAATATGGAAAGTAACTTGTTTAAGCTATGACTTTTCTGTTGTCACAACACCACATGTAAAAATAGGTTATGGTGTTAAGAGTTACTGAGAACCCAACAAAGCACATCTTTCTTCTGCTATGGTGTCTATTACATCTGAAATCAGAAATTATTCCAGTGTTCCATGGAATTATACTAGATAGCTAGGGGAAAGGCAACACCAGATTTTCTGAGGAAGTGTAAAAGTAGAAGTATAGGTAGAAAGACCCTGAAATTTATGTTACCTTATCATCACCTTAAAAGTACACACAAGTAATAAATTTAGAAAAAGTCAGTCTTAAAAACAAATGCAAAAGAGTGAAAATTTGGCTTTGAATTTTGCAAAGCTCCCACTCATGTCAAACAAGACTGATCATACTTAAAGAGCAACCTTGCATCTGTACAGAGCAGGATGGATTCCTTGACTAGTGGGGCAAAAGGGATCTTGCATCAGACTTTTGCCCCAGCATCATATAAATGCTCACTTATTTATTTTTTCCTTGATAATTTTGCAAGATGCCCTCACACTGATTATGGTTTTCTTTGTTTTAGGAAGGAAAGGGAGGGGAATAAGTTTCCCTTCCTGAATACACAAATATTGCACTTGATACAAAATATTTAAATAATTGGGGGTAAAAATACCAAGAGAGGGCCTTGCACATTCTATGTAACAGTATAGCAATTACCCAACAATATAACACAGAGTAATTACCAATGATTTGACCCTGTGTTTCAAATTCACTCCAGTTTCCTGAATGCTCTCTATGAAAGTTCTTCTGAAGATCCTGGTGGAGAAATACTTAGTACATATAATGTAGTATGTGTGATCATGAGCTACACACCAGGTTATTCAACACTGAAATGATCCAAGACTCTGGGCATAGAAGCGATTTGATGTAGGGAATCTTTTTGTGGAATTTTATGTTCCTAGAAACTTCAGGTAGCAAGTCATTGGAGGATCCAGTGTTCAAAATTGACACTGAGAATGTGCCTGAATTGCACAACAAAAGGCAGGTAGGAAATAATGGTGATGCTAAGAGAACTATCAGTCACTGTGCACTGCCTTAACAGATAACTTTATGTACCTGTGCCTTGGTTTGTGTTTTTGGAACTTCAAGATATAACCTCTAATTATATTTATGTCAGAAATACTATTACTTTCCATACCAGTACCTACAAAGAAGATTATACTGTAATATTCTGTTGCTAAACAAAATTTCTCTGCAAAGTTATTAATTCTTCATTCCCACTCCTCCCTTCATCAAAAATTCCCCATTCCCTTCCACTCCCTTGCCTATTTAATAATTCATAATAGCATGCACTGAATGAAATTTAAGTGTAATTTATAGTGACTCCATAATAGTGCTTCCACTCACACAATTTCTGCTAAATACTTTCTAAAGTCTCTTCTGCCCTTGCAAAAGTAGTAGAGGAGTATCACTGTCTTTTTTGCATGGTTGATCTGTATTAGACATTACTCTCTCACATTTTTCAAACAAGCAGTTAAATGGGAAATCCTGGTATTCCTAGCAAAGATAATGATAAACCCACTCTTTTAAAGCATTGCAGACAGTTAGGAAGCTCATTCCACACAGAACATTTCCAGAGAGCATATGGTTTCCTCCTCTAAACTCATTCAGTGTGAAAACAGTAGGAATTTTTACCCATTGCCTGTCAGACATGTTTATATGCCTGGATTTTAATAACCGAAAATGTAATTCTTAAATCAATATCTTTCATCCCTTCCCTGCCCCCTCTCATGTTTAAAAGGCTAAACTTGCACATGATAGCATTTTTATTTTCCATCACCTTCATATGAGTTAGCTCATTGTACTTATAAATAAAACTCCTACTTAGAAAGATACTTGATATTTGTGTTGATTATTAGCAATTAAGCATTTCTTTATTACTTAGCAGTATTGGATTTGGTTGGTTCAATCTCTTATTGTGTAATTGTTTCAAAATTCAGTTATATGTTAGTGTAAAAAGGTAGAAATGCTAAAGAAATCTGATGGATATTCAACTTTGCATAACTATCATCTGAGAAACAATGTAGCAATGCTGCTTATCTGATTTATAATGAAAGATGTCTTGTGGAGTTAATCTAGGTCCATGAAACAAGACATAAGGAAAACAGCTCAATTGTTTTAACTGTTGATTATATATTTAATTTTGACAAAAATGTCCTGTACTAAGGGAGTCATGATTAACCTCTGACATTTTACCTGAAAGGAGAAAAGCATCTTACAAAACAGTCAAGCAATTTTACTCCTTTGTAGAGGATAAACGAATAATTCAGTATTGAAATGAATACAGGCATTTTTTTTTTTCAGAAAGAGTATCACATGAAAAGTGACGGATTACCTTTAAGGGGTAAATGTGATTTGCACGGAAGTCAAATTTCTCTTTATATCAGAAAAAAGTGTGGCCTTTTTTCCTCACATAAATATTCCTGTAATGTCTACCACACATTTTCAGTGTGTAATTTTAAGAGCACTACATGCATTGTCTCTGTAAGCACAAATTAAGGCTCTCCTTTGGTCACCATGGCAAGATTTTTGTAGCAGTACAAAGGAAATCTATTGTGTGAGATCAGGGAATCGAATCAGGATAGATTATAAACAAACAGTTTATTACGTATGGATCTTGCTCCTTCTGCTATTCCACATGCCATGTGATCTATGTACATTCCTCTTCCTATTTGACCCATATGCCATACGTGTACTGATGCATTTGAAGATTCCAACAATAAGCAGGAAAACCTGCCTAAGCAGTGAAAATATTTCCCTGCTTGGGGAGGTATTCTAGTACCAACTTTTCTCTGCATACTGCATTTTTCCTTTGTCAAGATGATCAACTCCTCCTTGCATGGGGGTGGTGATAGGAGATATATTAACCTCTAATGAATTCTAGCAAATGAGTGTGTAGAAGGTTGAACTCAAACTGCTATGAAACTATGAAGACAGAGAAAAATGACACCTTTCATGCCACTAAACTCAAGTATTTTTCTCAGAGGGTTGCTTTCTGAATATTTTGCTGTGAGTCCCGTATGCAGTCCAGCTTCATATTGGAACAATACACTTTATTCTTTAAGATTCTTTTCAGAGATAGAAAGAGCACATGAGGCCCTTGAGGTCTTTGAAATACTATGTAGGTATAAAACACAATAATTAAGATATCTGTCTGCACAACATTTTAATATTTCAAAATTTCTAGCTTACTTTCTGGCAAAGAACATCAGAAACCTGCTTATCTTCACAATATTAAAATATTACCCACTTTTCCTCTGTGTAGTCAAAAAACTTGCATAGATTATTCATACAGTACCTTTTTAATATAAATAAAACAGCCTCACCTTTTATGCCCTCTGCTTGCTTGTGCCACATATTAATAATTGCAAAATGTTCCGAAATCTAATTTGTCTTCATATAAAAGGGAAAAAAAAACCAGAACCAAATATATCAACAGGTTTTTGTCTGCTTTCTTGCTTGATTGTTTGACTGGGTGATCTTAAAGGTCTTAAAGGTCTTTCAACTTTGATGACCCTATAATCCGTCCACTAGGACCTCACATTTTGATGGCCTCTTACCAGCTGTAGAAGGAAATCTTTCTACTTGAAAATTCCATGTGGTAGGCAATTTTACATATGCTGAAGCTAAGTTTGAGATATAAAGTAATTTGATATCTCTCCTAATAGAAAAACATTTTTGTATTGCATTCTTATTTATTTACCTGGGAAAAAATACAAATGCAGTAGTAACACTTTCACAAGCAGTTAAAGTGTGTTAGCACTTATATTTTAAAGATTTCTAACTTAGCTTTAAAAGAAAAATTGCTTCAGGACATCACTTGTTGTTCACAATTAAAATTAAGTACACTAACATTCTGAGTAGGAGGGCGAGACTAGGAGAAAATTGCCTGTTTGTACAATGGTTTCATTATAGCATTCTGAAAACAAATATGTATTTTGTTCTCATTAATTGCAACATTCAGTGGCTGATTTTGGAAGGCTTTTTTTCTTAAAAGAGGATTAAGTTTGATCTTAACAGTGTACATACAGTAGTTCAGTGGAAGGTTGTATTTATGGAAAGATGCTAGGAAATGGGTTGGGGTGTTGGGTGAGAGGTCCAAACAAACTTTAGAAGCTGTGAAGAGGACCTACTTTGTAGGAGGACATAACTTGTAAACATCAGTTAGGAGGAAAAACAAAAATTAAAATAATCTTTGTTGCAAAAAGGAATGAAAAAATATGACCTACTGATATCTAGAGAATGTAATGAAAACCTAAGCAAAAGCAGACAAATATCCAGATGAAGATAACCAAATATGACAAAGTCATGTTAAGAAAACTATAATACGGCTACTAAAAATAAATATATGTAAAAACCAGATAAATAATAAAGACTGCTCAGTGTTTTCTTTTTAATACTTGCTTTAGAAATCATTGTAGCTGCAAAAGTTACCTCTAGAATAACAAATGCACTGACTATTCTAGAACTGTCCAAAATCTTTTCCTAGCCTGAATCTGGGACCTGAAAAAAATTATTAGAAAATTTTGTTTTTCCCAGATGCCAGGCTGTTACTATCTTAATTCAAGTTTCAAAAGATCCATATGCAGTCTTGTGCCTGCTACTCAAAAATCTGAGAAAACTGGCAGATGTTTGGAAAAGCTGCAAGTCTAGACCTCAATCTCCCATTAGAATTTACAGAGTTTTTGTTTCCCTAGCTCTCTTACACAACCACTGCAACCTCTCACCCTCAAGTGATATTACTATTGACCCATCTGGTAAAAGATAAGGGGACCACTATTCCATAAAAGAATGTAGTCTGTTCCTGTAGAGTCAGAGAACACTGTTGGATCAGACTATGCGTTGGTGAGACCTATCAGGTAGACATGCATTTGAGTGGCATCAGCAGAAGCTCCAATTCAAGAGTTAGTTCCAGTTCAAAGGAATTAGAAAGGACAAGGGAGATTTTTTTAAAAAAACACCAGATAGGACTTCAAAAAAGCTGGTTATCAGATGAATAGTGTGATGCAAAATTATATATCAAAGACTAAGTGTAAGAAATTTTAGAGTAGAATTATGTTGTTATAGAAAGCTTTTTGAAACATATTTTTCACAAATGCAGTGCAGTTGATGCAGAAGAGCATGGATTCATTCACTATAGCATGATGTATGCCTTTCTGTAGGAAGAAAATCTTATAGCATTCCTGAAATAATGAGTGACATGTTTGTATACACTAGCGTAAAGTATGAATAAATTGATTTTTCTTTATATTTTGCAGGTTATTTACAAGGTGACCATTCAGTCAGATAATATTTTCCACTGTCAGCTTCAAGAGCTTGTTTAATCTATTGCAACATCTTTACAATCCTAGTATTCATTCTGGTTGAATTTAGTGGCCATGTATGGCACTTGATACTGTACAAAATGATGACTTAGTAATGGAATTCACACAGTTCATGTATCTACCTTGTGAATTACCCACTCCTATTATTATTAACTATGAAATGTTCAGACAATCATAAAATTGTTTCTCTAAATAAGTCTCTTCACTAACCTTTTCTACCTGTTTTAAATGTCTATCACCATGGCTGCATGCATGCATATCTTTTTGTACAACAGCGCAGATTGAAAATGCAGATCTTGAAACAGCTCCAATTAGTTTTTGACAGAGTTTATTACTTTGCCATTGCTATACCAACCTTTTCTCCTGCAAATTATTATGCATCAAAACTATTTTGTGACCAAAATGAATGCAAGTGTTACAGATGTGTGAAATAGTCCACATAACTATTGTGTTCAGAGGAGTAAAGTGGAAAGTTATTTGTTCCAAATATACCTGTTGCTTTTTTTGTGCCCTTCATTATCCCTTGTTTTGAATTTAAGTGGTAATTTAATTAGATAGTTTTTAAATTAAATAATAAAATTTCTGCACTAAGTGTTTAATCTGGTATGTTAAAACACTTAATAAATAAAAAAGCTGTAGCTGCTAAACAGTCTGATACCATGCAGCAGAAATGCTGTACATTCTTATTCTAAAAAAGCCATGAGAAAACTTTTGCGCATGCTAGGCTGAGCAGAATATGAAATGGAAAATTATAGGTGAAGTAAATTATTATATTATTTTGCATAGAAAGGTAACACATATTTTGGCATTGGTTTTCATTTTGGTCATCCAACAAGACCATTTTTGTAGTTCTTAAAACAGAAAACTAAAAGTTTTGGCAAGACTATATGAGCAATTTTATTTGTTGTGTTGAGGTCTTGTTTGTATGCAAGACAAATGGGAAAGACTGCTTTCATTATCTTTGTAGAGAAAACTAGTTCTCTTTGAAAACATGCTTTGGATAATTTATACAATTAGAAATTAAAAAGGAAGGGGTTCATTTTGTCATGTCTCTTTAAATCTGTACTATTGGTCTTGCCTTGTCTTTTCAGGGGAAACCTAGTGTTAGTAACATGGGCAACATGCTGTGGCCAGAACAGTAGCTTCATAAAACAGAGTAGTGGTAATGATGTCTGTGAACCCCATGGAGATAGCTTGAAGCTTCTGACAGTTACTTAGTGAAATTAAGACTTTCTTTTTGGCTTGGAAATCTTTTTATTTCACTAATTGGGCTGTATCTTGTGGTGATGTAATACATGGTTAAAACTTACATCTATATTGTGTAATTTTTTGTTTCAATCTCTATGTTCTTGATCTGTTTATTTATTGAGAACAATTACCCTTTTACATAGTGTTATACATTTTCAATAGCTGAAAAAACCCTTGGAAGCTAAAATAATTAAGTATTCTATCATACTGACAGTAAGCCTTACCTGATAAAAATCTGAACATTAACTAAAAGGTAGAGTTTGTTCTACAAGAAGGGTTGGTATGTGTCACTGAGTACCACAAATGGTTTTATGAGGAGCTAATTCTTCCATTTGTCTTAAGTCAAATAATTAGAAGATCTGGTCACTGGGCCTGCGTGCTGCAAGCAGCAGTGTAACAAGAATTGAGGCTTGGAGTTAATCTTCATCCCACAAATAAAGTTAGTGCATCCAGATTTGGAATATGACAGCAGTAATATTCCCATAGTAAAGCTCGAGCTTAGCCCTGTTATACTTATTAAAAAGCCTATTCATACAAATTAAATCCATTCCATATCCTGGCCTCTGATGACAGCTCCATTTTTTTTTCTTGTCTGGTTTGAATTACTTCAAGTCTTTACCCAGAAAGAATTTATCCCTCTCAAGAGACTTCTCCAAGCCTATAATAAATTCACATGGGTCATCCCATCAATGTGGTGAATTTGCATTATTATTTCATTATGAGAAGGAAAGAAAGAGGATTAGATCTCTTGCAGTGTTGGCAGCGCCTAAATCAACCCAACACATGATTAAAGCTGGCATTTATGACTTTAACTGTCAAAGAAAACTAATTGTAAACTGAGAGCTGTGGATAATTATGGTCTTTTTTATTACACCATTTCCCTCCTATTTATCACAGGACAAACTACAGACAATAGTATTGTTTGCTCTTGGTTACTTAGAGATTTATGCAAATTAAAATTGATCTAGATTCTCAAATTTATGAGTTTATTTTAACTTAGTTTCAATCATGCAGTAAAAACCCTGAAAAAAGGTGACACTCATACAGCAATATTCATTGCAGCACATTTTGTATTGTCCCACTCATAAGTATCCTTCCTTTTAAGTGTCTGCCTGGTTAATTTGTTTCTCATTAATGCTACTGAATAAGTAAGCTACTTAAACTACCTTCTCACAGGATATATTTTCCTTTCTCTTTTATCATGATTCATATGTTGCTTGTATGAAACGTTATCTGACAGAACTATAAAAGTCATGTTTTAATAAACTGCTTGTACCTTTTGAGAGAAAGGAGTTCCTAAAACTCAGGAAAAAAGTGATGATAATAAGAGGTTTATCATGTTTTTTTGAAAACAACTACAGGAGTAGTTGTAATAGTTTTTGTTCTGCACACCGTTTTAATAATTTTTCTACCCTCTCTTGAAAAGAATTCTAGGTGGAAAAGATTAGACATATCCAGAGTGGGAAATTCTGGGTGTTGAAGGTTATGCAAGATTAAATTTTTGCACTTTTCTGCAGTTAATGTTAACTAAAGCCCAGGACACACTAACTGGGGCATCTGACCTTTCAAAAGATAAATGAATTTAAAAAAAAAGGGACATGAATAAGAAATCGAAAACTATGAAAAAAAGAATATAAGAAATAAGTGTATGATATTTGACAGTAAAGGAGTTATGATTGACTAACAAGTGTCTACAAGACAGAAAACATGTTTTTTCTTGGTGATACCTTAAGTTTTAGCTTTTATATTTTCCAGATTCTGTACTGCATTAGTATGTAAATCTGACCTTCATATAAAGTGTTAGCAAGTTCTCTTCACTTTTAGTTAGACAAAACAATCCTTTTCCAGCCTGGGAACCAAGGACACCACTGCAGCTTCAGGCCCAAAAAGTGTAAACAACAGTGAATTCAGGAGAGCACTCTGGGAGGAGGAAGCTTCATAACCTGGAGCTGTAATTGGACAATTAACCCCAATATGTAGATGGACCAAAACTTAGAAAAGTGGGAAAACTTGTGAAAACCCATTGTTCGTCTTCTCTTGTACTGCCCAAGGTGTATCCTTTGAATGCCTTTTAATAAATACCTGCTTTATTCCTTTAACACTGTCTAGCCTCTGTTCTAGGTAGCCTCTCTAGGCATCAGCAGTAATGTATAACTTAGTCATTGTTCCAGAACACTGTTGTGACCAAATAGAATTGGTTTACCAAAGAGTTAACTGCATTAGTGACCACTAAAGTACTGATCCTGGCTGTAATCCTTAGGGTAGGAATTCATGTATCTGTAGTCACTGGAGACTGAAGAGCTGTTCTCATTGTTTAGTATATTCTCTCCTTAAGTACCTGTTGGATACTGTGAGAAACAAGAGAATTGGAAATGGATTTTTGATGTGACAGTTTCAGATAACATTCAAGGTTCCCTGAAAAAGGAAAATAGTAACAAGGGACTTAGTAGGACTGATAATCCATCAGAATCAATTATTTGAGATGCAGTAATTACAAAATCCTTCTGAGCTTTATTAGAATTTAAAGTGAAATAAAAAGTAATTGATGACAGCAGACAAAACAGATGTGTAAATGTAAAAAACATTGTTAAGATGCAAGCATTTGTTAGATTCTGAAGTACTATACATTGTGACTCAGATCCCAGCTTAAAAAATACTGACCACTTAGAGTTTTTGATTCAGTTACCTTTGGGGATCTCAGTCTTAAATAACGCTTTTCTGTTTGTGAATTTTCTGATGGAATAATTACAAGAAAATTCATGTAGGCTGTAATAGCCAGAGCTTTGTATTTCTAATCAGATGGATGGGTGACTGAATTTATTTAGATGCCAAACCAGTTCTGAGTCTTTGTTGAGGGCTAAGATTTTTCCTTTCTCTTAGGGAATTTACTTCTATTTTTTGCTAAGAGGCAATAGCGACTAGTACTTAAGTGAGAAAAAAGATGTGGCTAAGGAGGAGGGGGAGGAGTGCAGCTGGCTGCTCTTTTACCTGAGGGCTTTTCTCTTGGGAAGGGCAGAGATACAGTGAGATTTTGGGTGGGGGGAAGGTGCTGAGGGCAGCTCCTAGCGCTCTCTCTCTCTCGGCGTTGAAGGTCAATCAGAGCCTATAAAATTTTAACTATACAAAGGTCATCAAAAGAATGGTTACAAGGGAAAGGATTAATCTGTGACAGGAAAAGTAAATGTGTATGCTTTATTGATACACTGATAGAACTTGGAAAGGGTAGGATGTGGCTGCAAGACTAGACATGACTAATTAGGTGAGAAGTTTTGTTGAAAAAAATAGTTAGCAAATTTGGAAGTGATAAAAGGAAATGCCACAATGTCCTGAGATTAATATTTGATTTCAGAGAAATTTTTACTTCAAAAATTTAGGAAAAGTAATAATTTTTTTCTGGTAATAAGCAGACTGAGGATTATTATACAGGATGATAATTTTAATTAAGGAGGAGGAAATTGTTGTTTAGGGCTTTATACTTACTTAAAAATTAGGAAAAAAAAATCTATTTACTAGGTGATTCATACACTTCTACTGAGTGCTGTGTTATTTCTGATTTATTGAGATAACATGTATGATTCAAAGCCTGTTTTGGTCTGTGGAAGGGCTTCTCCTGACACTCTTACAGTCCAGATATGGGCACTATGGCTGTCTACACAAATGGATAGGAAAAAGGAGATAACCATATTAGTTTCTGTTCCCCTGTCCCCAGAATAGAGTGGCCTCAAACACTTACAGGAGTCATATGGTGAGAGCATATAACCATGTAAATATAATTGTGCAAATTATATTCATAAAAGATTCTCCAGAAAAAAAAAAAAAAAAAAAAGTTAGGTTTCTCTTCTCTGTTTTTCTCTTTTATTTTTTCCCTTTCTTTTTTCCCCTTCCCCTTCCCCTTCCCCTTCTGCCTCCTTTTCCCCTTCCCTGTTATTGTCACTTTAATGAAGGGTCGAGCCAAAACCAATTTATTGCTCAGATATAAATCAACCTCAAGGCCGTGAGATGTCAGAGGAGCAAGAATTCGGCCACGGCTCAAATTAGTCATCAGTTTCTTCATTACAAGGCAATATATAACATTCTAATCCAGTTGAAAGTTGCTACAGAGTTTATTTTGTTTCTCTAACCTATCAGCTTTACTTAGTTCTTCCACATTGTGTATGCTTTTATGCAATGAGTTATTGTTACATGTACACACATATACTTCTATCGTAACATTTAAACTCTTAGCTTACCCCATACAATTATATTGCTACACTACAAAACCCTTCACTAACTTATCCAATACAGTTTCTTAATTACTTAAGGCATATTCTTACTTACAACCATAGAAACACAAGTTTATAGTTTTTCTGCTTAATGTCTGTGTACTTTTATTTTTATATCAACCTAGGCTTCTTCCATGGCTGTAAATCAAAGCCTTCAGTATCTGTTGAAGTTTCTATCTTTCCATTTCCTGCAATTTCCTACAATTTCCTGCAATTTCCTACAATTTCCCTTTTCCTTTTTCTCCTCCCTCTTCCCCTTCCCCCTTCCCTTTCTTTTTTTTTTTTTTTTTTTTTAAAAATCCATTAGGTTTAAAATGAAAATAAAATGAAGCAATTCTATGGAATCCTTTTTGTATCTTTTCTGATGAATTTTTATTGCCATTTCCACTTTTTCAACTGCTTTTTCAGAAACCACCACTTCTTCAGGAAATAAGGCCCTCTGATGGTTCTATTCTGAGTTAGCAGATTATTGTAAAATTCCTTCAGCTCATTTAGAAGATTTAGGATTTTCCTGAACAGTGCACTTCAGTGCTTTATAGCACCAATCTGGAAATTCAAGCCTCTTAAATTAACTTTCTTGCCCTGTATTTATCAAGATAAATAAGTACATATTTTTCTGGTGAAAAAGAAGCAGTAATTCCAATAATAAACCTTCTTTCCCAGATTTTTTACAAAAACACGAAATACATGCTTTCTTAACTCCAGTAAAACCCATTAAAGGTGTGTCAGCAAAATTAAATAAGATTAGGAACTCAATTTGTCTGCAAGACAAATACATTAAAAATTATGATCACATGTTAGTATCAACAGAAGAAAAAGTGCTTATGTGTTAGAATCACGGGGAGTTCTAACAACAAATTACAGAGGCATTTTCACATTAAAAATGTATCTTACAGAGCTATTTAAATGACAAAACATTAAGACTTTTGATATTCTTGAGGCATTTACATTCCTACTACAAAATTGTTCAAGTAAGCTCTTTGAAAGTTTTATATCACAAAATACGGACAAATCTGTCAAAACCAATGAATACCCTAGTGACTAAGAATTTAACCTGATATAGTTGTGGTCTGAGACTTATTTTACTGGCTGAAACACATGAAAAAGCAGCATGGACTCAATCCCTAGAGAAAATATGTCCTGGTTTGGAGGATAGGTACTTGCCAAGAGAGGCAGGAACTCCTCCTGAGATGGAGAATGGAAACCCTCTCTATTATAATTTTGGAATCAGGAACTCTCAGGCAGAGATTGGGGGTAGGAATAACAGCTCTTTACTAATATATCTAACAGGACAAACAGAAACAACAGCAGCTATGAAAATTAACAACAAACAGGGCAGTAACTTAGTTCCAGTCCCTTTTTGGCTGCAGACGCTCTTCCTGCGCTCGGTGCTGGTGGCGGGGCGCGGGGCAGGGCTGGAGCGGGGTGGGGCGGGAGGCGGCCCCGGCTGGGAGGAAGGTGCAGGAAGGGCTTCCCACACACCGTGTGGGTCGCAGCGCCCGGCTGTGTGCTCGGAGGTATCAGGCTGGAGCGCAGAGGAGGGCAGTGCAGTGTCCCACAGCGAGGAACGCGGCTCCCAGCGCTGGGACGGCGCAGGGAGCAGCACCAGGACCTCTTCCTGCGGTGCCGCCGGCCAGGGAGGCACAGACAGACCCCAACCATCCATTTGTCCCCAGGAATCACGAGCTAGGGGGCAACCTGACAAGCTTTCTTAGCATAATAATGGGAAAAATTCTGCAGAGAGGAAAAAAAAGTAAGGGAACAAACAACAAAATGTCAGGGATATCCAAACAGTCATATGTCAGCAGCCTTTTTGGATCGATTTTCTGATTGCTGTGTCCTTAGGCGTTTGTGATGAAAGCTCATTAGCTGCATAAGGCATGTTTCTCTAGTAGTGCCGACCTTCACAGGATTTATAAGTAAATGTAGCTATTTGTTGTCATTTAGGTAATAAACCTTCTGTTAAAAGACCTAGTGAGACGTAAATTCAAGTTTCAGAAGAGTATTAGTTGGTTGATATTAATTACTGCTTTGCTTTAAAGACAAGATGATTAGACTTTCATCAGAAACAAAGAAACTCCAAAAAACAATTGGTCTTGAAAAGCCAAGAATCCATTAAAAGCAAAATAAAAATGTGGCAGCAGGCACATTTGCTAGTTCAAAATACAGTTAACAGTGCAGAAATAAGGATAGACACTACCAATTCCATGAATAACTATAAATCACTATAATCACTATAAATCACCTCACAGTTTAAGTGGACATGACATAACTTGCTACCCTCTACACCACTAAATATAAGAAAGTAAATAATATAAGTAAATATAATATGTAAACGTTTGTACAAAACTTGCAGTTACTTGTAATATACCATAGAACTAAACAGAACATGAGACAACAACAAACCATGTTGCCTTTTATTATAGTTCTATTTCTTTAGACTGCATCTACTTTTAAAAAAAAAGAATAACAGTGGAAGAATATTAGGTAGCAAAGCTTAAATAATTAAAACAAAATATAAATTTATTCACATTCTCTGGAGCTATGTTACAATGGTTTATGTTAGTCATGGTAATATATCAGGATGTGTGCACACAGCACTTCAGATACCAGCACCTGGAATTCACCCTGAAAAGCCATGGGAAACTTCTATGAATTGTAGATGATCTTTGAGTTGCAGGTAGCACAACTCAAAGCAGTCATGGGTAGGCTTTGCTTTCTGTGCCAGTTTGTGTTTCTGAACCAGGAGCAGAAGGCAGTCACTGAGACAGATTTTAATAATTGTGTCTTGAAGTGGCACGAATCGCAGTGTCTAAGTTTACATATGTTCTGCCTTGAAAGACAAGTATTTGCCAACAAAGGCAGGAGCTCCTCCCTGAGATGGAGAATGCAGACCGCCTCCTCCCTCCTGATTATTGTAATTTAGTAGGAATAACAGCTCTTTACTAGTACATCTAACCAGACAAACAAAAACAACAACAGCTATGAAAATCAACAACAAAACAGAACAGTAACCCAGTTCCAGTCCTTTTTGGCAGCAGACACCCTCTCCACGTGCTCAGAACCGGCGGTGGGGGCAGGAGGGCGGGGATGCTGTCAGTGGCGCCCCAGTGGGAGAAGGATGGAGGAAGAACTCCCCTGCTCCCCGCGCGGGCCGTGGTGCCCTGCTGTGTGCTCGGAAGTAGCAGGCTGAAGTGGGGGAGGCAGCAGCGCAGTGTCCGACAGCAGAGAGCCTGGCTCCCGGTGTTGGGATGGCGCGGGGTGGGAGGCAGCAGCGCCAGACGTCCCCTCTGACATCTGGGGATGTCTGTGGGGCTGCTATCCCCACCCCATCGCTTCCCCCCGCCGAGGTCTTGCCATGTTTGCCTCCCCTCCCCTGAGTCAATAGCCGTCCATGAGCTAGGGTGTAGCCAACAAGTTTTCTTAGCATTACAATGGGGAAAATTCCACAGAGAGAAAAAGGGAAAAAACCCCAACCTCCAACAACATGGAAAAGTATGAGTTGTTGTTCTCTAATAGAGTTTACAAAGTGAACATTATTGCTAGGTTCTCTTCTGTCTCCTTTAGTTGAAAGGACTTGGGAACATTTACTCCCTACGTTTTCACAAGAAAATATCCCTAAAATCTGGATATTTTTGTAAAGAGAACTTCAAGAGTATTATATGATGTATAATACTCCTACATTATAAAGACTAATGGTTTCTGAAGTTTCCTGTTTCTGAGGCCATTTTCTCATGCTCTATTTAAATGAGATCATAGCCACTAGTTGAAAACACCTGTTTGCTGCTCTGAAATCCAGACAGACAGTGACAAGAGGCACTTTTCTGAAGTTCTTTATGTGCCATCCTTTGAGAGAGTAATTTCAAGTTTCTAGCTATGAAACAAACTTTTTTACTGCTCTAACTGCTGGATATGCACTAGGGACACTCATCATCACTACTAAAAAAAACTGTTTGGAGAGTTTTCCTCAAGCCAAAACCAGCAGAATTACCAAAGCTCTTCCTCTAAGAACTCTACAGGCTCCTCATTTTTTCTTGGAAAGGTAAACCTGTCACTCCCAAAGAATTTTTAGAAAATGTGACAAGCAAGTGCCTAGATGTTTGTAAAAGCTCATGAAATTTTAGTTAACACAGTGCTGAGGTCAAATGTTGCTAAGAATCATGAAAACACCAAGAGGACACTCAGGATTTGAGGATTTGCACAGGCTAAAATTAATATTTTTCTCTCTTTTTCTTTTCCCCAGTATGATGGTTTGGAATATTTTTCAAGATTTTGGTGGTAATTTACAACATTCTAGTACCTTTCCTAACCTATCTTCTTGATTTCCATGGCAATACATCCAGTGTTTGCTTTCCCCTTGCAATATTTGAAAAGTCTTTTTTTTCTCTTTTTTTCTTTTTTTTTTTTTTTTTTTTTTTTTGCCTCAGCGTCAAAAAAAGAAAATGGTATTCTGAAGAAATCAATATTATTTACTCTATGACTTGTGGACAACTGCAGGCCTCCAAAGTTGTGGAAGAAAATGTAGAGATGATTAAAAAAATAAATTTGGAGTGACCATGTGATAACTAATGATTGCAGTGTTACTGGAGGTGTCAAATTAGTCTGGTCCTACTATCACCTTCAGGAAGAAATTGTAAATATACTTTCAGTTGTCATACATGAACACAGTATCCAAACGTGAACTCTGTGAACTTGTACCAAAGTTCTCTCCTCCTTACTTCACTACAGACCATGACACAGACTGAGCACCCTTTGGAATCTGATTGTGACTTCTGAATTGAAATGAATCACATGACAGTAGGCACTGCAAAGTTGGCAGTGATTGATTCCTCTGGAATGTGAGTTGGTGTCATGGCTTGACACTGGCCAAACACCAGGCACCCACAACAGTCACTCACTTGCCCTCCCCTGCCACAGCTGGGCAGCAGAGAGAAAAACTTAAAGAAGTGTTCTTGAGGTGAGATAAGGACTGGGAGAAAATGCTTCAAGGGCAAAACAGGTTTAGCTCAGAAGTACAAAGTGAATTTATTACTAACAAAGTCAGAGGAGAAAAATAAGAAGTAAAGTAAGCCCTTTAAACACCTTTTCTCTCCAGCCCCTCCCTCCTTCCCACCGACAGCTCAGGGAGACATGGCATGGGGGGTTTGGTCAGTTCATCACCGAGATTTTCTTCCTCTGCTCCAGGAGAGCAGTCTGTTGGGGGCTGGAGGTTGTTCCCTTACAGTTCCACCTCTTTTGGAGATTTTTCCCCATTATTATGCTAAGGAAGCCTTAGCATAAGCCTTAGCTTAAGGTCACACCTAAGCTCTTCCTGGCTTGAGACAAAGGGATGGGGCGGGAACTGTCTCCGAGGCTTTTCACTCACCTGCAGGGTCTGAGGGAAGTCAGGACTGCTCGTTTCCAGCCCACGCGGTCCGAACACCGGGGCGGGCAGGCTCTCTGCTGTGGGACACTGCCCTGCATCTGCTCCACTCCAGCCTCCTGCCTCTGAGGACACAGCTGACACCGGGACCCAAATGCTGAGCGAGGAGCTGCCCCTCCACCCTGCTCCCACCTGAGGCGCAGCGCGGCCGCTGCTGCTTCCCCCCTCCCGCCTGCTCTCCGCAGCTGTGCGGGCTCTGCCCCCCTGCACCACCGGCACCGAGAGCAGCCAGAGGGTGCTGCGGCTGAAAAAAGGACTGGAACCGAGTTATTTGTCCTGTTTGGTTGGTAATTTTCATAGCTGCTGGTGTTTCTGCTTGTACGGTTAGATCTATTAGTAAAGAGCTGCTATTCCTACCCCATTATCTCTGCCTATCAGTCCCTGATTCAAAAATTATAATAATCGGGAGGGAGAGGGCTTACATTCTCCATTTCAAAGAGGAGCTTCTGCCTTTATTGGCAGACACTTGTCCTTCAAACCAGGACACAGTCCTTCCCCTGTGAGGCCGTGGGTCCCTCCCACGGGAGACAGCTCTCCCTGAACTTCCCCAGCGTGGCTCCACTCTCAGGAGCAGCAGCCACACCACACCTGCTGCAGAGTGGACTCCCCCCCACGGCCACACAGCCCTCCCAAAACTGCTGTGGCGTGGCTCTCTCTGCCACAGGGTGCAGTCCTCCAAGGACAGGCTGCTCCAGCCTGGAAGCAGGTCCCTCTGTCCCCCGGGGCTCCCACTGGATCACAGCCTCCTCCAGGCATTCACCTGCTCCGGCACGGGCACCTCCCCCACGGCTGGAGTGGATCTCTGCATTCCCCCTGGATCCCATGGGCTGAGGGCACAGCTGCTTCACCATGGCCATCCCCACAGCCTGCAGAGGAACATCAGCTCCAGTGCCTGGAGCACCTCCTGCCCCTCCTTCTCCACTGACCCTGGTGTCTCCATGCTGCTTCCCTCACATGTTCTCACCTCCTCCTCTTCTCTGACTAGAACAAAAACCCCGTGACTTTGTTCTGATTTTCTTAAATATGTTATCACCGAGGCATGACCAGCCATTCTCATTTTTGGCCAGCAGCATGTCCATCCTCTGAGCCATCAGGGATTTGCACTGCTGGACACGGTGGAAGATTTCAGCAGCTTCTCACAGAAGCCACTTCTGTGGCCCCCTGATACCAAAAACCAGGCCTTGCAAAACCAACACAATTGGAAATCTTGAAACTTAATCAGAATGTTTGTTTTGTGTTTCCCTGTTAGCCTCATTTGTTAGAAGTCTCACTCTTGACAGTGTACAGTCTACCAGTCTTCAGCGTTGCCTAGACTAAGACACTTTTAAAACATTCCAACCCGAGAAGATGTCCCACTGTTTGCAAAAATTGCAACTTCCAGTGGCTGAGGAATTTGCTATGTTTACCTTTATTTCTGTTCATTGTGGTTCTAGCATGATTTGGGTTCATATGAAAACCCAGCGCTATAAATATATATTTCATTTTTAATTCAGAAAAAATGGTTTGCTTCTCATATTAAAAGCACCAAAAAAAAAAAAAAAAAAAATCAGTGTTGTTATAGATAAAAACGAGATTAAACCGAATTAAATATGATCAAAATAAGCGATATTTATTTTGCGACTGAAATACGGTCCTCAATAGCCACAATCAAAAAGGGACAGTGCCGAGCCCGGGATCAGCGTCGGGTGAGCACACTCTGATCTGATCTGATCTGATCTCTATTGCATCAGATCCCCCAATGTTCACAAAACCGCCCTGGTCAGCCTAGCTTTTACACAGTTTTTCTGGCCCGGAGCAGTGGTCCTTGTCTTCTTTCGTCATTCCGCATACTCATGAGGTTTTCTTTCACTGCGTTGGGCTGCACAAAACCATATTCTGGGAGACAATGAATTCTGATGAAGGCAGGTCTTGCTTTATGGGAAGACGGTATTGAGATGTATCTTGCAGGTCTCCTTTATGGTTTACAGGGGCGGGAGGGATGCTGGCATTCACATGTGTTTTTCCCATGGCTCTGGTTATCTTAACTGTGGTGCTTGTCAGGCTCTCACCGTTCGGGTGTTCCCTGGACAGTTACTGAAAGAGCCATCTCCTGTGCTACGTCTGTTTGGTTGTTAATCTGAGCTGTTCTGCTTTTGTTGGATGCTACAACGCTGTGATGAAGCAGTCTGTGTCCTTTTCGTCCGTGGTCCCCTTTTTGGTTTCTGAGTTTTCTTTCTCATTTTATTAATACAAAACATTGCTTATTCTAATTAACTTTACAACTTTACACGAATTACATTGTATCATATATTACAGTGTGAATTACTTAAATACAGACAGCTAAGGACAGGTCTTTTCGTCCAACAGAAGAAAGTGACTGAGGTTTTGGTAACAGTTTTAATTGACCCTTTTTTCTGGGCTGTATTGTAATATATATGACACGAAATCAGTAAACACTTAGGTCTTTGAAGAGGCAAGCTTGAATAGTCACAACTTCTTGCCACAACGGTCACTGTGCCTACTTATGTAAATGAGGTTGATTATTAAAACTACCTTAGCTGATATTAATGAAGGTATTTCCATGTACAGTTGTCATTGATTTCAGTGAAAATTAGAGCCATAAGAAAGAATTAGAACTGGAATCTTTGGATGGACCTGTTCCATCCCTTGTCTTCTCTTAATAGCCAAAGACATGCCTAGTCACTGCATTTCAGAAAAATGAGCATAAGCAAATGGCTTGAAGTTTCTGCTGAAATAAACTCCAGCAAACTCAAGTATGAATACAGTGGATTCTATCTGAAAGTGTTAGTGCTAGTGGATATTTTCATGCTGTGACTGCTTCTGTAAGAGGGCAAAACCCAAAAAGATATGAAAAATTAAGATGAAAAGGAAAAATAAATTATTAATAAAGTAAAATACTGCTGCCTTCTCTGTGAACATTTTCAAATCTATTGGATTTTTCTCATTGTTCTGCATAAATTGCTTCTGACTGTACAATGGACTTCTCCAGGGCCATAGCTTTCAGGTTCTTGATTTTTCATAATTCACTCAAATGCCAGCTCAATGACATTAAGTGGAAAAATAGAAAAAAATGCCTTCACTTTTCCACAGAAACAATTTTGAAAATCCATTTACATGGAAAATAAAGAGGCATTAATCCCAGTGCAAATCTGTATCTGAATACGAAAATCTGAAAGCATAATATTTTATTTTTTCAGATAAGACAATACCAACTCTTATTTACTGCCTGAAGGGGCTGAAGACTTCTGAGTTCCACAGAACTCAGCTGTTTTTCTCATTTACAGGATGGCAAAAAATCCTTCTAAACCCACTTTTGCTTTTCTTTTTTCTTTTTAAGAAAATAAACCTTAAGCAGAAGGCTTTATGAGAGAGTTTTTAAAAGTAAAGACTTAGTATTTATTAAATAGGCTTTTATTTTTGTTCACTCATCATTATGCTTCTCAAATTGCTCACTCTTTGAAATGGTGTTGTAAGATTTTCACTGCTGCAAACTGTTTACCACTTGCCAAATTGCAATGCCCAAGTGAGTGTTCTGTAAGATGTTTTACCAAACAATGCTCAGTTAATATAGGAAAAAGAATTTTTACACAAAGAGGAAAGCAGCTAATCTGTGTTAGCAGGGAAAAACCAAGCAGAAAAGATAATGTTGCACGTATTTAACAGAAATGTACATAGTGTCTAACCAAGAGAACACGGATGCTGCAACCTGAGAATACAAATCTGACTAGCACAATGAAAGTATGTCTTCATGGTTTAGATATGTTCTCCAACTGCCCAACTGCAGCAGACCAAAAGCTAATATTCTGTAGAGTTTCTTAGAAGTCGAAAAGTTTAGAGCTTACTCTTTTAACAGGTGGACATTCATGCTTCAAGTTTATATACATCTATTGCTAGGAAAACTGAATTTCTACAACTGCAACACTGGAGTACAGCTATAGTATTTACTAAGTCACCTTGAGGGAGACCTGAAGACCTGACAGACAAAAGAGCTCTGTCTCTTTTGAGTTCCTGTGTCTTGCCTTTCTTTAAAGGACCTAAAGGAGGCAACTTAGTCTTGCCAAGGTGTAAATTCAACCTTGTATGTTGGACAGGTTTTGGCAGTAAGTCACAGGAAGCATCAGGGAGACTGCTTTTAAGGGAACACAAAATATCAATGTTAGCACCCTAATGAAATTCCATGGAAATTCAGCTGTGCATGTCCACAAAATTACTTTTTCCTGATGTAAAAATTCAAAATGTACTGTAGATGAATTAACTTCCCAAAACTGCCAAAATCTGAGACAAGGGAAAAAAACACTCCCAAATGGCATTCACTCAAGTGTTGTGTTCAGAATTTAGCATCATCCATTAGTATTCACACAAACAAAATATGAAATTGTCTCCTAATGGTGAATAACAAGTACTTATAACACTAAGGAATAAGATAGTCTATGTGCCTTGCTGGGATATTGCTTCAGCCCGCTGAGAAATGGTCACATCTCAGCATGCCACATACATAATAATATTTGTTGCTGTGATTATAGAGTGGTATCATGCTAATAGTAGAAAACTGAAAACTTGAAAGTGAGAAGTAATATCTCTGCTTATTAATAAAAGAGATAGAATGTGAATGTGGAACAAGTTGATGAAGAATATCTTGATTTGATGATTGTCTGTATTATTTTTCTTATGGAAAACATCACCCCCAACATGGTTTCACATAATTTTTCTGTTATTCTTTTGAATATAACAATTTTTAGAGACAATTTTTATGTCAGTTCATCCTCATAGCTTGTCATGGCCTTTTGAATTATACTAAGATCAGTGATTTAGAAAAAATGTACCATCAGTATTTTTCACTCTACATCTATTTGCACTGTGAGATTAAAGGAAACCTAGCTCCGGCATATGAAGAGAAGCCTTAAGATTCTGATGTGTGTTTCATAACATCTAGAGTACCACGTTCTCTTTCATATTTAATCTGTTTTTCTAGAAGTCATTCCCACTCAAGCTGCATGCTCTTCCTGCCTTTGCACTTGTTTTCAATTAAGGAAGTTTGTTTGTCTTTTCTAGAGATGGCAATGAAATACACATCATGATAAGTATTTAGCAAGACATTGCAATAAGCAGGTATTGAATACATTATTGATTATTTTTTTCAGAAATTTGGAAATGTATATGTTTTCAGGCAGCACTCACAAAAGTTCATCAGTGCTTTCATCTGGCTCCATCCAGACTGATATAACTAAATGCAGGTGTCAACCTGAATTAGGAAGCAGAAAATTTATTTTGTGGTTTTATGTCTACAGCAGAAATCAACGCTCAGTAAGTTATGATTTTCAAGTGGGGTTGCTTAGAGCTGACAACCTAAGCTAATAGTTAGATGACATGATAAAATTTCCTAATGCAACCTATTTGTGAGCAGCTCTTTTAATACTTTGCAAAACAACATAATTTAAAACAAGAGTTTAGTGTGAAGCTCAATTGTCTGTAAAAGAAATAATCTTAGGCCTTTCTGTCACTCTTCATGAATGGACACTGCCAAGACTTTCTAAATTATTTCAGCAAAAGATGCAATTTATAACATTGAAAAACCTGGCTCAGTCAAGGTCTTCCAACTTTTCTGTTTTCCAACTTATTTTCTTTCTGTCTCTGTTTTCTTCTGTAGAAAACTACAGTGAAAGCTACCACAAGTACAATTTATTATTGGGTTATAAAGATCTTTTCACACTGTGATCCTGGAACACTAACAATGGTCCAAGGGCCAAAGCCCTTTTGAGACATTAAAAAAAATACCTGATGGGCTGGCTGGCTCTCCTGATACATAAAAGCACAGAAAATTGACATGACAGCAGTTTCCGCTCAGTCATATATAGCATAGGTGGCAGCTGCTCCAACAATTTCCACTTCTCCCTCTGCTTTGCTTTTTCCAGCAATGGCGATGGCAGAAGTACCACGATTCAATCTTTAAAAAGCACAAACCTCTGGAGAAATCTGGCACAAAATGCTATTGTAGCAATTCAGCTAAAGGCAAAGCAGTCGCTGTCTGCAGTGGTGCATTTCTACCTTGATGAGCTGCTTAGAGAAATCTGAAAATGTCCATCTGAAAATCTGTAATAAAAATTTCTGCTGGTCTGATCTTGCCAGTTTAGCCTCTTGGATTGCTTGTTTGCACATAGATGTTTAGCATGAATGGATCTGTTTAGCATGGTAGGAAATATTAAAACAGACAAGAGATTCAGACTGCTACTGCAAAATGCAGAGCATTTGGCAGATAGGGAAGTGAACTTGCCAAGAATGAATTAAAAATATGCATATAGTTCTGAAAGTGCTTCACTGCTGGCTTATAAATCGGGGGTGACCAAGGTACTTTCCACTGTAGGGTGGCAATTATGAACTCAGATCTCCTCTTACATCTTTGTCCCAATTTGATGCTCAATTTATTATGTTTTACTGTATTATAATTTTATGTCTTGGATCAACCATTGTTCTTGCATTATTACATCAGGTTAAGCACAATGCTTATAAACAAAAGAAGATGTTTACTTCATTTTGAATTAATTCAGTAGTTTTAAACAGTTCCATAACAACATCTTCTACAATTGGGATTTGATATATATTGAAGCTTTGGACCAACTTAAGTTCATTCAAAAAGTATCAATAATTATAAACTTCTTTAGGAGCACTTGATTAATACAGACCAGCAAAATACTATTGTGGTAACAAGAAGTTAGTGTGCCTGATGCTACTTTTGGGATGTGTTCCAGTATGATATTAAGCCCATCATTTAATGCAGTTTGCAGTATACTTTGTAAGTTGCACTTTATTTATTCTTGCTTTATTGCACTGCCCAACCTGTTACCAGAATTTATAAATATCTGTATGCTTGAGATGTTCTACCACGGGGAAGCCAAATAAGCAATACAAATAATATAAATTATAGATCGGTCATTATTCGATCATCAAGTTCATTAAGTAATGAGAAAAGGATATAAATATAAAAACAGGTGGTTCAAAGATGTGTCTCAGGGTCCTGCTTTTTGTTCTATGACAGCTGTTTGACTGTAATGACAATTATGTATCCCAGTAGTTCCATGTGATGAGAAGTACCGAATCAAATTATGGCCATGGTAATCTAAAAAAGACAAATTTTCCCAGTATATTATGAGCAAAAGAGTGTAGGTTTGGTACAACTAACCTGTCTTGAGACAACATGAAATTTAAATAATTCCATTTTGTATTCAGGATACCGAAGTATTTCATATGTCAAAACCCACCCCCAAAACAAAAAAAACAAGCTCCAAAAGATTGTTCATGTCAAAACTCAGTTTATTATTATCACCTCAATAAAGGAAAAGGGGAAAAGAAAGAGAGGAAAATTATGTCAAGCATTAGTGGCCCACTAGCTGAGGAATATGCACACTTTAAACATTTAATAACTGCTTATTTATCGATGGGACTGATTATTTTTCCTTTCTATTATTATGAACAGCAAAGCATAAATGAGATTTTAAAATGGATTTGGAAAAGAAAAATACTGTACCTTAATGAACAAACTTAGTCACAATACAAAGGGAAAACCATGCAACGGGCACCAAAATTAGTGTCTGTGTGGGAAATGCATAAAGCATTAATTTATTACAATTAAATCCATTAGTGAAGCATAAGGAATAGAGTAGAATATGAAAAGAGATGAAGGTGTATGGAGATTTTTTTTTATGATATAGTGGCTTGAGGGCCTGGAAAGAGTCAGATTTTGTACCAGAGCCAAGGACTTTTAGTCTTCTTACACTGATGTTTTTGAGAGCTCAACAGCACCGCAGAAAAAAGTCTTTCTGGGAGTTCTTGCCCCCTTTCTTTTGAGATACATTCCTTTGCTATAAAATCTATTGATAATATTTTAAAAATAGAATTTAAAATGATAATTTAATAATTTTTCAAATCCAGGTGGATTTCTCACACAAAACTTTTTGTCAGGCTTCTTTAGCTCACAAATCTCCAAATCTCATGGGATTTATTCTCTCCAAAATACATAACAATCTCTACTAAATGAAAACATTATCACATTATAAATTCATAATCTTCTACTCAAACATATATTTTTTTAAGTAGGGTAACATTCCTATGTGTCAGAGTGAAAATCAAGGACTTCATTAGAATAATTGATAATATAAGTTGAGAAAACAATGTACATAATG
Organism: Muscicapa striata striata; assembly: GCA_030060385.1. NCBI lineage: Eukaryota > Metazoa > Chordata > Aves > Passeriformes > Muscicapidae > Muscicapa > Muscicapa striata. The sequence continues at coordinate 202,261 of JAREIS010000494.1, read as the reverse complement.
TGTTCGGAGCCCAAATCCCCACCCCTCTATGTACCAACTGCATAGCCATTTTTTTTTCTCACTGCAATATATTTTATCAAAATAGTCTAATCTTTGAAGCAGATTCATCTTTGATTCACAAGATTATGTGAAAAATTTTTACTGTGCTCTCATGGGGGTAACAGTGGCTGCAATCCTTAGCAGCCCAGGATGGTACCTGTCCCTGACTTTTGAGTTGCTCTCTTTTACCATGAGATCCCAGAGGAGCTGTACAGGGAACAGTATGGAACAGTCACCTTTATATTTCCTCCAATGACATGTGTAGGAGAGGAAGAAATACTAAATCTGGCAATAGGCACTTCTGTTTCCAACCAAAGGAAAAGAGAGTGTTAGGAAAGGGGTGAGATTTATTGTGTCTGTTTCTCTTCTTAAAAGTGATTTTACAGATCCCAGTAGGAATCAGTCTTTCTGCTGGAGTTAGATTTAACTTTCTCAGAGAAATCAACAATCTGCTTTTACATGACACCAGGATTTAAGAGGCTAGCATTGATACCCAAATGAAATTGCTGGGCCTCTGGTTTGGGTCTTTTTGTTTTTGTTTTGGGTTTTTTTTTCCTGTTTTGTGGTAGGGTATTTTTGTTTCCTATGCCTCTATATATTACTGTGACCAGTTCAAAGTTCAGGCATTCAAACAAGTTTGAAGTTTTCATGTAATAACCAAAAAAACACTTCCTCTCTTTCATATAGGAGTATTTGTTCAATGTTTCTGTTTGAAGAATGTGTTAAAATAGAAAACTTCTTGAATAGCAGCTGATGAATAATTTTACTTGTTCAACTATATCAGGAATCTGGCCACAGATAAATTCTAATTTAATCTAAAATTCCACAGAAGTTCTCAAGAGAAATGCACACAGCAGCACTTCAAGGCACAGTTATTAAGTCATGCCTGTTCAAACAGAAGTGAACTCTGACATGGGCAGAATGGAAGCCTTCACAGCTGGGCTTCCTATGGCAGGACTGCCAACTTCAGTCCTCTTTGTTATGTCCAGACTATTCTAGTTTGCGAACATCTGACCCAGTCTCCTGTTTATGATAGATCTAAGGTTTAGTAGATGCTGTTGGGACTGGAGAAGACAGAGAGCCAGCTAATGAAAGGGAAACATTCTTGAAGGAAGGGTCCGAGAAACATGTCTGTACAGCTTGCCAAAGTAAAAGAATCACAGTTATGTGAATTATAAAGGGAATCAAAATATGGTAGTTGTCTCAGTTCCAGAATCACTTTCTTCATTAAAATTCTTAAGAATATGTAACATACACAAACGCACACACATTTGTATACATGTATACATTAAAATTTCATGCTTGCCAGTCTGACAACATATCAAGGCACAATTTTTTTTTTTTTCACTTATTAGTGTTAGACTAGAAAAAATACCCTAGTGATTTTCCTTATAATCTGTCAATTTCAAGGTATAAAAAATTGTAGAAAATACATTTTTTATATATTTATTGTTAGTTTCTGCTCATCACATACAAGCATAGGAAAAGGAGAAAAACACCTGAATATACTCATGCTTTGCTCTCTATCAGAAAAGAGCTGCCCTGTCCTCACAGAGCCTAACACTGCCACTCTCTCCTTTGCAGTGCAACACTAGGTGTGCATTTGGGAGTGTACACAGTGATACAAACAGATCTGTTTTGGCATAATTGCTTCTAGATGCAGTGGAAATAACCTGTTCTAATGGCATTATTATGATGCAAAGTAATTTCTCTGTCTTTTCCTTTCCCCAACTCTTCCAGCTGTAGGGGTGCCTCTGCACAGGGCCTAAACCAAGAATTATAAGTGATAATATTAAAATTACTGCCATATAGGAACAAACTGGGTGGTTTGATGGACAGATATTCACTAGACCCTCATCTATGCTATTTAGAAGATGTGTATGTAGCCAGACAGGACAGGGAAACAAAATGAGCGGATAAAAATGAATAAGTTAGAAAAACTTTAAAAAATTTTCCGATTGGCACAGGAGTACATTAGGTAAACTAACTTGCTTAAATGATCTTTAGCTTCCACATTTTTTCTTTAACGTTTTGTGAAATTGCTACAAATGACATATTCTTTTTTAGTTCAAATGTTTACCTTTTGTATAAGCCTCAAACCATTATGCAATTGTGTAAAACCATTTTGCATAAGTGGCCAAGATTTTTCAAATCCCATTTACCTCATAATGATATATAATATATGGCTATGGCATTTTGTACACTTTCTCCAAGTTCCATTTCATTATTCAAGAGCGTTATTGTGTGGTTTTTTATTACTATTAATATTATTTCTTGCTATGGCAGGGGTCTAAACAGACCTTTTGCTTAAAGAAAATTGGACAAAAAATTTCTTAGCCTTTTTCATAGAATTGTTTAGAGCAGAAATAATTTAAAATTAATCAAATCAACAATGGCAAGAAAATAAGTGGGGCTTTTTGTGACCATTAGGGCTTTTTTCACCTTCTGCTTGACCATGTGTAAACATAATAACACTACATCTACTTTGCAAAGCTCTTGGTTCTATTGCGAATCTCAAGTAAATATCTTGTTTTTTTCCACTGATCTTTTGAGGAGCACAAAGAGTATGAATGCTGCACAGAATCCAGGCTTTTGTTAGAATCACAGCCCTAATAGTGAGAGACCTAGGCAAACACAGAAAATATTCTGCATTTTGAATATGGCAGCCAGTATCCTTGGTGCTCTTACTAGATATGGGAATGTGAGAACATCCAGGAGCAGCTTTTTCACTGATTGTGCTGGAAGGGTGAAAACCTTCACCCTAATGAAGTACTGAAGTGCTTTGGTTTCAAGCCATAGGTAATATATATGTCTTAGTTCATTCTACTTATTGTTAGTGCTCCTATTTCTCACTACCCTGAAAAAGCTACTCATTGTTTCTTGTGCTCTCAGTGACTCAAAATAAGGATACTGGGGCTCAAGCCCTGGGTTCTTAGTACAAAGCTGATTTCAGTGATGTTCAACACCTTTACTGAAGTAACCTATGTTTTACTACTACAGATGACTGTCAAGGTAATAAGCAGCAGGCTACTTTTTTGGGGTGTTGGTTGTTTTCTTTTATATTACAGTCTGATCATGATTTAAAGAGAATTCTAAAACTGAGTTTCTAAATATTAGTTGAAATTCATAATAATTAGTTCTAAATAAAAATATGTCCTACAATTTTTTTAACTCTTTGCCTTTGCAAGACTTGGATTTAACTATAGCCTTTTTGACAGAAAACATCAAGACATTCTAATTCTTTGGAACTCAATATTCAGAAAATCATACAATATTATATTGATGCACTTCAGATGTTTCAAAAGAATATATTTTAAAAATATTTAAGTATTGGAAGAGTTAAAAATTATAAAAAATAGACTGCTACTTCATCAATTCAGCATTATGAACAGACCTGTCTTCTAGTGTATTCTTCATAAAAGAGAGCGGGAATGAATTGGAATAGAAAACTTATATTGACTTGAATAGGGAAAATGCTGCTATACTTTCCCATGAGGTTAGTAGTCAAGACCCAAAATATTTTTCATCACACTTCTGCATATCCTAGAAGGTTTAAGGCATTTTCCTCTAGGATTAGGCAACACATGCAAGAAACAGCCTTAGTTTTCTCTTTACAGCTCTTGTTGGGAGGACTTTCTTCAGACTGCTGAAAACCTTACCAGTTAGTAACATGGATTCCTTATCTTCTTTCTTCTGTGTTTTTGGTTTTAAACTTTCTCTTCAGTGTTTACCACAGGCCAACCCCTTCTGCTGCCATACCATGCAACCATTATTTATGTAAATTTCTGACACTTCATAAGGAACTTCACACTCGTGCCTCACGGGTAGAGATTGCTAAAGAGGATTGTATTTTTTTCTGGAGACAGGACACAAATGTTCTCTTCAAAGATCCCTTGGAATTATGAATACATACATGGATAGATATGCCCTTTTTTAAATATTAAGACTTTAGTACGTTCATTGATACAGCCTCTTTTTTCCTTTTACTGCTTTAGCTTCATCCAGACCCCTTTCTCTCTCTTTCTTTCTTTTCTTTCTTTCTTTCTTTCTTTCTTTCTTTCTTTCTTTCTTTCTTTCTTTCTTTCTTTCTTTCTTTCTTTCTTTCTTTCTTTCTTTCTTTCTTTCTTTCTTTCTTTCTTTCTTTCTTTCTTTCTTTCTTTCTTTCTTTCTTTCTTTCTTTCTTTCTTTCTTTCTTTCTTTCCTTTCTTTCTCTCTCTTTCTTTCTTTCTTTCTTTCTTTCTTTCTTTCTTTCTTTCTTTCTTTCTTTCTCTTTCTTTCTTTCTTTCTTTTTCTTTCTTTCTTTCTTCTTTCTTTCTTTCTTTCTTTCTTTCTTTCTTTCTTTCTTTCTTTCTTTCTTTCTTTCTTTCTTTCTTTCTTTCTTTCTTTTTCTTTCTTTCTTTCTTTCTTTCTTTCTTTCTTTCTTTCTTTCTTTCTTTCTTTCTTTCTTTCTTTCTTTCTTTCTTTCTTTCCTTTTTCTTTCTTTCTTTCTTTCTTTCTTTCTTTCTTTCTTTTCTTCTTTCTTTCTTTTCTTTCTTTTCTTTCTTTCTTTCTTTCTTTCTTTCTTTCTTTCTTTCTTTCTTTCTTTCTTTTTCTTTCTTTCTTTCTTTCTTTCTTTCTTTCTTTCTTTCTTTCTTTCTTTCTTTCTTTCTTTCTTTCTTTCTTTCTTTCTTTCTTTCTTTCTTTCTTTCTTTCCTTCTTTCCTTCTTTCTTTCTTTCTTCTTTTCTTTTTTCTTTCTTTCTTTCTTTTCTTTTCTTTTCTTTCTTTTTCTTTCTTTCTTTCTTTCTTTCTTTCTTTCTTTCTTTCTTTCTTTCTTTCTTTCTTTCTTTCTTTCTTTCTTTCTTTCTTTCTTTCTTTCTTTCTTTCTTTCTTTCTTTCTTTCTTTCTTTCTTTCCTTCTTTCCTTCTTTCCTTCTTTTCTTTTCTTTCTTCTCTTTCTCTTTCTCTTTCTCTTTCTCTTTCTCTTTCTCTTTCTCTTTCTCTTTCTCTTTCTCTTTCTCTTTCTCTTTCTCTTTCTCTTTCTCTTTCTCTTTCTCTTTCTCTTTCTCTTTCTCTTTCTCTTTCTCTTTCTCTTTCTCTTTCTCTCTCTTTCTCTTTCTCTTTCTCTTTCTCTTTCTCTTTCTCTTTCTCTTTCTCTTTCTCTTTCTCTTTCTCTTTCTCTTTCTCTTTCTCTCTCTCTCTCTCTTTCTCTTTCTCTTTCTCTTTCTCTTTCTCTCTTTCTCTCTTTCTCTCTTTCTCTTTCTCTCTTTCTCTCTTTCTCTTTCTTTCTCTCTCTTTCTCTCTTTCTTTCTTTTTCTCTTTCTCTCTTTCTCTTTCTTTCTGACTCTCTCTTTCTCTCTCTCTTTTTCTCTCTCTCTTTCTCTTCTTTCTCTCTCTTTCTTTCTTTCTCTCACTCTTTCTTGCTCTTGCTCTCTCTCTCTCTCCTCCCCTCCCCTCCCCACTTTTTCTGTGTGTTAGCAGTTCACAGAGTTAAGCCCAGCTCTCTGATAGTTAACTTTTCTGGTGACTCATGAAGAGTCCTAAGATTCCAAAGACTCATTGTGCAGGAAGAGCCCTCAAAGACTACAAAGTTAAGAGCTTGTGGGAGGATGTGAAAAGACCACACTGGGTAAAAAGGGTTGGCTGGAAATTAAAAATTATTTAAGGAAAAAGAAAACAGAAGCAGAATTCTTGGTAAATGACAGAGTTTTTCTACAAAGAAAGTGGTTTGGACCAGCCTGAATAAAGTATGTTTTTGATTTTAAGTTGCCAAGTCCTATTGTATTAAATTTAGAGCTCATTAGAGCAATTCCTGACTGAAGTCTGCATTGGGACCACATAATGAAAATATTCTGAACAGAAAGGCTGGTATAATATTGTCATAGGAAGAATACAAGGTATTATAGTTCCACAATTTAAACCACAATCATCTTTAGGTAGACAACTTTTGCTTTCTTTCTCCTTAATTTTCCATCTGGAGGCTGCAGTAAATGATAGTAGTACTGAAAGCATTTAATGATATGTGTGATTTAATGCTCAGAATCTTTCTGCTGACTGCATTTATGAACACCTTCTGTAAGCACTAAATGTATGTGTGCGATGATTAATTTGTCACATGCGCCTAATCCTTTTTTTTAAATCCATTTAAGACTTCATGGAAAAGGAATCTCAGTATTTCATGCTGAACTATGTCCTACTTTTATTTATAGAATTCAACTGTATCACAGTCTTGCTTTGCTACCAGGAACAGTTTTTCAGAAGAAAAAACACCATACATAAGTCCCTTGGTCTATATGTATTTTTCCCATACTGCCACGGCTAGGTTCTACCTTATTTTTAAAATGAAATGTGAATTCACTAGCCTTGGAGCCAAATGCTGTATGGTAAAAGATACATAAATAGTGCAAGTAACATCTCACCAGCCTTAGAAGGCCTATATTCATGGTACCACAGCATTAACAATTTTATTCTCAGATTCTGAGAAGTATAAGACTAGGATTATTCTTAGTTTAAAAATTTTTTTAAATTTTTTTATTTTTAATCCAGTAATATCTTGCTTTTGCCTCTGTACTTTGGGCTGTCTACGGGACAGTTTTTTGTGCAATCTCAAATTCAAAGTGCCTCAGTAAGTTAATGGCATCAGGTACAATAGCTTTCAGTAATTTCAAGTTCATGCTAATCATTAAACCTTCTTTTAAAATCTATTACCTCAAGATCCTGGTAATGAACACACTCAAGTTCCTCATCTTGATCTTCAGGGGTCATTAGACTTGAAAGCAGATTGTGTCAGGGATTTAACTCTTGATTCTCAAGATTCACTGGAGAGGCAAAGGCCCCCACCTACAACATGGGAAAGAAAGACACTAATATTGTCTTAAAGAGAGACATTCTCAGATTGTGACATGGAGCTTCTCTCTCTACAGACATGAAATATGTTCAGGAAGAAATGTAAACATAACTTCTACATAGCAATCTTTCTACTAATTGCTATTTCTAGGAACAGTGACTAAATGATGATAGATGCGAAGCCAGAGTGAAGAGAAAAAAATGCAAGCTGTAGATAGTTCCCAAAAAAAACTGTGCAAGGAAAGGAAATAAAGACGTATCTGTTTTTAACCTACATTTGGCTTTCTGTAATTTCCTTAGGATATGCAGCTATTGCAGTAATTAATAGTGTGAATTAGGCTACGTGTCATTTCAAAGGAGGCACAGGTTATGGACTGCATACAGCTGTAAAATCTCAAGAGAAACTGAAGGCAGCTACCAAAGCAAACAAATCCAGACGAATTTCCAAAATAACTTCTGCTTTATGAGAAATTATTAACTACACATCCAGTGCAATATTAACAAATATAAAATAACTTTTTCTCAAGGACAAACTGTAAAATTCATACCTTTGGCTTTTATCTTTACTTCCTGAAGTGCATATAACATTCTATTAATGCTTGTCATTTAGTTATCTTGAGATGGTTTTTGTACTCATCAGATTTCTGTGCAATTAGATCAAGTAGAGAAATACAGGCCAAGTAGAGAGATAAATCATCTCTATTTTGTATGAGGTGTTGACACTTATTAATTTCATGTTCTCATGAAGCCATTCAGGGAAACAGCTTAAAAATACAAAATAAAATGATTGGAAATTAAGAGATAACATTATAATAAATTCAGATAAGTTATCACAGTAAAATAATGTAATAAGACTGACTTTCTGAAGATGTATAACCTCAGTAAATTCAGTGAAAAACCGACACCTATTGTTTGTTTTTTGCTTTATAGCATGACTTTCAGGTTTTGTGGAGTGGGGTTTATTCTTTGTTATATTGATTTTGTGAAAGAACATAGTATTTGTACTATACATTACAATTTCCTTTTTCATGGTCACAGTCAAAGTTCTAAAATACCTGTTGGAAAGCGTAATTTGTCCACTGTAGGCATGTATTTTTTCTTTCCATTTCACTGTGAAAAGTTTGTCTAAGTGAATAGCAACAAGGATAGTAAACTGCTGTTTAGTAGAAATCATAAAAAATTTAGAATGGAAAAAAATTAGATTAATCTGGTGCACAGAACATTACCTTTAGGCTCAGAGCACATTTGACCTTCTTTTGGCAAAAACTGTGTCATTAAGTGAAACAAGTGTTTTTATTCACCATTTTACAGTAATACAAAATGCACCCAAGTAGTGATGGAATGTTGAAAAAAGGAAGCTATAATAGATGCAAACCTTTATTTTATATAGTTTTCCTTTTAGATTTGTATATATACATATACTTCAAAGATGTTTTAGAAGGGTTCTTCCACTGTCTCATACAATGTCTAAATGTCTCATTCTTCTATCAGATTTGCACAAAATAAATCACCAAGGAAAGGATGTTTGAAAGCTGAAAAAAAAGAAGTAACTGTAAGGGATGAAGTCAAATAATTTTTTTATCAAGATTTTTAAATGCTCAAAAAATCTTATTAGCAAAATATTATTAATAGACCCTTTTTTAGCTGCCATAATGTTCCAGTCACTTAACAATTCTTATTGGTAATTTATCTATTTACTACTTTTTCTCTTCACAGTCTTTATTCGTGTGCTATCAAGTTTCTACTGACAGTTCTTATCTACGGAAGAGAATTTTTGTTTTTGTCTTTCATGTGAACATTGCTTGCTTTATCTTCAGGGCAAAGTGTTGACCCAAGTGTGTGGCCTCTAGTTTAATCATGATTTACCTGTGCTGGATCTACATTTCAGAAGTAATATGCTCCTAATATATTTTCTTTTTTTTTTCTTTAAAGTAACTTGTGAGTTTTGTCAAGCTGTTTGAGGCTGAGAGAAGCTTGTAATGAATGAAGCTGTTTCTTAAAATAACTCTTATTTGTCTTACTGCTTAAGTAATGTTAAGGAAATGGAGCTTGGACTCCTTTCCTGTAGAAACTTTCTACATAAAGTATAGGTTTTAATTCAGAGCTATTTTGTTTTGCCATCCATGACAGCCCCAAACTACCCACTATTTGAATGCAGAAACTGATAAACTGGTACCATTTGAATGCAGATACTGGTATATATAGTCTTTATTGCACTCTGGTGATTTTAGCAAAGCAGGCTGAAATACCAGAAAAGAAGGTTAACAACAGGGAAAAAAAAAAAAGTATAGTTCTGTAGAAAGATGAAGTGAAATCTTTGTGGTGAATCTCCACAAGCAGCCTGCCATCTGAGTCCAAGAATAAAAGTCACTGCTGGGCTTCAGCTGCTCTGTCCTGGGGCTCAGCCACACAGAGGGTCACAGCAGCCTTGGGGTGGCGTTGCATCGCGCATGAGAGATTTTAATCATGACCCTGAATCTGTTGCCACCAACTGCTAACATGGGGCATCATTTGTCATCACTCACCCCTAAAATGGGACTCCAATTTGACCGTGGTCACAAGACTAACACCAGCATCAGTCCTTTGTTATCTAAAATATTCCCTTGATTGACAGCGGGCTCAAAGGACTGATGCTGAAGATGGTAGCAAACATCAGCAGTTTATTAAAGATTTCTGCCTATTCTGTGGCAATCCCACAAGCCGCACCACACAATACAGACTCCTTCCTCTCACAGCACAACCTTCTAGCTCCAGCAACCACACCTTCTTCTCCTAACTCTTTATACCTTTTCTCTCACATGTGTAACACCTGCATGCCCTTTTACTCTTTTGTGATTGGCCAATACACATCAGCATTCTGTGCTTCTTTTCCTTCAGTGCTATTCACCTGTCTTATACAGCTATACCTCCATTCCCTATGTCCCATAATCTGTTCTCCTGCATGAATCTTTCTGTACTGGATATCCACTGTGCTGAATTTTTTATTTGCTGCAATACCTGATGCTACATTCAGATATGGGGCCTGCCAAGCTCCCCTGCAATCAGATATCTTCCTCTGAGGCTCACAGCCATCCAGAATGCTTTCAAACATTTAAAGCAGATTAAAAACAAGGGGCTAGCCTGAAGCATGAAAACATGGCAGTAACTAACAGGAACAGTTGCATTCTATTCCTAACTTAAGAGTCATGTTCAGTGCATCATTTGAATGATTTTTATTTGGGGAAACTTTTCAAAACCCATTAAAAAATTACCTTGGCTTCTATGTTTTCACAATATATTAAATGCAAGTATTTATCTGAGATCAGTCTTGATTCTCCTAGCTTGTGTGCTTTAACTTCTTTTTGTTGTTGAGAGAGGGTGTGAGTCTATGGGTACAAAAGCACTGACTGGCGGTGGTTCTTGCCACACAAGAAAAGTGAATGTTGAAATTTGACAATTTATTTGTATTTTCAAAGTAACCACTCTCCCTTTACCTGCAGTAATTTAGGATTGTCAATGTGAGATGTTTCTGTCTTCCCTACATGAGTAAGTTTACCATGTACAGTAGTGGAAGAATACCTTATATCCTCTTCTCCATTACATGGACATTAACCTGGATTTTAATTTTAATACAAAGTGAGTGCTTCAGCCCTCTATTGAACTTACACACAGGGCAACAGAAGAAAAAGTGCATACTGCCTGAGGATTTAGGCAATTTCTACACAGTACCTGGAGCTGCACTTGGTTAAGGCTTGTCCATATAAGATACTCCTTTTCCTTCTCTACCACCAGCTCCTAAAAAGCTCTGTGCATGTCCTAGAAAAATGAACTGTGGTGCAGGATATTGCAAGAATAGTAGCTGAATATCCCAGTGACCACAAAGAAAAGGAATGCTTCCTATATTATTTATTTTTCTTACAGATCAGAAAGGTTATAAAAGACTATTTGAAACGAACATGGCAGGGATTAACAAGAAAACTGAACTACGAGGATCTTTAGTAAGACTGTACTTACGCATATGAGAATATTTCTCAGCTTCCTTTGTTCCTGAGTTAGCTTTGGAACATCTAATGAGCTCTGGTGAGCAGTTACAGGTACACTTCCATTGCATCTATTGCTAAAGATGAATGGCAGAGTCACCTGCAGCACCTGTGGCTGACCAGGTCCACCTGCAGATGTCCACAGAGCTCTTTCTGTGTTCTCAGTTCCAGATGCCCTGTACTCATTTTATGTGGTCAGATGATGGGACAATCCCCAGAAATATGGCCATTACATTCCTTCCATTCCCCACCCTATACTACCACCATCATGTTGATAATTCCATCAAACAACTTTTCTGTGGAGCTTCTAGACTCTGAGGGACTAACAAAATAAAAAAAAACCAAATAAAACAAGAAACCCCCTCAAAAAAACCCAACAAAACAAAATAAAAACTAGCTAGAAGACACACAGGTAAAACTTTATATTGTGAGAGATATGAAATACAACACTCTTTCAATGAAGAATCCAGTGCTACTTTTATGGCATTGTGTAAGAATTGAAGACACTTTAGCAACTGGTATTTGAACAGTATTTTGAACTATATTCGCTCTTTATGTTTCTTTGCATACACAAGCATTTCAGGAATAATTGTCTGGGAGATTCTGACACTGTGCTTTTTCCCATAGGAGTCAGTAGCAAGCAGAAAAAACTCCAAGTTAATATTCCTTTAAGGAAGAACAGAATTTGTAAGATTTGTCATAATTTAAATTCTATTAAAATATAAAGAGCAATATCCTAGCTATGAGACTGTGCCATCTGAGGATTGGGTCCAAAGACTACAGTCATGTAATTAGCAATACTCGAGGCTACAACTTAACAAGACCATCTGGAAATTGAAGCTGTTTCAGAGTAAGCATATCCACTTTTCAGTGCAGTTTCGTGTTAATTGTAATCAATCAGTGTGTGTGCTGCACTAGAAGGTTGTTATTTTCTAGTTGGAGGTTATTTTTAACCTATAAAACTCAAGTGCTAAGTTTCCTGCTGCTGGTTAATATTTCTAGAATTAACCTGAGGGTCTCATTCCTAAGAGATTTGGTACTTGGTTACCTCAGAGACATGTACAAAGTCTATCTTAATTTCACCAGCATATGAGAAAGAGGCAAAATGAAAGATTTAGGCTGAACAGATGTTGTGAGCACTTTTATCATGAGGTCAGGTAAATGTCAGGTTTGTTTTACCTGAGTTTTACTTCTGATAGTGTGCTAGATAATCCTTACAAAGGTACTGGGAAAATAAATGGTCCCTTCACAGAAATTGAGACAAATATGTAAATTATTTCCAAGTAAATCTTTTCCCTTGAAAACCAGGAAGACGATAAAAACCAATGCAGGTACAATTTCTATCTCTTTAATTCTGGATTCCCTAGTTACCTGATGAAAGCTTTTCAGAGAAAGCTCAATAACTGCATAAAAGTCTCTCTTCATTATTTGGGGAAACTGCAAAACTGAACCACTCACTCCACAGATTAACTGGAGGACTAAAAGTGTTTTTTTGTCTGAAGGAATAGAGTAGATCTGATTCTTTTACCACTTGCATGCAGATGAATAGGGAGTCATTTCTCTGAATCCAAGGGAGTAGTGCCAGTTTAGAAAACATATGAAGAATTGTCAGAGTAGTCCTGGTGTAATACTGTAAGTATTATGCAGATTCATTTGCCTACATAAAGTATTTCTCTGCAGGGTCCAACACTGACTTTTTTGACCTGCCCTATGTAAGTACTCTGTCTATTTAAATGATGGATAAATAGACACACAACTCCATATTTGTCATTGCACTCAGTATAGATGACAAAGGTGACAAAGTAAGTGCATTAGGAAACAATGCCTTATGCAAAATTATGCTTTACTTTTATTCATAGATTGAATCACTATAATCCTTAAACTTCAGGGCCATATTGTCCCTGAGATTTGGGAAAGGAGATGGGAAATTAGTATTTCATTTTTGATGGATCAGAGTTTTTCAATGAGATGTAATATAATAATGAAAAGTAAATGTAGTCGATTTACATATACAATTGTTTGCCTTTTTAAATGCAATTGAAGTGTGCAAGGCCTGAGCAGTGTCAGGGCAGTGGAGCTGTTAATAATGGTGGTATGCATTCTACTGGGAGGCAGTTCAAATTACACTGTGCAAAGCTCCAAAGCTGTGCCGGCTGCCCTAGTGATGAATCTACACTCACTGCTATAAAGGGTCTAAATTAAGTTGCATTGAAGGCATGGATTTCAATGCCTGCTCCTCTGCATTGTAGAGAGTTCCAGTGCATATGAAAAAGTATGACAGTACAGCGCATAAAATGATATCAAGGTCCTATTTTCTGTTTTGTTCACTACCCCTAAGGTAGTGTTTGCATAATAATCATTTGTGACTCTACATAATAATGTTTTTCCAACATTTTTGAAGTGGATGCTTACTACAGTAAGGGATCCACTGCATGATGACTGCAATAGAACCCATTCATGCTGCAGTAGATGATGTTCTACACCAAAGGGCATTTTAGTTTAACATATGTATATATGCATGTTTGTTCAGTGAACCAGGGCTGAATTTAATTCCTTTCTTTTTTTGTTCCTTTGTTTGGTTTGGGGATTTTTTTTTTTTTGTTTCTTTGTACAGTGAGTGGAGGAAAAGATGTGCAAAGCTTTCTTTTGTGTGTCCTTAGGATACAATTCACAATATTTAAGCTCAGTAAAGCTCAGCATTACACAAGTGACAAATTTGTATGAAAGTGATGCTCTGAGAAGATAATATTCTGATCTCTATATGACAGACTAGAGTGCAAGGCCTTTTACAAGACTGCTGTCCCTATCAGCTCAGGCACTTCCAGTGCCTTTGTGCTGTGTGTAAGGCATGTAATGATTAATGATCTTTTCAGTTTGTCTTCTACATCTATTGCTGAGCATTTGTTACAGGCAACCTTCTGTGATGACCCACTGAGGACATGACTTCAGCTAGAGAGTCCTGGTTTTTCATTTTGGTCAGCACTGGCTTGTCCCAAGATTAAATTTTTGTATGATTTCCCAAGAGGGTGTCTATCTAAACAGCTTGCCTGTCTTTCACCTTCTGTTCTTTGTGTTTGAAGATCCCCATCTGTTCCATTAAGGCACTGCTCCATTTTTGTTCAGTGTTGTGAATGAAGTAGTGAATGAAGTAATAAGAACATAATCTTTGAATTCACCCTGGGTTAAACCCCTGAAACATCAGAATAGCTCTTGGGGTTCTTTTGTGTGTGTATGTAAGCATGTTTGGGTGTATTTGTACAGCAGAATAACTCTTGGGGAGAGATGACTCATCTAAAGAAGTGGTCTACAACTTCCTCAAAGAGTGGCAGTGGATGGAGAGGTATTAATTCCTCTCTCTGGTGACCAGTGGTAGGTAGCTGTGTCAGGGAAAGTTCTGACTGGATATTAGGAAGAGGTAACTTACTGAGAGGGTGGTTGGGCACTGTAACAGGCTCCCCACAGCACCAAGCCCATCAGAGTTCAAAGAGCTTCTGGTCAGAGCTTCTGGTCATATTTATGCTACTGGTTTACTTTTAGGTAGTTCTGTGAGAGGAGGAAGATTACATGCCTCTTTCAACTTGAGAAATTTCTGTGATCATGTGATTCTATGTGGTAAAAAAACCCTCTGAAATTGCATAATAATGCTTTTCTTTCTTCACCTTATTTTAAATTCTCTTTAGAGCAAAAGAAATAAATAGTAAAATAAGACAAAATCACCCTAGTAATAGTTATAAATATTCAATTATGGCATAAATATGATATGATATTTAATGGATATTATGTATAATTACTAATTTATACTGATCTACTAATATATCTGTAATATTTATACTTATGTAATCCAATGGTTAATTGTCATCCAAGTTAGTGCAGCAGGGAGACTGGAAACAAATTAAGAATACCAAAAATATACTGCAAAAACTGTGCTCAAAAAGATGTCATGTACATGTATTGGAGTTTCTGAAATACTAGATATATGCAAACTCACATTGCTGACCCTTCTGATCATGTGGGTAAAGATACTGTGGTCCTGTTTACATCTTTATCACTGCTGTGCATGAATCTGTTATTAAGTGGTTAGCAAAGATTTATTTTAAAAATCAGTTTCACTTCTGTGATGGCCAGGTACCAACTTTTTAGGTGCAAAGATAAAAATTATGGTTTTGGTAGCTCAACTTTGTTTTAGCACTGTGTTGACATCCCAATGAGCATTTGCTTCCCTTTCTTATAAATGGAACTATTGATTAACTACCTGTGTGTGCTTTCAGTAGAAAATTACCATGACTAAAGCTGTAAATAACTGCTGTAAAATACAAAAAAAAAGTAATTTTGTTACTAAAGCCATTTGGGTTATATCTTAATTCACTCCTACCCCTGTTTCCTGAGGCTGAAAATTCTGCTGTTATTATGATAAATTAAACTTAATTTCAGTGCATTCAAATTCAGCAAGCCTAATCAATGTTTTTGTGTGATAAAAGAACTTCAGACATCCTGTCTACACTTGTTTCTTGCCCATTAAGTCTATATTAAT
This sequence comes from Muscicapa striata striata, assembly GCA_030060385.1. Taxonomy (NCBI): domain Eukaryota; kingdom Metazoa; phylum Chordata; class Aves; order Passeriformes; family Muscicapidae; genus Muscicapa; species Muscicapa striata. Next base: position 186,850 of record JAREIS010000494.1, on the reverse strand, counting down.
GGAGGAGACTTTTAAAAGTTATTGGCATATAACATCAGATGAGATGTCAAAATCAGCCAAATTAGACAATAATCAATTTTGAATAATTGATGGTGCCTCTCAATCACAATGCACTGCAATAGAGTAATTTTTAAAAATACGACATGCAGAGGGAGCATGGAGATGTTCTGAGATTAGTTCAATAGGATGATTTCAGTTTCTAGCATGATTATGTAACTGCTTGCTTAAGAATGGGGAACTGTAGAGATAAATGAATGAAATTGCAGAGAGCACAAAAAACCTTGTAAACCGTAAGCATCTCGGAGCCATTTTGAAAACTTACTAGGTCTGAATTTCTACACGAAAAATGTCCCAATTCCTCAATGACTTCAGCCTAAAATTTCCCATCAGCAACTTTCAGGTATTTCTGAGCTACGAATATTTTCATATGCTCGATTAGATAGTCATAAGAGATATGCAAGCCAATGTTTTAAATACATGTATGCCATGCTAAGACAATTTTCTTCCTGACTTGTCATTGTTTTATTGCTTGTTGTTTGAAAGTAATGCATGGGGGAATTGGTAACCTTACTATTTATACATTATAACTTCTGCATTTGAACACGACAGAATGCTAGTTTACTCCTGCCAGTATTTTCATATATTCTTTTCTTCCTTCGTTTCTCCTTCTGACTCCTTCATTTTGAATCTGGACATCAGCATTCTATGACAAAATTATTCTGCTGTGGAGACTGCAACTTGGAGTTGACTTCTACCATTTAAAAAGCATCACTTTCTATGTATAAATTGTGTGTATATTTACTTTCACAGTCTTCAGTCACCTTATGTTTCATTACAAATCAGTATTTTCATAAAAGAAAAGAGGAAATTAGGAATATACTTAGTATATTGGAGTGTAAAAGTATGTGGGATATGAAAAATAAAACCAAACTCTTCACTAACTGTAAGTAAAAAGAACATTTTTACGCCTAACAAAGAATGAAAATGGCTCTTCAAAACAAGCAGTTTATAGCTAAATCAAACAAAATGAAACAAAATCCTATGGATTGATAACAGTAAACCTCTTGTAAATATATATTTTGGTAAGTAATTTTCTCCTTTATTAGTGGAAGAAAATACTTTTTTTGTGATATCAGAAAAAGACAAAAAGATCGGGGAGGAAGAGAGATGAAATACTAATAAAAATCAAATCTTATATTTTTAGATATCAATTGTATCATTTATTTAGAGGCAGTAACAGTATGTGGGGTTTAGTTTTGTTTTATTCCAATCATATTTGTTTGATGTTAGAAAAAACACCAAGACCAACCACCATATTGTCCATATACTTTCAGGAGAACCTGACAAAGTACAAAGGACTGGTAAAATACCTTCATTCTTGAGCAAAGCTCCTTCTCTGTTCTTCTCTTCCACCCACAGATGCAGGAGATGTGGAGAGTACAGCCTGTTTCAAAAGGACTTTTTATTTGATGCATTCTCTAAGTACCTGGAAGCATATTGAGACTTTAATACATATTGACATAGCCTTGGGGCTTCTCTAAGCTTAGGGGATCAAGGCTGCCCTGAATTAATAGAAAATACATTAAATTTTATTTCTCTCCCACCGGTAAACCTCTTGTCTTTGGGGACAATACACAGAAACATTTGAATAAGAGCCAGCTCATGCCATGTCAGCATGAAATAGAGGCAAAGAAATATTAGAGTTGTTTGCAGTGTGCCCAGCTGATGACGGGATTGGAGAAAAGGTAAACTAGCAGATCAGAAAGAGGTACGGGGACAAGACAGTAACATACCAAGACAACATGGATGCTTTGCATTCATGGTTGTAGAAACAGTATTAGCAGTGCTTCATTGTAGTAATTGCAGTCTTGTAAAAGGCCTAAAACTCATTTTCAAAACCTTCTTAGTTTTTAACCAAAATTATACTCCTTTAGTAATGTAGTATAATGAATAGTAATTTTGTAGGGAATACAACACATCGGTACTGTTGTAGGTGTTGTTGACTTCAGCATCTTATTACACATTATTTAATCAAGAACATTTCCATTTACAAATGCTACACAGAATCTTATGTCAGCAGAGTACATGACAAGTGTGTTGAGATAGTTATTTAAGGTTTTTTCCCGTAGGTAGGAAGTTTCATGGACAAGAAAATCCTGCCAGCTTTAAAAAATTAAATGCATGTAGCTTGCCATAATTTCTTTCATGAATTTATATTTTCTTTAAGATGGGCTATAGGGAGGATGAGCATGATATAGGAAAATCTAGTCGTTTAGAAAGAGAGTAAGAAAGAAAGAAAGTAATTTCAATGATATGTCATGCCTGCTGGGTTGGATTTTAAAAAATACAAGTGCAGGTATTCTTCCCCTGTAGTTAATCCACTTCTGTGAATGTCCTGTGCAGTATCCTTTAAAGTAATATGCATTCTTATTTGTTTTATTAATTTTTCTTCTAGAGGACAATGCTATATAGTTGACAGTAAGAGAGTTTGTGGGAAAAACAGACAGATAAGCATTAAGAGCTTTCATGCAGGAAACAGTAGGATTAAATTTATTTTCCACAAGCTATACATTGTAAAAGTCCAAATATATCCAACACCTAGCTGAAGACAGCAATGATTTGTGTACTTTATATCCTGTTTACCTTATGTTGTCTGCTATTTGGCAATATATAGTTTCTATAGCAGCTGTAGGTAAACAAGGTACATATTAGATAATACTAAAGAAATTAAAAGGACAAGCTGCAGGATTTTTGGGGAAAATTTGGGCACAAAGCATCTCAAATAAATGTAGATGCTAGCATCCTGCACTTGCATATATATGAGATGGTTTTTGAAACCTTTCAAAGCAGACACAGTTAATCTGTTTGAATTTTGGCAAGATACAAAACATGTCAAAAGTATTTAATAAGCTAATATGCTTGCATTGTGAAAATTTGCCCTGAGTTCTTCTGAGATTGAAATTGAAGCCAAAGACGCATTTTCTTTCCACTTTCTTGTTCAGAAAAGCTTAAAATAAACAGACCATGAAAAGAGTATTCATATGGTATAACAAAACCTCCTAGACAGCACCCAAAGAGGAGTCTTTATTGGGTTTAAGCTATGTGCCTACAGTCCCATTACAGCTCTAGTAACAGTGTCTGCAAAGGAGCATGAAACATTTGAGTCTCCAAGATAATTAAGACAGTGTGGCTTCAAACAAGGATGTGTTAAGTACCTGCCAGTAATATAATGACATAACATGCATTGAAATAGCCACTGTTCAAAGTGGCTATTGAAATAGTTCAAAGATTCCTGCAGTGTGGAAAAAACATGATTTATAACATAGAAGTGATACTTTTATATTGCAGTTGTTGTTTCAATATTAGCTCACATAGACTGAATCTGAGTTAATACACCAAAAATTACCAGGGAAAGTTTTAGCTGAGGTTGAAACTTTGAAAAGTGGTTAAAGGTTTAGAAGACACAGCATGTTTAAATAATTTTCTACCTTCATGTAGGATTACAAGGAAATATTTTTATCCACTTTTGCAGCAGCTGTGATTTTGTTTCTGTTTCCTCATTTTTTTCTTTGAACATAGAGAATTAAAATATCTCTGAGGTGAAACTGAAGTAAACACACTATTTTAAAAGCAATATATTCATTATATGACTGTGAGGTACTTTAACTCATTTGAAATTTGTAATTGTCTCTATTCAGTAGATAAGAACAGAGTAGATGACACTAAATGAAATACAGTTAAGAGAAAAATTGCTTGTTGCACTATTTAGACAACACAAAATTTCATTAGCACAAATAATGTTATTTCACATACCTGATGGATTTTAAAAGAACATCAGTACCAAACCCAACATTTGCAGGACGGCTGGCTAAGGCAGTTAGGTCAGTGGAATATTTTACGTGGAGATGACAGATTAATTGCTTGTTAGCAAGTCAAAAAAAGATTCCCAGCCATTATCCCCATGCTCAGCGGTTCACACAAGATGTTTTGAAGGTTAAAATCCGCACCATGAAAAGCACAGTGTGCCATAGATATCTTCACCCAGAAACCAACACTGTAATGCTATCTCAGTTTTAAATTAAGTATTAATGCACGCCAGGATGACGAACTGTCTGTTTCTGGATACATACCTGCAAAAGACCCATATTGCTGTCCCAGTTGTCTCCAAAGAAGAGGGAGGAATGTTTATTTGATTAAGCTGTGCTATATATTTCCTATCCCTGTAGGAGTATGTTGAATTAGGTCGGCTCTGAAAAACTGAAGCAAACTCCTTGTGACTCTGTAGTGAAGGGTAGGATTTCAAAAATTGAAATATATTACAACAGATTATTTGGTTCAAGGAAATAGTCCAGTACACGAATGAACCCCAAAATAACTTTCTATGCACCGATGGGCAGTTTTGTGCAAATATTGATGACATCATGCATGAATACCCAATCTTTTGATCCAAATATTGGTTCTGAGAACCACTGCAAAAGACTGTGTACACAGTCCTTGAATGGAATTTTGAGACACTGAAAATTAGGGCCTTAGTGTGTTCATGTTTAGTGCCTATTATTCATTCCCCAGAGCAGACTCTGTGTAAGAAATTTTTTTACAAAATAAATAAAAGTTCTCCATGTTAAGTTTAGTGCTAACATTAGACACTAAAAGAACATCTGATACAGAGCTAGACTTTTTTTTCTCTTATTTAGATGTTTCATTAGGGAAAACAGCTCTCTTCTGTTGCTTGTTTATTTTTATTTGGTTTTGGTTTTATTTTGTTTTGTTTGCTTTCCCCCTTAGAAATACATCAACAACTTAAAAGACAGGAGTTCCATAATCTCTCTGTGTACAGGTGTCAGTCTTTATATCTGTTATATGTGTATGGGATATATAAAATCCTGTTTAGAACAGAAAAGATGGACAATCTGCCCATGTAAATTGTTTAATTTGTGATTTTTTTTTGGAATGCAAAAATCAGGAGGCTTATGTTTTATTCTTACTCACTAACTTCTAAAGGTTTATACTGACCTAATAGGATGGAAGACAGTAGCATTCCTTGGCAACCAGACCAGAGGCTGCTTTCCTTTTGTGAGAATCGTTCACTAAACATTCCCTACTTTAGACTAGTAGGACAGTGTAAATAATACAGAATAGAGCTGATATGGATAATCTAGGTTTAGATGACCAGCTGAAATACTGAAGAATCAAATCAACACTTTCTCAGAAAACTCCAAAGGAAATGGAGTAAGCTGTTATTACCTTGGTCTTGATCAGCTTTTCTTGATCTTCATGGTTTAGTGTCCTCATATGTATTATCTGAGCAAGTTATTTTTGAAAATTATTGCACAAGAATGCAAGCTCAAAAAGTTTGTAGTACTTTTAAGAATGTTGCAAAGTTTCTTGAATAAATACTCCAATTATTTTAAAATATGAATTTGTAATGAGAAAAAAAATGCTATTCTTAAGTTAAATAGTGAGTATGATGTACAATCACTGTCAGTTATAATGATTGAAAATGAAAGTAGTATCAAAACAGAAATTTCATCAAAAATTTGTTAGTTTCTAGGCTGACCTTCACCTGCTATGTCTGACTTGTTCCACTAGTACAAACTACAAACCACAAACAGAAATAACAGCTCTTTTCCTCTATATGGTGTCTGAGACTGGTTTTGTTTAATGGTTTTGCCATTATTAGACAGAAGAAATTATCTGAGATAAATGAGGGTGGTTTTTAAGAGGTCAATCTCTTTAGGGTGTACAGATGATGCAGGGGGATCACTGTTATCGTAACACATCAGAAACATAGAGCATGCCTTCCCTTTGGAAACCAGTCAAACAGGAGATCAGTAGAATGGGAAAGTATCCTAGAAACATCATCTTTTCTTTCCTCTGAGATTTGAAATGAACATTTGCATTGAACATTGAACAAGCTGAGCCTGATCTTTTCTTTACTGTAAGAAAAATAAGTCTCTCATTAAAATCATCTACAATCAGTCTATTAAACACCATCTGCAGAACTTGCCCTTGGACAGTCCAACTCCCTTTAGACTGAAGGTTCTACTGTTTTTCTCCCTGTTTCACCCACTGAAGGAGCCAATCATTTAGAAAAGCAACATTGTCTGGTGGTGCCAGGATCCTTGAGAAGGAGAGCAGGGAACAGGTAAGTCTGCTGACGGTTAGGGAAAGACAATCAGTATGCTAGGCGTGGACTGCTAGAAGGCAGAAAAATTCAGCCTTCTTATCAATTTTGCTAGCACTGCCATTGTTGTGAGCCAGACATATCATCCTGTTAACATGCTTTTAGAAGGATTCTAATTTTATATCCGTAGGGTGGATGAACAGGCCTGATGATGTTAACACCTGAATATTTTGTGAGCTGATGATATTCCAGTGTGCTGGCTGTGCATGAAAAGTCACCTAAGAGGGGGAGCACAAAGCACAGAGAAACAGAGAGGCTGTTCCCTCTGTGAGCTGCAGGGACCAATCAGAGGGCTGATTTGGTGGTTGACAGCCTGGGTAACCAATTAAAAAGTTATTTCACTTTCATAAATTACACTAGTAAAGTTAATCTGCCTCTCTGCAGGTCTTCCGGCCTGCAGGCAGGTCACAACTAGAGGGGCCCCGGCCCGGCGCCACCGCCCGGAGCAGGGGTGGGGAAGCCCAGCGAGGCCCCCTCCCATGTTTTTTGGCTGGGGGGCCCTGGTGGCCAGAGGAGGGGAGGCCTTTGCTGAGGTCCTGGTTGTCCCCTCACCCCCCGCAGTGTGGCCATGGCTCAGCCAGAGCTCCTGGTGCCATTTTGGAAGCAGCCAGGAGAGGGAGAGGCCCCCAGCTGACCGCGCGACGTGGGGAGGTGCAGCTGGGCTTGGCGGTTTTGTCTGGCCTCCTCCACACAGCCCGTGCCGCCCAAAAAGCCGAGGCATGTTTTTCCCAGCATGGCCTGGCCCAGCTCCTTCACCTTCTGGTTGCAATTTTAACCCTTCTAATGCCTGAATGAGACGGCAGATCTCCTGAACTCCCCTGAATGAGAAGAGTAAAGCAAGGAGTATACTGAAGTCAGTGAAATGAAAGCTAAGTTTCCAGATGGGAAGAGATTGAAGAGATGCCACTGATAAGCAGCTGAAAGCCTTTTTTTGTGGGCTATGGGGGGACTGGACTACACTGAAATTTCTTTAAATTGTGAAAAATACTTGAAGAAAAAGATCTTTTGCTCTGAGGGAATGGGGCTCTCTGTTTTAGAGACTGGAAAGATGGACAGAGACATTTAATGGAAAAAGAGATTAAGAGAATTTTGTCTTTGAACAGCTTGCACTTAAAAGTAATACCCCATGTATGTGGCATAACCCATAACACAGCTCTGGAAAGACTGTGAAGATGGGAGGAAGTCCCACAATTTGCAATTTTTTCCCAGATGGACACAACTTGTGAAAGTGAAGACACACCCTAGGCCTAAACCAAAAAAGGAACTTTTCTCCCTAGAGTGAACTGAAATGATTATTTAAGTGGATAACTGATGGAAGTGTTCTCTGTATATTGTTGTTGAGAAATGTGGAAGGTGAGGGAGGGGGAAGGGGGAATCATCTGGAAATCTTGTTCTGAATTTCTTTTTTTTTTTTCCTGTGTTATTAATAAATTTCTTCTTAAACCCTTTTAAGTTTTAGGCCTGCTTAGTTTTTGCACCTAAATCCTATCTCTAAAAGAAATTGAATATACTAAAATTGGCAAACCTAAATCAAGCCAAGACATCCAGACACCCTGTAACTTCCCCTGTGGATCTGACAGTCTCTTTGCCTGCCTTAGAGGGAAAAGTTTCTCGTGTTTCACTAGAAGTGTTGTTGAGTTATTCATATAGGTGGTTACCTGGAGACTTTTTTACCCCTTTTTCAGGAAACCTGTTAATACCCAAGCCTCTGAGATACTTCTTATCTCTACCAGTAATGAGCTCTTTGTAAAGAATTGATCCTGTTGGTCTGTGAGAAAATCCTTGCTAACTCTTTTTTTTGTAAGTATTGTTTTGTATAGTGTACAAATACTTCTGAAACGGTAACATTTTAGAGTTCTTAAATATCCTAATATTTTTTTTTAAATGTGCAAGTTTCAAAGTAGAAAGCTTGCATAATTATTTACAAAATCACTATACGCATTGAAAAAAAGCTAAAAATAGTAAAAATAATTAATATTCAAAAAACGGAGGAATTCTAAGATTTTCTAAGAATTTCCATATTGTTCTTATAAATGTAGCTGTTGTAAACTATAAATTCTCTCTCCTTAGCTACTGTAAGTGGTTGGTAAATTTTTGAGTGCTCTTAGTTTTCTCAGTGCTGTACTAAACTGGAGAAGATATTTTCCTCCTTCAGGAAATCAATGAAGATTTTCAGTGCTGCAAGTCCTGCTTGGTGCAAATTTTGTTCCTAAACCCAGACTGTATGTGTTGAGAAGGGTTTGGTGAGGGAACATAAAGAACACTTTTGTGACTTGCCACACACTGTATTGCAGCTTTACTTTTCCTGCACTCCCTAAAATCATAGCTACCTAAATTTATTCTAAATTAAAGTATATGAAATTGAACTGTCTCATAGTTGAAGAAGCTCTTCCCCTGAGCTGTAATGTTCAGGCACATCTGCAGGTCTGGGCCCCTGAACACTGACAGGTAATTAGATGGCCATAGCCCAATGACCAGGAGGTCATGATACAATTACTGCAATAGCTAATCACTTATTTTAATTATATAATTTTTACTAAAACCCTGATGTAACAATAAGAGCTTGCGTAACAGAAGAATCTATCAGGCACATTTAAGTTGACTGTCATATGGAAAATTGTACAAATTTAACAATGTCCTCTTTGTTTCTTTCTAGTACTTCGTTGTTATTTCAATTTCTTCTGCTTTTGTTAGTAAAGCAAAATTACTTTAAGAGACGTTAAGATAGATAATACATGATTTGAATTTTCTTTGTGTACCTGGCCTGTGTACCTACACCATTTGTTGGTGGGAAAACAGTTGTTCATCGTTACAACAGACAAGGTGAACTGTCACAAACGCGTCACACAATGCTGAGGATTGAGATGTTGTAGTGGGTAGACCATGGCTGGTTGCCAGGTAGCCAAAAAAACGATTACTCCCCCCCACAAGCAGGCAAGGGAGAGAAAATATAAACCAAGGTTCATGAGTGGAAATAAGGACAGGGAGAGATCACTCACTAATTGCAATCACAGGCAAAGCAGATTGATTTTGAGGATATTAATTGAATTTATTACTAATAAAATCAGAGCAAGATGATGATAAGTGAAATAAATTTTAAAAACACCTTCTCACCCCTCTCTCCTCTCCAGACTCTACCTTGTTTCCACAGAGGTGCAGGGTGATGGGGATGGTGCTTATGGTCAGTTCATCACATGTAGTTTCTGCCACTGCTCAGGGAGAGGAGTCCTTCCACTGCTCCAATGAGGAGTTTTTCCCACGGGAGACAGTTCATTTACTTCTCCAGTGTGAGTCTATCCCACGGGCAAGAGTTCTCCACAAACTGCTGCAGTGTGGGTCCCTTTCCACAGTGCGCAGTCCTTCAGGAGCAGCCTGCTCCAGCTTAGGATCCCACAGGGTCACAACTCCTAACATGAAAATCCTGCTCTAGGATTGGCTCCTCTCTCCATTAGTCTGCAGGTCCCTGCCAGGAGCCTGTTCCAGCATGGGCTTTTCATGGATTCAGAGCCTTCCTTTCAGGTGTCCGGCTGTTCTGGTGTGGGGCTCCTCCATGGGCTGCAGGGACACAGCTGCCTCACCATGACCTGCAACACAGGCTGCAGAGGAATCTTAGATAAGGAGCTCAGGTGCTTAGATCAGGTGTTCCTGGAGCACCCTTGTGTCACGATCCGCCCAACCCGAGCGGGAGTCGTGATGGTTCGTTCGACCCTAGGGTGCAAAAGACAAAAGACAAAGACTCAGGTTTAGTTAAGCAGAAAGCAGCAATGCAGTTTATTGTGTTACAATTCAGTGTTGCGGTAGAGAGAGAGAGAGAGAGAGAGAGGGAGTGAGAGGATGGGATATAGCTACCAACAGATGGGACGCATCCTCAAGTCCGATGACAGACGAGACACGTCTTCAGTCCGTTGGGGAGAAAGACATCTCAGAGTCTTCTTTAAGAAAGTCACTTTTTATAGTCTTTTCCCAAAGTGAGTGGCCTCTGGCCAAAAGGTGGGAAGATTTATGGACTATTGTATGTGGAGATCATTGCTCCATGAAACAGGTGGAACAGGATGCTACAGCCAGTAATCTGCTCGAGAGCAGTGTACCATGGCAAGCTCCAAGAACACCAACAAACAGTCCTTGGCAACCATCCACCTCAGCCAGGCCAGAATTCCGGTCCAGAGCGAGTGGTGGGGGTCCCAGGGTCTCAGTCTCTGACGATGGTTGTGAGGCAGATCAGAAAAACTTCGGACCGACTCTTACACCTTGCCCCTCCTTTTCCACTGGCCTTGGTTTTTGTCGAGTCTTCTCTACATCTCTCATATATTCTCAACCCATGCTTTTCTGAACACAATTACTTCCACACATTTGTAGGAGTCAGCCTGACTTCAGTAATGAAGAAGACCTGAACCCCAATCCTAGGCCTTGGCAGGCATCTGATTGAGTTGTGGCGATCCCAAAAGAAGTTATTACAAGGAGTTATGGGATTGCCCATGTTAATGCCTCATACATATTCCCAACCCTCATTTTCCAGTTACCATCACCACTCGCAGTGCCTAGAATGTTCTCCCATTCCTTATATCCCCATTGGCCCTCAACAGATGCAGCGTCCCACCCAGCCTACCACACTGGACCCTACCTTCCCTTACCCCACCTCTGCACCACTTTCCCTGATACCCACTGGATCCTAACCTCGACTCCACCCCCTTCCCTGCCCCAGATTTATACCCTGGACCTCCCTACATCTTGGTCTTCAACCACCGACTCCTACGAAAACCCAGTTAGTGTGTTTGGATTTTTGGGCCTCGTCCCACATTTGTTTTCACTATTATTAAAGTATTTTATATTGCTAGTTGTGGTCGTTGCACCACTCTTCTTTTATTTTCTGCCACTATTGCCCTAATATCAAAGAAACCCTAAAAAGTATTGTTGGGGACCACCCTCGCCCCCTACACACATCAATCTTTTTTCTTTCTTAAATATGCTGTCATTGAGATGTTGCTATCATTTCTGATTGGCCCAGCCTTGGCCAGAAGCACATCACTCCTGAAGCTGGCTAGCATTCAATGTGTTGGACAAGAGTGAAGTTTCTCACAGCTTCTCACAGAATTCACCCCTCGAGCCCCCCACTACCAAAACCTGGCCATGCAAGCCCAGTTCACATACTTTAGCCCATCATTTAGGAACCTTTTTTTAGTGCTTACACATTTCTCAGCTTCTCACTATCTGTGGATTTGCTTTCTATAGCATTTTGCATTTCTATAGCATTGTCCAGTAACCTTCACAATTCAGATTTCTCCAGCTCATGGCCAAAGAGTGAAACACCCTATTGGTTTTTTTTCAGGTAAAGAAAGAGTCCTCTCTGGACTTTATCACTTTATTATAACAAAATTAGAGATGTAGTCCAAAACCAGCTTAAGAATTGATATTCACATGCAGTGATGGGCCTTATTTAAAGCTTAGACATTGATACAGGCTTGATTAATCACAGGACAAATGCTTGCTTTCTTGTAATCTGAGTGACACACCAGTAATATAGTGTGGCTAAACAAATAAGCCACTTTGAAAAAGTGGACTGGCTTCAAAGTGAACCTTGTACTTTGATTGGATTACAAAAAGTTGTACACATACAGTTTTTTTTATGCTTACTCTCATAAATTTTAAGACCTTCCCTCATGTCTGCTTTAGTTGGCTAATTCTTTTAAGTAACCTTGGTCTGACAGCATTTGAGGACTGAGAGAGGAACAGCTCAAAACTAGTCTTGGCAAGTTGTTCTTGACAAAGAAATATTTCCTCATTGTTAAGAGAAGTCATGGGCCCCTGACTCATTCTCACTCCTGAGCTGCTAGGACTTTCACTCCTCCCTGTTGGGGGTTGGGGTTTGTTCCCTTACTCTTCCTCCTCTTTTGGAGAATTTTCCCCATTATTATGCTAAGGAAGCCTGCCAGGTTACACCTAAGCTCTGCATGGCTCAAGACAAAGGGGTAGGCAGGGGTTGTCTCCTGGCTTTTTGCTCATCGGCACGGTCTGAGGGGAATCTGGACTGCTCACTTGCTGCCGATGCCGTCTGAACGCCGGGGAGCGAGGTCCTCTGTGGTTGGACACTGTCCTGCATCTGCTCCACATCCAGCCACCTACCTCCAAAAATACACAGCTGAGCACCATGACCCAAATGGTGAGTGGGGAGCCTTCCTCCACCCCTTCTCCCACCTGGGACAGGGCACTGCCACCTACCTCTCTGCTCCCGCCTGCTACCTCCGCAGCTGCGCGGGCCTTGCCCCGCTCTCTTCCAGGACCGAGTGCAGGAAGAGTGTCTGCAGCCGAAAAGGGATAGGAAATGTGTTATTTGTTCTGTTTGTCTCATAGCTGTATTTGTTTCTTTTTGTTTGGTTAGATATATTAGTAAAGAGCTGTTATTCCTGCCCCCTTATCTCTGCCTGAGAGTCCCTGATTCAAAAATTATAATAATCTTGGAGGGAGGGGTGTTTACATTCTCCATTTCGAAGAGAAGCTTCTGCCTTTGTTGCCAGACACCTGTCCTTTAAACCAGGATGAATTTTGGTGACCCAGATGTGGGGCAGAGGGCATTGAGAGGAGGGTGAAGAAAGCAATAACAGCTCTTGAGTTAGCTCTTTAGTTACCTAAGGTTTGGTGTGTTAGGTGGCATCATGTTGTCCAGCTTAATCTGGCTTGGGCTCCATGTGATCACAGGTGTATCCCTCCCATTTGCAAGCCCTTATTTGAACATGGGCCCCCTCACCAAAATGACTGTAGCTATTATCGGATTCATTTGGTGGGTTGACTATGTCAGGAATTCATGTTTTTTTAACTTTTTTCTGGAAAGTGGCCACATGGATCCAGAGTTATACTCTGTGTGTTTCTGGGGTTACTTCAATAATAGTACTTACTCTGAGGAAGTGAATGCAGAGGAAATTTTCTCCCAACCCATCACCCAGTTTTTTAAATCTACCCCACCAATTTTCCAGGAGTTCAGATCCACTTAAATGCTAATGATGTCATACAGTGGCTGATGTTGCTGATAGGCCTATTCTATTTAACATTCAAAGATAAAAGAATATTGGCTTGGATAGCAACACTGATACCTACCCCAGGAAATAGAGATGCTGCCCCAGAGCCTGACACTGCCCCAGAGACTAGAGATGCTGCCCCAGAGCCTGACCCTGCCCCACAACCCAACACAGAAAGGAACCACCTAGAGTGGATGAGGATTCTACTGAAGGAAATGTGTGACATGGGCCAGATGCTGAAGGAGGGTTTTTCCCCAGCTGATGAGAAACTCTCCCCTGCCTTAAGGAGGGAAAGTTGGATGGTGCTGCAGTGGAACCCGTAGATGTTACATCTGTCAAGGTTCCAGCTGAACCACAGGGGCAGCCACAGCAAGCAGCAGTCACCCCTGTGGAAACTAGAAAGTCTAAGATTAAAACAAGGCACCTAGATTATGAGGATCATCAAAGAGGGCCCTCACAACCAGCAAGGGAGCCAGAGGCGGAGATCATCCCTGAGTCACTCTCATATGATAGTCTCCATAATCTCTGAAAAGGCATTGTACGGTGGGGCCATGAGGCTTTTACAGCTTGGTTACTCCAGGTCTGGGACCTTATGGGAACAGGTGTGCAACTAGATGGTACTGAGGCCAGGAATTTGGTATCCTTGGCCCAGGACTCAGGTGTGGACCAGACATTCGTAAGGGAGCAAGGCCTCCTTTCCCTCTGGGAGCGAATTTTTATGAGTGTGAGAGGTTGGTCAACAAAGAGAGAATGCAGGAGCACCACCATAGAATGTGCTGGAAGACCCTTGATGAAGGGATCCAGCAGCTGAGGGAAGTGGCAGTATTAGAGGTACTCTTTGGGAGAGATGGACAGCATGACAATGACCCTGACAAGGTCAGGTGCACAGGGCAGATGTTGTGGAATTTGGCAACCCTGGGGCCATCTCAATATACCACTTTTATTGCAATGATTAATGCTGATAACCGAGAGACAGGGAGCTCTGTTGCTAACAAGCTTAGAAATTTTGAGAATATGGTGAATGGCCCGATGCAGGCCCATGTCTCTGCCTTGCTCAAGAGCCTCCAAGAAGAGATGAAGGAGGTGAGGAAGGAGGTGAGGAAGATCAGTGTGGCACCAGTGCGAGTCCCCCAACTAGGGAGAGAGGGTACACCCCACGAGCTGACCTGTGGTTCTTCCTGCGAGACCATGGGGAAGACATGGGAAAATGGGATGGGAAACCCAGTTCTGTCCTGCCAGCACAGGTGTGTCAACTCAGGGAGGGAAATGCTAACCAAAGGAGCCATGCTAAAATAAAGGCAGCCTCAACCTCCCATAGCCAAGGTGCAGGGTACTACAGAAGGGAGGAAGATCTGTCAGATCCCCTGGAAGGAACCTCCACTATGTATGCCCAGGAAAGAAATAATAACCAGGGCTAGAGGGGCCCTGCCTCTAGCCAGGGAGAGGCATGGGATAACAAAGTCCATTGGATGGTGTGGGTGCTATGGCCTGGCACATCAAAGCCACAGAAACATAGAATGTTAGTTGATACTGGTTCAGAATGCACCCTGATACCATCAGAACATGTGGGGAAAGAACCTGTTTCCATTGTTGGGGTGACAGGGGGATCACAGGAATTTACTTTGCTGGAAGCTGAGATTAGCCTTACAGGGAAGGGGTGACAGAAACATCCAATTGTAACTGGCCCAGGGGTACCACGCATTCTAGGCATAGACTTCCTCAGGAATGGCTACTACAAAGACCCAAAGGGACTCAGGTGGGCTTCTGGAATAGCTGCTGTAGCGACAGAGAGCATTAAGCAGTTGAACACCTTGCCTGGACTGTCAGAAAATCCATCTGCAGTGGGACTCCTGAAAGTGACAGAGCAACAGGTACCAATTACCACCATGACAGTGCACCGCCGGCAGTACTGGACAAATCGAGATGCTGTGATCCCCATCCACAAGATGATCCGTGAACTGGAGAGCCAAGGGGTGGTCAGCAAAACCCACTCACCCTTCAACAGTCCCATCTGGCCTGTGTGCAAGTCTGAGGAGAATGGAGATTGACTGTGGACTATCGTGCATTGAATGAAGTGACTCCACCGCTGAGCGCAGCCGTGCCGGACATGCTGGAGCTGCAGTATGAGCTGGAGTCCAAGGCAGCGAAGTGGTATGCTACCATTGACATTGCCAATGCATTTTTCTCCATTCCTCTGGCAGCAGAGTGCAGGCCTCAGTTTGCTTTCACCTGGAGGGGTCTGCAGTACACATGGAACCGACTGCCCCAGGGGTGGAAACACAGCCCCACCATCTGCCATGGGCTGATCCAGGCTGCACTGGAAAAGGGTGAGGCCCCAGAACATTTGCAGTACATTGATGACATCATTGTGTGGGGGAACACAGCAACGGAAGTATTTGAGAAGGGAGAGAAGATCATCCACATTTTGCTGGAAGCCGGTTTCGCCATCAAGGAAAACAAAGTCAAAGGACCTGCCTGAGAGATCCAGTTCCTGGGAGTGAAGTGGCAAGATGGACGGCGCCAGGTCCCCACTGAGGTCATCAATAAGATCACTGCAATGTCTGCTACAACAAGCAAGAAGGAAACACAAGCTTTCCTAGGTGCCGTAGGCTTTTGGAGAATGCACATCCCTGAGTACAGCCAGATTGTGAGCCCTCTCTACCTGGTCACCCGCAAGATGAACGATTTCCACTGGGGCCCTGAACAACAGCAAGCCTTTGCCCAGATCAAACAGGAGATTGCTCATGCTGTAGCCCTTGGCCCAGTTAGGATGGGACCAGAGGTGAAGAACGTGCTTTACTCTGCAGCTGGGAATGAGAGTTTGTCCTGGAGCCTTTGGCAGAAGGTGCCTGGGGAGACTTGAGTCCAACCCCTGGGATTCTGGAGCAGAAGTTATAGAGGGTCTGAAGCCAATTATACTCCCACAGAGAAGGAAATCTTGGCTGCCTATTGGCATGGAAGCACAACTCCTCCTGGCACCCCGACTGCCAGTGCTGGGGTGGATGTTCAAAGGAAAAGTTCCTTCTACCCACCATGCCACTGACTCCAATGGAGCAAGTGGATTGCCCTCATCACGCAGCGCGCCCGTATTGGCAACCCAAAACGCCCTGGGATTTTGGAGATAATTACAAACTGGCCAGAAGGTGAAGATTTTGGTCTCGCTGTGGAGGAGGAGCAGAAGCAAGTGACCCGGGCTGAAGAAGCCCCACCGTACAACCAGCTGCCAGCAGATGAAACGTGCTACGCTCTTTTCACCGACGGTTCCGGTCACATTGTGGGGATGAACCAGAAGTGGAAAGCAGCTGTATGGAGCCCCACACGACAGGTTGCACAAGCTACCGAAGGAGAAGGTGGATCAAGTCAACTTGCTGAACTCAAAGCTGTTCAGCTGGCCTTGGACATTGCTGAAAGAGAGAAATGGTCAAAGCTCTACCTTTACACTGATTCATGGATGGTAGCCAATGCTCTGTGGGGCTGTCTGGAAAGGTGGAAAAAGGCTGACTGGCAACATAGAGGAAAACCAATCTGGGCTGCTGATGAGTGGAAAGACATTGCCACTCGGATAGAGAAGCTACCCGTGAAAGTCTGCCATGTGGATGCCCATGTTCCCAGGAGTCGGGCTAGTGAGGAACACAGGCACAGGCACAACGATCTACATCAGGCTGCACAGATAGAGGTGTCAAAGATAGACTTAGATTGGGAACACAAGGGAGAATTGTTCCTGGCTCGATGGGCCCATGATGCCTCAGGTCATCAGGGCAGAGACGTCACCCATAAGTGGGCACGAGACCGAGGAGTGGATCTAACCATGGACAGTATTTCCCAGGTTATCCATGACTGTGAGACGTGTGCTGCCATCAAGCAAGCCAAGCGGGTGAAGCCCCTCTGGTATGGTGGGCGATGGTCCAAATATAAGTACAGAGAGGCCTGGCAGATTGACTTCATCACACTGCCTCAGACCCGCCAAGGCAAGCGCTACGTGCTGACCATGGTGGAAGCCACCACCGGGTGGCTGGAGACCTACCCTGTGCCCCACGCTACTGCTAGGAACACCATCCTGGGCCTGGAAAAACAAGTCCTTTGGAGACATGGTACCCCTGAGAGAATTGAGTCAGACAATGGGACTCATTTCAAAAATAGCCTTGTTAGCACCTGGGCTAGAGAACATGGCATTGAGTGGGTGTACCATATTCCCTACCATGCACCAGCGGCTGGGAAAGTCGAACGGTGCAATGGCCTGCTTATAACCACCTTAAAGGCATTTGGTGGGGGGACTTTCAAGAACTGGGAGATTAATTTACCAAAGACCGCATGGTTAGTGAATACCCAAGGTTCCACTAACTGAGCAGGCCCTGCCCAATCTGAGCCCTTGGGAACACCAGATGGAGATAAGGTCCCAGTGGTACACCTGAGAGGCATGTTAGGGAAAACTGTTTGGGTGAACTCTGCCTCCAGCAAAGACAATCCTGTTCGTGGGGTGGTTTTCGCTCAAGGACCAGGTTGCACCTGATGGGTGATGCAAAAGGGTGGAGAAACCCGATGCATATGCCAGGGACACTTTGTTAGAGGATGAACTATCTATGTTACTGTGCTTATAACTGCATGTATATATACAATTTAAAAGTTTTAATTTGATGCAGCATGTTGGCATGGGAAAAAATTCGGAGTGGATAATGTTGGGGTTGGGTTTTTTGTCCCAATCTAAAGAATTTTTCCCATTATCATGCTAACGGAGCCTGCCGGGTTACACCCAGGATCTTTTGATGACTCTGGACAAAGGGGTAGGTGGGAGCTGGTTTCCGGGGGGCGCTACTTGTGCTTGGAGGAGGAGGACCCCCGTCAGCAGCGCACACGGTCGGAACAGAGGAGAGGCGGACGCTCCTTCATCAACTGCCTTGCATCCCCCCCGCTCCAGCCTCCTACCTCTGAGGCCACAGCTCATCAGCTGGACATAAAGGGTGAGCGAAGAGCTGCTCCCTCCAGCCCACTCCCACCCGAGACACAGTTCGGCCACTGCCGCCCCCCACCCCTCCCGCTCCCACCTGCTCTCCAGAGCTGTGCAGGCTCTGCCACGGGTTACATCACCGGGAACAGACACAGGCCGAGTGTGTCCATGGCCAAAGAAAGGACTGGAACGGAGTTATTTGTTCTGTTTTGTTGCTAATTTTAATAACAGCTGTTGTTTCTGCTTGTATGGTTAGATATATATGTAAAAGAGCTGTTACTCCTACCCCCTTATCTCTGTCTTAGAGTCCTTGATTCAAACAATTATAATACTTGGAGGGGGAATTAAATTCTCTATTTCAAAGAGGAGTTTCTGCCTTTATTGGCAGACACCTGTCCTTCTAACCAGGACAGCTGTAGAACAACATAGTAACATAAGCAGATCTACTCAATAATACAACTCCTCAGCTGATTTTCAGAAAAACAATCATTCTGTTAAAAACTTCCTGCTGTATCAATTACCCTGCAGTTCCCGGAAAAAAAAAATAAAAAAAAAAAAATTGCAAGGATTTAGAGCAGAGTATCTGTTTTGTGTATCTGGATCATACCTTGAAGTATTTTTTTACTGACAGATTAAAAAAGATATTCCTCTGGTTTTCATAACTTGGGAAGGAGGGCTTTGGTTTGGTACTTTTTGGTGTTTTGTTTCTTTTTCCCCCCAACTTCTAAATCTTCTCAATGGCATTTTCTTACATGTAGGTATTTTGATCTGGGTAGTACCATCACACAATGTGTTTTATACAACAGCATTTTCTGATTTTCAAAACTGAGGTCAGAGTTAAATTTACCTTCAGTTTTACATATATGAAAATGAGTGATTTTTCTACATTACATAAGTGAAAACTGTCATAATCTGGACTGATTATTATGGTACTTCTAAGCCAATAATAAAGCTAAAAACTGTGATTGCCTTAAAGTTAGGTGTTAAGTACAAATGGACACAATAAAAAGATTGATCTTTGAAAAGATTTATAGAAACCACAGTCTCTTAAGGCCAAATAAAATGTAAGATAAGATGAAATACTGTAAAGTAACATTTCATAGCTAATCTTAAATGCTGTATTCCCTAGGATTTTAATGCTTATAGTTAGAAATAAAACTTCAGTTAAACATTTTAACACAGAAAATATGGATCCCAGGTTTTTACAGCGAACTCTTTGCATTAGTAATTTACAGGCTTTTTTATGGAACAATTATAATAGAAATAAAAATTAACTTAAAGCTGTTATCTGATATCTGTTAATGAAGAAAAAGTAGCCAAACCTAGTGCTGCTGAAAAAATCCAATCTATAGCTCTTTTCATAAGAGTGCTTTCTAGATTCAGTAGTCAAAGTGAGTATAAATTCTAACATCTTTTTCTAATTTCCAAGTAGTAAAATCACTTAAAATCTCACAAATAAATTATAAAAAATATGCAGATAATTAGCTAATTTAATAAGAAATACTCTAAAATAAAAGCTGGAGGTTATTTAGGTTATGGAAAAAAAATCAAATTCCATCATATCTCTCCATATATTTTACTACCTTTGCCTTATAAGAAATAGGAAGAATCTGGTGAAATAAATACTTTGGATAGTTTTGTTTTATGGGTTTTTTTTGGGTTTGTTCTTTTTTTTTTTTTGGTAGATTTTCTTGTGCCTGGGGGCATCAACATAATAAACTTATCAAAAGAACAGAGTAAATTAAATTTCTCAATTAAAAAAGAAAGCATATTGTCCTCAAGTTTAAGATATTTGTAAGGAATGTCTGATGGAGAATTAGCTACTACTACACTTTTCTGTTTCAGTAAAAATGCTGGCAAGGCTACCTACATATGCGTTTGACCTAAAAGTATACGATGATAGCTTTTTTAGATGGATATTTAGACCTAAAAGGATTTGCACAACGTAATTTAGGAAACATTCTCCTACCCTAGAGGTAACCTAAAACTTTACTTGCTTTTGGCTTTTAGGTTCATTTTGCCTAAAAAAGTGGAGAAACAGCTTTTTTATGGTTCGGAAATATCTAAGGAAAATATGTGAGCTCTTTTTAAAAAAAGGTCAGAAATCATTTGACAAGAATTTTTTTTCAATTGCTAAGCCTAATTTTAAATCTAATGTACAGAGGTAGTGTAATATATAGTTAATCAGCTTTCATATATCTTATAAATTAAACCCACTTACTCCACATTCTGTTACTTAAATACAAATTGCAGTTTTTACTTAATGACATGTTCTAATTACGTGATTTCATATACAGTACTAATTTTATTAAATAATTAGGACATGCAATTAGAATTTTTAGGTATTTATTTGTAGATGTTTATGAACCTCTTCCTGTCACTAAAACTCTTTAAAAAATTAATTCCTTATAAATATAAGATATAAATGTGAATATTTTATAGTAACTAAATCAAATAACATTTTTGACCATATATGTCACAAAACCATAAATTCATTATATCAGAAAGCAATCTTTTCACTTCCATGGAGCTACTTACATGTGCAAAGGGAAATGTTTCTGGTGAGTAATTACTAGGTTGATATTTACTGTATTTTTCAGTAATGGTTGTTAACCTATCAGAATTTCTACATTTCACAACCCTAGTCCCTCAACTTTGAGACATTCCTGATATACTTCAACTCCTGATTTATGGAAAATCCCTGCTAAGCATATCAGAAGTATTTGTTGCATTCATGCACAAGAATATTTTTTTATTACTAGAAACCTGTCCAAATTTTAAGGTTCATAATACAATCACTTCTTCATGTTAGTGACATAGTTATAGTAATAGTTGGCTAGAGGGCAAGAAAAAAACCCAGCAGAACAACACAGAATTCTGTTTATTTATCATGAGGAGGTGTATTTAGCAACAAGAGATTGTATACAGTCACACTGGTTCATCTGGAAAAGTTTATTGATTGCTTTATCAGTTGTCAAGAAAGTTGTCAAGGGTTATTCTTATTCAGTAAGGATGGAAAATCCATGCAACAGATGACCCTAAGACTATTTACTAAAACTTTAAAGATAGGTAAGAAAAAGCAAGCACAGAAGAAAGATTAAACAGAGAACTGTAAGAACATTTGAAGGACTCCACATATTTGAAGTGTATCTCCACAAAGCTTCATTAAAATACCTCTTGGATAGTTAATGCATCATTTGTCACATATATTGAGAGGTTTAATAGATAGTCACAATGATGAAAGCAATTACACCATAAACTTTGCAATGCTGGATAAGAACACTAAAATTATGAAAGGCAATGAATCTTTAATCGTGAGAGAGATACTGTTACAGGAAAGTGTGGATCATAATGAATAATTTCCTCCTTTATCTATAGGTAATACTCTGTTATGTGAAAATGCAGATTGCAACAGACATAACTACTCAGGGTAGATCCTGGGAACACCAGCTGAGCTGTTAAGGTCACTGTCAACTTTTTGCTAGTGTAACATCAGGGTGTAGAAAGAAAGAGTCATGATCCAGGCTGTCCAGCTGTAGAGAAAAACACAGTTAAGGAGATGTGTGTGCAACTGACATTAAGTCTATGAATCTGTAAATCAAAGCAACACTTAACCAGGCATTTTAATAGTAAAGAAAACTCCCCTCCTTTTGAATATTTATAATATTTCTATGTAAGACCTCTGAGACAACTGTGTAACACAGATGTTAACAGATCAATTATGGTGCTTCATAAGAGCAGCAGTGTCTCAAAGAAGTGAAGGGAACAACAAAGCTCTTAGAAATGTATTCCTTATGATCTGATATACCAAAAGGCAATGTACAGACCAGCTTAGTTAACTGCCAGAGATTTCTAGGAGCTGTGGCTAAAAAGGGAATTCGGGTCGTTAAGGAAATGTCACCTTTTAAATGCGAAGAAAGGGCCTCAAACCTCTGGGAGTGGGAGGGGTAGGGCAGGTTGATGTGGGTATGTAACAATAATATGAACATCTCTGATTGGTTTGGTTTGGGTTTTGACATTGGGATCTTGAAATCTGATTGATTTCCCAGGAAACCTGCTTTCCCAAGCAGGTGGTGTGCTGGAGATTTGGGCAGCATGGTCAGACACATTCTCAAGGACATATCTCCAATTTCAAGACATGCATAGGCTTTCTCCCTTTCTGCTTCTAGCTTACAAGTGTAGTATTTAAAATCTGTAAAATATGCATTTTTCTGTAGAATAGTGTTTCACTGGAAGGTTTAGAGTCAGTGTTAATTGCTTTGGCTCTGTGCACTGTGTTCATATTTTTGGAGCTGTGTAAGGAAAGCTTCCTCAATCTATGCTCATAAAAGTTTTCTTCTTTTGACTGGATATCCCTACTGCTTACTATCTTCTAAAGATAAATGTTGTGCCAAGAGATTAATACATGTCTTCTACATCTTCAAATTATGTTTTAGTGAAATGTCAGTTGTGCACAAAATGTGTTTTCACATTGGTGTTAATTTAATGATTTTGCTTTTGATCCCATATGGTAAACTTTTACAACTCCTAATTACTGTGAATTTAACACATAAAGAAGTTTCTCTTTAAAAAGTATTTCTGAAACAGTCTCTTCAAATGCATGAGCTAATTATGCTGCTGTTGCTCAAGCAGGAATTCTGTATGAGTGAAAATTATTGGCTGCTGTTTATATATTGTATAAATGCTATATTTATTCCTGACACTTCCCTGCTTAACTATGTACATATGCATGAAATCTGGCTCTTAAGAGACCATTTGTTCCAGCTGTACTTCTATGAGACCGTAATTTTATTTCTGACATCAAAACTGGTTGCTGTGGAAATGATCCTGTAAAAAACTTCAGCTGAAAAGAAAACATGGACTCGACAGATAATAAAAATTGTTACTTTCATTAATGTTTTTCTTGATGGAGTGTAGGGCATGTTTATAAAACCTGTGGTGCCAAAGTCGGAGAATAAGATTAAAATTAAAATTATCTTTGTAATTTGAAGAAGCCATCTAAAAATCAACAAGAAACTGAAAAGGTATATGTAAAGCAGAACACAAAACCATGTTTTAGAACAGTGCAGCAAAACTTCAGAAAAAAGGTCTGGGGAACCTTGAACTCTCAACATTGATTTTTAAAATTACAGAAATGTGATTCTGTAATGTATTAACAACAAAGTCATATAAAAGGCCTGGAGGTAATTATTCAATGCACGTGACCTTTTGTGAGATTTTGGTTTTCTATGCTCTACTTTGCTAGAAATACCTTTTATGATAAATTTGAGAGCATCGAGGAAGAGATAAGAAGAAAATAGAGCTTTTGAAAATATAAGTTACAGCAAAACAATAAAAAAATGGTTATTATTTTTAAGTCAATGAAAACGAAAAGGAAAGAGGACTACAGAAGGACATGCTAATGAAGATGTACATAAGCTTTGCTTGGAGAAAGATAAGAACAAAAGGGCTTATTTTACACCAAAGGAGATTTATGTTAGGTGTTAGAGAAAAAACTACAAGCACAAAAACCAGTCCTTGTGGTAAATCACTGGAACAGATTGTCCTTGTAGATTAAATTATGAAATCATCTTCTCTAGGATGTTTAACGAGAAGATAGACAAACTAATACCAGTCTGATCCTTGTGTGCTAGATTCCAAGTCAGTTTCAGCTAATATTTCAGGTGATCTATTGAATTTCCCTCTACCTCTACACTTCCCTTAGATACAATGCTTTCAAATTATGGTTCTAAAGTGGATACCATACCATACTTTTACAAGTAGTATGAAAATACTTGAGGCATGTAATTATTTTTAAAATATTTATTTAAATAATTTTTGTAGGCTTAGCTGGACAGATGCATAAAGGAAGTCCCTTCTGTCCTCCCCACCAAAAAAAAACTCTCATAGTGAAACTCCAGAAGAAAAAGGAGAGAAAGAAGTGAATAGTTTTGAGGTGTTGGTCAAAGAAGGCAATATCAAAGGACATGTATAATAGTAAATGTTTCCGTTGGAAGTCCTAAACTCTGTAGGATTCTGGATTTCCTTCACGAAGGTTCTGGATCAACTCTTCAGTTTCCAGAGTTGGTATAATTTGAAAAGGTATAAAAAGAATGCAAATAGTTGTCGAAAATTACTCTTTCATTTTCTTTTCAATTTAAGTACAAATTATTTATTGCGATACTCAGGTGCCCTGGTTTTACTATGTGTCTTGGGTTGCAATACAGGATGTGACCAGAAATGTGTGTTCTATCACCATTTGTTGAAGCCCGTTGGGGAAGTGATCCTTATCTCCGTGTGACATATTATCTGCTAATGGGCCATCTTTAACACCAGGTACAGCAATCATCTTTATTTTTTCCACAACCCATCCTTCCACCAGGAAGATACCATCTGCTAATAGGCCATTAAGGCCCGCTCTATGACTGATAAAATTACATCATCCCACTGGCAGATGCTCCAGCCAGGGGGAGGAGCCAAGCCTTTTCTACCTAGATAAAAACTGAGATTTGGAACACCAAAGAAGCCTTCTTTCCCCGAGATTCCACAGGAAAACTGGACCTTTCCACATCATCTCTGGATCATCAGAGGAAAACTGCACCCTTCTACAGGAGCACTGCTTCAACTGAACCACATCTGCCACTCCAAGGGGACTGCAGCCACCATTTAATGGGACTGCTACCAACACTCTGACTGACAGGGTGTCAGGTTGTATTCTGACACTGGCAGTGTTTTCAGTTTGTTCGTTGTGATTTTCCTAGGAAAGAATTGTTATTCCTAATTCCCATATCCTTTCCTAAGAGCCTCTGAATTTCAAAATTATAATAATGTGGAGGGAGGGGGTTTAGATTCTCCATTTCAAAGAAAGTCTTCTGCCTTTCTTAGCAGACACCTGTCCTCCAAACCAGGACAGTGTGTGATAACACTTCTGACAGAATATGAAATGCAAGGGTTTTTTTCATTCAATATTTAACCCAAAAGGCTTAGAGCGATAGCATACTATTTGAAGGTAGATAGACTTCATAAAATTTCTACTGACTTGCTCATAAACAAATTGGTTAATGGTAGGAGCAAGCTATCTTGTAATAACAAATCTTGATCAATTTTACATTGCATTGTTAAACAGTATCATATCTACAGAGTTACAGATATAGTATACATGTCAAGATGTATTTTATTTTTAATCAGAACTTGGATTTTGATCATGATTCCTATTAAGAGAAATTGATTTTTAGACTCTATGATAAAGACTTGATCATCAAGCAGTCACTTGTATGTTTCTTGTTCTCGTAATTTTTATACTGATTTTATAGAATTATGCAAGAACAGATAATTCTCACTTTTCTGCAACTTTTTTGTATGAGTAAAGTAGCAATAGCTGTGTAAATTACCCGTCTGTGATCTGCTTTTATAACTATACTAATGATGCACAGCAGTTTCCCATAGAATTGCTTGGGAACTGAGCTGTTTTGCCTCTGAAATTAACCCTGAAGGACAATACAGCTCTAGGGTTGTACTAGAATTAGTTATTTAATAATACAGAATAAGTGAGTCAAGGAATGAATTTTCCATCTGCACATAAATTATGGATGAATAAAACAATAAAAGCCCCAAGATAGAGGATTTTCTTCCATTTGGGAGAAACTTAGGGCCAAGTATACTGAAGTTTTATATCAGAACAAAATTAGCACCAGTGGCCAATTTTCTTTTTAAGCTGATCAAATCGTTGCCAACTTATTTAAGAGGTCTAGTGGTCAAAAACAGCTACAAAACTGTTCAGGAAACAGCTGTTCTAATGGAAGGCTGTAATCATTAAGAATATATTTACTACCAGAGAAATTATAGATGCAGAATTAGCACTGGTTTAAAGACTAGGACAACACTTTCATTCTAAGCGAGTAATAAAATGGGTTTTTACAAATACTTTTAGAATTTTCCTGTCATATGTAAAGATTTTAAAAATATGCTTCCATACAGGATATATGAGGCTGAACTTGTGACAGATATTGAAAGAGATTGTAGAGGTCACAAGAAATACAAAACAGCATGTAATATACATGAAATGGACTGTAGTTTGCTTGGTAATAACAATCATGAAGGCATTTAAAGTTGTATTTGTCTAGAACAAGGTCCCTGTACACATACCTTGGTACTACAGTTTTGAATAAATGGAGGAAAAGCAAAATGCAGGAACGTATCTGGCTCAACTGCACTGGAAGCTGTTAAAGAGATTAAGCCCTAATCCTTAAGAGGAGGAAGAGACATCTGAAGTGGAAGAACTTACTTTCTTCAATCACTGGGTACTACAGACTAATGTAAGTCTTATTGATCTGTCCATCATGTCACCTTAAACTTTTTGGCTATATCTGCCAAAGTAGGAATATCTAGTTTTGAGGAAGTTTGGCTCATCCAATGTGTTTTGCTGTCTTATCTTTCTCTTCTTGACAGCTCTATACCAGTTGTTGTTCTTGCAATAGACAAATGACTGACCAAACAGAATTGTCTGTGATGTTATTAGATACGGGAGAGTACAAACAAGGTGGTGTCGGTTGGCAATAAATGAACAATTATTTTAACAAAAATGACACAGATTTTTAACAAAAATGACAGCACTGAGTGCTGAAGGATATAGACTCTTGATGCATTGATTTCAAAATTCAGCCATGCATTCTCAATAATCTGCTGTTTCTGGAGGTTCAGCTATAGAAGATCCAGACTAAATAATCCTATCAGATGTTAGGGTCATGGTTTCCAGACTGCCTCTGTCCACGCAAATGAATTTAGTGGAAAAATTGCGTGACAAAACTTTATTGAGTAGCTGTTCTTCCAGCAGTCCTGATTCCTCTGACCATAGAGGCTCCAAGAGGAGCAATTCATCTTCCTGTAGCATTCCTGATTATTCATTATTATTCTCCTGTAACTGCTGCTGATGCAGTTTTAGATTACTATCTATGCTCCAGTGTACTTAGCATCTCCCAGTACCTGGTACCCATAGCATGTGATAGTACTATCTTCTGGTTGATTCTCATTTAGTATAATTAGGAAAGGCCTAATCCTTGAACTACCAGTTTAGCACCATCTCAGGATCTGACTCAATTGAGAAATTGAAACACATGGACCTGAATATCTTAGGTCAAGTGCACTGAAAGGATGTTACATTGAACAGAGATAGATCCTACCTTCTCTTCAAAAAACTCAGTGTTCAGGTACATGGTGGCTTGTACTGGCTTTGTCTTCAAACCAGCTTGGATGACAACAACATATAACAAATGGCCTAATGTACCAATTTATTTCAACACTAACATGAGATGAGAATTGCAGCAGAAATATCCAGTTTACCTTCACACTTTTCAGTGTTTTTATTAATAAGAAAGTATATAGAGAAGCTGTTTCTGTAATGTTTGCACATATTTTTGAAATTATTAAATAATTTAAGTTGCAAATACAATAATTCTATTTACATTTTATTTCCTTAATATTTTTTGTAGTGCCAAAGTGGCAGGAAGAAAAGGGGTCTTATTAAATAGTGCAACTTTAAGATTTCAGTAGACTCTGCACCTGAGTTATGAAAATGACAGCATGGATTCAAGCTATATTGCGATCACTAAGCTGATGAAAAATTGCTTTGTAGATTAGTGATATGCAGCACTGTATGAACAAGAACACACAGCACAGATCCCACTGACAGTCCACTTGTCACCCTTTTGCTACATCTGTGTCCATTTCCCACTTTTCTTTGGCTGTCAGCAGCACCACTAAGTCAATTTATTATCCAATTTAGAATATTAACATCAATAATGCAGTGACTCTCTAAACTTCTGTAGATTTTTATGATTTTATTAGTTACTTACTTTTATGCCAGTAGTAAGGAGAATACTCCTCAAATCTGGGTAGCAAGTTACTGTGGTCTGCTTTGATTTTCATTAAAATTTCCTTGCATGAAGTAGGTAAAATGCTTTTTAATATGTGTAGCTACTAACCAGCCCAAACACTGTACCATTTTTTTCTTACTAGAGTAAAAAAGTGTCTTGAATTTTGTTTCACGTGTGCAGTTTTGAAATAGTTTCTATTTTTACTGCTTTGCTCAGACATTGAATTGGTGTAAGATGCTACAGTTCACAGAAGCTCTGCAAGTTCACACTTGATTAAAAATATGCTTTTTTTTCCCTTAAATGTGGAGGATTCTTTGATTTATTTCCGGGCTTAACATGTGTAAAGGTAGTAAAAACAGGAGATAATTTCACTGAAGTATACCTACTTTCAAATGAACACTAACAAATGAAAAAGGATATGAAATGCAGATCTTAACTTTCTTCAGTTAGCAATTTATGATTGTTTTTCAAATCTTGTTATGTTTAGGTTGTCATTTTCAGTCTTCCTTTAGAATTCTGAAAAATAGAATTCTTTATTAAAACTTCTAGTTATGAATTTTTCATGTTAGCTGAATAAGTTATCTTTGCTTCCATAACAAAAAAAGGTTTTTGTCTTGTTACATATAAGGTATTTCAAGTCTAGAAAATGCACCAAACTCTAACTAATCATTCAACAAAGGGCAGCCAATAAAATTTTTATGTCACACACATACTGGAGAGAAATCCACATTATAATCTGTCTCTAACATAGTAAGTGCTGAACAGCTTGAAAATAACATTTTCTTTCTTTAACTCAATGCATGTCTACAAGCATCCAAAAAGAAGCCTGCATGAAAAGAAAAGAGCTGTGGAAGGGTTTAAGGATTTTTTTGTTAGGCATATGTAAATATTCAAATAAAAAAGCTAAAATTTAGCTGTAAGTATCCCATTCTGCATCAGATTAAACTACATGCTATATTTTTACATTGCGGTCAGCTTTCCATATAAGATTTTTGCGTTCTTTAATCACATATAGCAGCTCTTTCAGACAAATTGTGCTGTGCTGCTGGGAAATGGAAAAGATGCAATGGGAAAAAGAAGAGAAGCAATGGTGAGAGTTACTATCTAATGAAATTTGCAAATTCATGTTTTTCTCACTTCTGAACTCCTAATTTTCATAAGAATTTTACTGATGAGACGCAAGATATTTTGTTCATTTTTCCTTTCACTTATAATATAAAGATGTAGTGATTTTGAAGTCATGTACATATATGCCTTCCAGAGTTTTATCTTGTTACATTTTCTCTAATGAGCTTTCACTGAAATGGGTTTCAAAATTTTCAATAATAGTATGTAGAAATTCTTCACACCACAATTACATTATGTATTATCAAGCTGTATTAAACACTGACATTCTGTGGGCATAATGAATCCATACTTTCATTGCTAAGTATTTCTTGGTCCTGCTTGGCAAATGGCATTATGGGATGTATTTTGTGTTTCCAGGAGAGTTGGAGAGCTGGGTATAGCTTTTTCACACCTGGAGAGAGAAGGACTGGATGGTGACATTCTGCCTTCTGAGGCAATGACAAGAGCCCTCTTTCCCTTCTTCAAGATAAAGAAAGTGGTGCTATCAGAGAAAAAGAAGTGCAATAAAAATGTTCACCATTTGAGGGGGAAGTCTTGGAAAGTCAACTGTTACCAGTGGTCCTGAAGCTTATTTTGAATGTATACTCATATATGCCCTATGGTGGATTAATTGAGAAATGGCTCTATCCTTCCCTAAGGTTATCAAACTATACCTTTCTTTGCTTTGATTTGGATTAGAAATTCTTTCAGAGAGTGCAATCTTGGTATCTGCACAGTTTACTAAAAACTAAAGAAGAAACCAGAAACACAAGAATGTGAGTCTGCCTATTTGACTAATAAATCCTATAAAGCTCTTCAATACAGAGTGTAGGGTAATATTGAACTGATTTTTCTCTAAATTTTCATCTCTAATAATATTAATTTCTTTCCAAGTAAAACAGGGAATCACAAAATAAGCCAGTCTGAAAGGGAGCTTTGGAGGACACCTAATTCTTAATTTTTTTAAGCAGAATTATCTTCAAAGATTAGTCAGGTTGCTTAGCACATAGCACATCTGTTTTAAAGGATCTATGGAGATAGACACTGTACAGTCTTTTGGGGGAGATATGAACTTGACTAGTCACGTTGTGGAAATGTTATTTTTCTTCTATCTAGTTGAAATTTTATATGTTTCTGACTTGTTACTGATGCCTTTCATCCTCTTTGTGTGCGTGCCTGAAGCACCTGACTGCCATCATTTTAACACCCTTAAGAAGCAGAAGGCTGCAGTAAGATTCCTCTTCAATATCTGCTCCAGGATGAACAGGCAGCAATGTTTCCTCTGTGTCTCCTCAGCTATGTAGTCCAGCTCTTTAACCATTCTACCTGCCATCTGCTGAGCTCTCTTCTTTGTAGCAGTGGGGAATCCGCAGCAGTATGTCGAATGTGGTCTCTCTAGTGTGGATTAGAGTAGAGTAATTACTTTCCTTAAGCTGCTATCTGCTTTTCCTAATGCAGCTCAGTGTGTTATTGTAAGGTAGTGCTACAAGCTCACTGTGAGCCAATAGGATAACTGGGTTCCTTTTTAAAAAATACAATCTTAGCTATTTGGTCCTTATCTGCACGCAGCTAGTCTATCCCAGGTGCAGGACTTTGACACACCATTTGAGGTAGCTACTTGGGAGTAAATTTTATAACTCGTCATTTCATCCTGTGTATAATCCGATTGATACTTTAATTGTGAAGAACAGTGGTAGCAGATCTCTAATATATATTGTATTACAACAATTTGCAACTCCCTTATCTTGGCAACTTGTAAAAGTACTTTGTACTATACTCTTTATCTATAGTTTGTACTTTTGCATCTTTATATATAGAGTTAGCAGAAATATATGTGCATGATTTCTGCATATCCTTAAGTTCTAAATGAGCATGAAATTCTGATTAAAATTCCCATTTCCCTAAAAAATCTGGAAGGTTTCCATTATACTGAATAAGGCCAGGTACTGGTAAAGGAGCATATTCTGTTACATCAAGTCCCTACCCAGAACAAGGCAAAAGAGGCAAATGATATAAAACATTCAAGCTGAATCAAGAAAGACCAAGATTAGGAAACTGTAAGATAAGGTGAAGCTCTCTATGTAGAATGTACTCTAAGCATACTGAAATTTGAAAGGAAATTAAGAGAAGCAGAATTAGAATGAGGTAGGAAACAGCTGTATTTGGAAAGTAGGTAAGCTGAAAACGTATAAAACCTGTTCTTCTTCTTCTTAACACTTCAAACTTTAGTATTAATTAAAAAAAATAAAAGAAAACAAAAAGCAAAAGAAAAGAAGAGAAAAAGAAGAAAAAAGAAGGAAAAAAAAAAGAAAAAAGAAAGAAAAAAAAAAAAAGAAAAAAAGGAAAAATGAGAAAATAAGAAAAAAATGAGAAAAAAAAGAAGAAGAAGAAGAAATAAGAAGAAGAAAGAAGAAGAAGAAGAAGAAGAAGAAGAAGAAGAAAAAAGAAGAAGAAGAAGAAAGAAGAAGAAGAAGGAGGAGGAGGAAAAAGGACATAGAACGTTGTTTACCTGTCAGGTAAAATCTTCTGATTTGGAGATTTTATTTCCAGTAAATTTATTGATTTGCCTTTGTGGAAAGACAGGAAATATAACCGAATCCGCTTCATAGATCTTGGCCTAAAATCATTATGTATTTTGCAAACAAAAATGAAACTGAATTAGCTGGCCTGTAATCTCACTACTGTGGACATAGCACTGAACCATACAGGCATGAACAGCATGTGCTTTTACTTCTAGAAAATTTCAAGGTCTAGCTGCTTGGGAGACAGTGCATGGCTCTGTTTTTCATGTCATTATTTTAAGATCTGAATCAAATGTATATCAAAACACTGCAAGGAAGAAATTAGAGCAATGCCTGCTCTTTTTGTCCTCCATATGTAAACATAGATTAACAACTTAACTGTGGATAAGTAATTATATCTGATTTCACTGTAATTTGAACAAAGAAGACTGACCACTTGAGAGGAAAGGAAAAAATATTCCAGGTGAAATACTGGATTTAGGATTAAACTGTGCACAGTCACATACTGATGGCTTTTCTGTGTCTAAAATCTCCAGTGGACTTAATCAACTAAATGGTTACAATAATATGATCTAATTTAACACATCATAAATAAATAAATTTTAATAAGGGTCTTCAGTCACAAGAATTGCAAGATTTGTTTCATAAAAATCACACAGCTATTTGTGATGGCCAAAGAGCGGAGACATAAAATTATATAGAAATATAAAGGCTTTTACTTGACACTAACAATGTGTGTATAATCAGAGAAATGGATAGAAATGGGATCCCTACTTGCATCTAATGGAATAAACACAACACTGTAGGACCCTTAAATATGTCCTTTCTTCTAATGAAAATTTTTAGCTTTGAGTTCATTCACTCGAATACTAAATTATCTTGCTGAAGTGGTTAAAAGATACACTTAATGGGTTAGTTCTTCAGAAATGTAGTTACTCATGTCAATGTTATAAAGAATAGGTCACAAAAAAGAAGATGCAAATTATGAAGTAGTAAGAGTCATTTTAATTAGTCATCTCATTATGCACAATGAATCTTGTACTCAGCTACAGCTTTCTTAAAAGTATACTGAATGTATTAATCTGTTTTTATGCAAAAGAAAGGTTAAGACTGAAAGGTTCAAAACCAAAGGAGTCCTATTATAAAATTTGTACCTTCAAAACTTTCAAGAAGTGGAAAAGACTATAGCATCACAAATATGAAACAAATAATGAACAAGTTCACCATTCCACAACTCTTTGTCTCCACTTTATAAGCTCTACGGTTGCAATAAAAATGTTTTACTACTATTATTATAGAAATTAGAGTCTTAAATGGCATGCATAAGTAGAAAGCTCAACTTGTCCTGTAAGAGATAGAGATATGGATGGTTTCTCTGGATTTGAAATGATTCCCAAGTTAAGCTCTACAGTTGGGAACATTAAACTTCTTTGTCTAATCTGTTTGCTTTTTTAATTTTTAAAAAGTATTTACATGCTTTCTAGAACTTTAGCTTTTAGCAAGTTTTGAAAATATTTGAACTTAAAAGTGATGTTTGCAGCCTGACAAAGAAAAAAGACTTTACTCTTTGAATTCAAAGATTTTAAAATAAATGGTCTAACCTGAATTGTTTTAAACCCAATTGTGTTTATTTTTTTCCTTGAATGAAGCTAGAACAAAAGGAAAGAGAAAAAATACTTATTATATGTCAGTGTCTGAGGGTCTCTTCAGGGGTGCGAGACCTCCTCGGACGGACATGTAGGTGGTTTCTGAGGCCGCAGGAAAAAGAGGCTGCAGGAGATGATCTTCTGTTGTTGTTTTTCATGGCTGTTTATTATATCTTATCTACAAAGTGTCCCAGCCAGGCTGACAGAGGGCCGCTCTACGAGGTGACCATGACCAAATGCCCTGCTGGGAGAGGCAGGACCTATCTTTTATACTCTAGACTACATCTTCAATATTTACAATTACCTTCCCATGCAGCACAACCTTATTACACTGTCCAGTTTTGTCCCCATCCAATCTGTGGCTGCCAGCACACCATCCAACATGGATGGCACAGAGAAGAAGGAGGAAGTGGCACACCACGCCCCAAATCCTCCATGCTGACCACATGGCCCTTATCATAAACAATCCAAAAATCTACTTATCCTACATTCTAATACTCTAATTTACACTTTACTTATTTTTGTGACTTGTAATTCTTCCTGCAATGTTGGCAGATTGTCCCAAGGGGTTAAATTCAGCCTCTGAGACACCTGGGTCTCATTCTGGGGTCTCTGAGAGGTCTGCCAGGAGGGTTTTTCCATCCCCAGAGGAGTCAGGGAAACGTCCTGGACTCCCACAATTATATGTTAAAGAATGTGCATCCTTTTCTTACTGTTCTGGTTTTGGAGTTTTTTTCTGTTGCTATATGTGGAGAGTTGCCTGTAATAACGACAATGACTTGTTAAGCAAGAGAAGTGAAAGAAGCACTTTATTAAAAAACCGAACCATATTTATAGAGTGGTTCACAAGTCTCAAACAGGACAGTAGTTCATTGGACAACAGGAGAAAACATCTCCTGTCACGTACATCATGAAACTGTCCCTCAGTCAACACCAAGTGCTAATCTCTGTTTATTAATTCCTTTCTATTTACAAGAAAGCTATCATCCTGGGAAAGGCTCAGGCTGGAGCTGAGAAATTGTCTCAACCTGGGAAAAAGCCTCCCAGCCTGAGAAAGAGAAAAAGAACTCAGAAGCTGAAAAAGGACTAGCAAACTCTGCCTGGGCCTTCAGTGGTGTCCACATTTTCCCACTTGAAGTGTGTCATTGCAAATTAATGAATGGTGAGGAAAATTGGCAATTTTCACATTGGAATATTCTTTCAGAAAATCATCTGGTATCAACAGGTTTTGTAACAGTTGCCTTTGATGATAAAATTGTTTTCAGAAAATGTGAAAGGCTTCAATGATGTTTCTTTAGAACAGATCATTCCTATTTTGAAATACTTTTGAATTAATCTCAATATTCAAAGTGCAGAGTTTGAATAAAGTGGCAATATATGATTATTTTTTATTTTCAAAAGACAGAAATAAAAGCAACCAGAAGTTAATTCTTTTGAGTATTCTCTCATAAATTTTGAGGACTCAATGTTTTGTTTGTTCCAAAAAAAGATGATGGTCTGACAGCTTTAAAAAAAAAAAAATCTCATAAAAATGTGAACTTTGGTTCCTACACAACTTTGAGATATACTAGTTACTTCTTTTGAGAGAGTAGATCATGTTGAAGAAACAAGAGATGGAAAAGATGAATTTATTTACATAGTGTGTTCTGACCACTTAATTAAGAACAGGCTGAAACTTCTTTTGAAATTTCTGCTATGATCCACACCATCTGCAAGGCTTTTTTTTCATTGTTCTCAGTAGAATTTCAATACAAATTCCCTTTGATATTATTCAAAACCTGTATTTCGCCTCTTGTCTAGATGGCTGTTTATAATTTCACCATTTGGTCAGGTAGTGAGGATTGCTAGTAAAGAGAGAGATTTGTCTTGTAAAGCAGAGCTAATTTTTCTAAATGAAAATGTTGGAGTTATTATTCCAGATTTTCAAGAAATCAAATATCCTTATTAAAAAGAAAACAGCTATTGCCAGGAAGAGTAAATGATTACATAGAACTCAGATGAAATTGCTCTTAGATACTAATTCTCGTGCTGGTTATGTAAGTTCACTTGATCACCTAAGTTCATCTCAGGAATGAAAGATTGCTTATATTAAACACAGATTACTTCAGAAAAGCCTTAAATTGAACTGATTATTGAAATCACAGAGAAAAAAAAATAATTAATTTTATCAAAGATACAATTTTTTTTCATGCCAAGCCACACAATAATGAATTACTCTTTCATATTCATCATGTAAAGAATGGGAAAGACTATTAAATACCTTGGTTTCTCTAACTTGTTCTGTCCTACTAAAACAGCAAGAATGTGATGTGTTTTCACATGCATTACAGTTGATATGCAAAACCAGGCCTGAGATGAAGGAAGAAGTGCAAACTGTAGCTAGAGTGGAAAGGTATTCATCCATGCTATAGGTTCAGTATAACTGTAAGACAGAAAAAAAAATTGCAAATTTCATGAAACTTTTTATTTCTTTAACACTGCATTAGGGACAAGCCAGGTATCCAGGGCGGTCGTTTTCAATTGCATAAATTCTGAAAACACAACTAGTTAGAGAGAATAAGAAAAGGGAGAATACTCCTTACTGTTTTTAAAAAATTCAGTTTGACTTTTGAAGATAGAAGGCATCTGTCTTCTATCAAATCTTCTGTCTTTCATAACACTTTATTTGCCAGTCAAGGATTCTTTACATTTTGTTAAGACGTTTTAACAGATAAATAACATTGTACATCAAGACAGTGAATCTAGGTATTAGCTGAGATTAATAAGATGTTAACACTGCCAACAAAATATGGTTGAGTGCAAGTAAGTTTACCTCACAGGATTTAAATACAAAATACATTGAATTTACTAGAACATCAGGGAATGCATTTCTGCAAACAAACAAACAAACAAACAAACAAACAACAACAAAAAAAAATTTAAAAATTAGATAAATAAATTTTCTGAAAGATAAAATGTTGTAGAATTTCTGAGCAGTTACATGGCTAAAATTTAGCTCCAGTTTGCTCTGTGTTATATAGTATTGTTCCAGCATTTTTACTAACTCATCACATCCAGGGTAAATTGATTTATGGTCCCACTGATTTATGGTTCACTGGAAGCCTGAACTTTCTTTGTTGTAGTCAAAGAGAGTTATCATTTGCATCAACCTCCAGGAACAAAGAATTGAGCCCTTTAGGTTGTCTGCTGTGACTTATTTGTACAAATATGCGTTATACATGAAGGTACTGTGTAGTAGTAGCATAATACATTGGCCTTTGGGGCAAAAACATTGACATTTTAGCTACATACTGCTTTCATTAGTAGATGAAAAAATGACACCAAAACACTTTTGTCACCCTATCTTTGCAAACTTTTTTTTTCTCCAGAACCCTTTATTTTTCCATTTAAAATACCTAACTTCTTTCTCTTCAGTATCTAATTCTTTCTCTTTATACCCAGGTTTTAATTTCTCTGTTCCTTTACAAACATAACATATATTTTCTTGATACATCCTTCCAAATGAATTGAACACCCGAACAGGCCCTGAGATGTGTTTCCTCTTTAAAAGGCTTTTTTGGGTGGTGTGGGGCAAGCATTTACAAAAATGAAACTTATTTTTAATTCTTTAGATTAAAGGTGCAGATTTCAGTGTGGTGTAGGAAGGGAGGAGTCAAAATTGACTGTGAACATGCCACATCCCTTAATGTCACTATTGTGTGATGTAACATGTAATGATCACTAGTTTTCAGTTTCTCACTTGAGAAAACTTAGAAGAAAAAAAATATTTTTCATTTTAGGTTCCACTGTTTTAAATTATTAAAAAAAATCTAAAATCAAACATAAACAACGTTGTGTCTTGGTTTAATTTACATTTGTCAATTTTAATATACTCAATTCCTCTTTGAGATAGGATTTAGGAGCAAAAACAAGGCAGGCCTAAAACTTAAAAGAGTATCAAGAAGAAATTTATTAATAACACAGAAAAAAAAAAATCGGAATAAGATTCCCAGATCATTCCCTCCTCCCCCCCACTTCCATATTTCTTAAAAACAACATACAGAGAAACTTCAGTCAGTTTTTCACATAAATAATCATTCCAGTTCACTCCAGAGAGAGAAGTTCCTTCTTGTTTTGGCTATAGGATCTTTTCCAAGAGAAGACTAAAGTTCTCTCATGTGTCTTCACCTTCACAACTTGTATCCACCTGGGAAAATCTGCAAATCATGAAACTCCTCCCATCTTCACAGTTATTCTAGAGCTGTGTTATGGGTGATGTAAAAAAAAAAAAATACCCTCCTGGGGTATTACTTTTAAGGGCAAGCTGTTAAAAACCAAAAGTTCTCTTCATCCTTTTTCCATCAAATGTCTCTGTTAATCTTTCCATTCTCCAGAACAGAGACCCCCATTCCCTCGGGCTAAAGGATCCTTTTCTCAAATACTTCAAGCCCCTGTATCTTTCTCCATGATTTAAAGGAATTTTCAGCGTAGTCCAGTCCACCCCATAGCTTACAAAAACGTTCTTTTCAGCCAATCAATTCATGGTATCTCCTCAATCTCTTCTCATCTGGAACCTTGGCTCTTACTTCACTAACTCTGGTATACTTTCTGCTCTATTCCTCTCATGCAAGGGAGGTTAGCAGATGTGCAGTCTTAT
Source organism: Muscicapa striata striata (assembly GCA_030060385.1). Taxonomy (NCBI): domain Eukaryota; kingdom Metazoa; phylum Chordata; class Aves; order Passeriformes; family Muscicapidae; genus Muscicapa; species Muscicapa striata. The sequence goes on along the minus strand of JAREIS010000494.1, from coordinate 148,949 downwards.
CCGACCATTGGAAGGGTTAAAATTGTGCACAGAAGGTGAAGGGAGCCGTGCCAGGATTTTCAGGCCATGCAGGCTGCCTGGGGAGGTTTGGCTGGAACAGAGCCCAGCTGCATTTCTCCCAAGCTATGTGGGCAGCTGGCGGGGGGAGGAACTAGGATCTTAGCAAAGGTTTCTCTTTCCCCTGGCCATCACGGCCCCTAGTTGAAAACAGGGGGGGCCTCGGTGGCTCCCCTACCCCTGCCCAGCCAGGCCGCACCGGGAGGGGCCGGACCGGCCTTACCTTCAGAAGGCAGAAGTTAAAAGAGTTTCACTTCCACTGATGTGATTCATGGAGGCGAAACCAATTTTTAATTGGTTTCCAAGGCTGCCAATTATTAAATCAGCTTTCCGACTGGTCCCAGGAACTCACAGAGGAAGTTCTCATAGAGGAAACAACACCTGTGTGCATGTGTGTGTGTGTGTGTGTGTGTGTGTGTCTGTCTGTCTGTCCCCTCCATGCCCTCCTCCTAGGTGACTTCATGCAAAACCAGCACACTTTGTTAAACATAATTTCACTTGCATAGCACAGAACCGGATTCAGGTATACTTGCAAGAATTTAACTGCTATGAGAAATCTATTTAACTGCTTTGTTCAGCCTCTGAAGTTGTACTATTTATCCTTCTTAAGGAAGAGAAGTCTTTCCATGAATTCTTACTTGGAATGCAGATAGATTTTCAAACTTAAGCAATTTCTGGTCCTGGAAATTTATTTTCTACATCTTAATTCCTCACTTTTTCTACTTCACTTCTTTGCAGTCCAGTGATCAGAAGTATTATCTTCATATGTATTCTTAAAAGTGCAAAATCCATGTGTTATACACACAACTTGCACAGTTTTCTAAGCTATTTACTGTTCTTGTGGCTTTTTTTTTCCACTATGAATTTGGCTGATGGCTGGCTAATATAAAAGATAATTCTGCTTATGTTCAGCTGGAACTTCTGTATAGAAGGAGTTCTGTTGTATTTTAATCATCCAGCTGTGCTCTACTGGCTGCCTGACAGCCCTCACTGAGTCCAAAATCATAGGATGCCCTGAGCAAGGGGCATTGAAAGATTCTTTGTGGAAGTTTCATTGCCTGAAGTGTCCCAGCCCATGGAGGCAGGGATTTGAGAGTTTCCTAAACTTCGTTCCAGTGCAATCAGAGATGGAGCATAATCTCATCTACTCTTGAGTGCATATCGATGGCTACATAAGTGCTCTACTTAATAGATAATTACAAAAAAAGGCTCTTTGAAGCACTATGTGTCAAGCCACTTTTCTTTTTTTCTGTTATAGTAATTTTTGTTACAGTAATTACGGTGAAAAAATTTGAATTCAAATGTTTTCTAAAAAGTTTTGCTGTCTTGTAGGTACTAGATTGTCCTGGTTTGAAGGACAGGTATCTGCCAAGCTCCTTTTTGAAATAGAGAATTTAATTTCACTCCCTCCAAATATTTGTTTGAAATCAAGGACTCTAAGGCAGAGATAAGGGGTAGAAGTAACAGCTCTTCTACTAATATATCTAACTGTACAAGCAGAAACAACAGCAGTTGTTAAAATTACCAACAAAACAGAACAGATAACTCGGTTCCAGTCCTTTCTCAGCGGCAGGCACACCCTGCCTGCGCTCGGTCCCGGTGGTGCAGGCGGGGCAGCGCCGGCACAGCTGCGGGGAAGCAGGTGGGAGCCGGAGGGGTGGGGGCGGCAGCGGCCGCGCTGCTCTCAGGTGGAAACAGGCTGGAAGGGGCAGCTCCTCGCTCACCGTTTGGTTTCTGGAGGTCAGCAGTGTCCTCCGAGGTAGCAGGGCAGACGCAGGGCAGCTGATCGCAGTGGGGTCCGGCTCTCCTGCCTCCTGGCCACGTGCAGTGCACACGGGGAGTCCCTCTCCACCAGCCTCGCCGGGAACACGAGTAGCCCCTCCCCGAAAGCCCGCTCCCACCTAACCCTTTTCTCCTAGGATCGTCAGAAGATCCTGGGCGTAGCTGGCAGGCTTTGTTAGCATGATAATGGGAAAAATTCTTTAAACTCACACAGTGAAGGAACAAAAACCCAACCTCCAACATTGATATTTAACCACATTTAGCTGTGTTTTTAGACATCCAAGTCCACCACTGCTTCCAAAGTAGGTATCTCTTGGAAGCTTCTGCCCAGATCTGGAGCTGCTGTCGAACCTGAGAGAGGAGATTTTGCATGGTAGAAGGGTATTTGGAATACCCTTGAACACATCAATACATTGAACACATCAATGACTAATATTTGAGCTGATACAGGGGGGAGCTCCTTTAATTGTGTCACCTCTAAGATATCTTGCCATTCTCTCATCCACTGATATGAGTGAACATTGGTTTTTTCTCATCTCAGCCTTCAGTTTTCTTTTTACTTTACGCTAAGAAAGTAGTCTAGATAAGTAGAAGTATTTTTACATCTGTATTTTGTGGTAATATGAAGTTTGTACTCGGAACACATCTGTTCAAAGAAGGTGGATGTAATTCACATTTCATAAAGCACACACAGGTATCTCACTATCTATCATTTTAAAACACATAGTTGTCAAGAACTTAAATAAAATACATGGGAACTGGTAAATGTTCATTGCAATGAATTAAATATTCATTTTTGCATGCCAACAGCAGTGAATATGAAACAGGGGAGAGCAGGACTTAGAGGGATTTCTTAATAAAATTTTGTCAGCTTTTGGTTTTATTTTTTAGTTGTACATATTATATAAAATTTCTTCTGATTCTTCATAAATGCATTGAAGTATGTTTGGTTCCAATTTAGAGAAGGGCTTTATTTCTCCAGAAGAAAAATTAATCTTCATTTTTGGAGTGTTTTTAAAAATGCTCTAAAGGTGTCATTTGTCCAGAGTAATCTAACCTATTTCAGTGAAACAGTCTTTCTACAGACATGTGACCTTAGCTACATCCTTGTATATGAGATTATTTTAAAAGAAGGGAATAAGATAAAAAACCTAATATTTTTAAATTTGACAATGCAACAGTTTAAGAAAATCCAGTGACTCAGTGTGTGATGCTTTATGAGACTGACTTAAATTCCCAATAAACTTTAGTACTATGGTTTAGAACTATCTCTTTTGCTTTAACTTTTTCCCCCTTTGGCTCCTTTCCACCTCTATTTGATTAGGTGCAAAAAGATAAAAGCATGTGTTGGGGGTTGGGTTTTTTTTTTACTGCGTGAGTTTGGAGAATTTCTCCCATTGTGATGCTAACAAAACCTGCTGCTGCACCCAGGGTCTTGTGACAGCCCTGGACGGGGCGGGTGGGAGCGGCTTCCGGAGGGGTATGCAGGCTTCCGGGCAGGGCTAGTCAGAGGGGCACTGCTGTTTCCAGTGAGGGAGCGGAGAGGAGGGAGCCCCCCGGTCTGCTCAGCACGTAGCCAGGAGGCAGGAGAGCCGGACGCCTGTGTCAACTTCCCTGCATCTGTCCTGCTCAGCCTCCTACCCCTGGGAATACAACTGGTCTCTGGACACAACAGTGAGCGAGGAGCTGCTCCCACCTGAGCCCAGCCCGGCTCCGGCTGCTCCCCCCACCTCCCTCGCTCCCGGCTGCTCTCGCAGCTGTGCCGGCCCTGCCACATGTCACATCCCCGGGAACAGACACAGACAGAGTGTGTCGGCGGCCAAAGAAAGGACTGGAACTGGGTTATTTTCTTCTGTTTTTGTCGGTAACTTTAATAACTGCTGTTGTTTTCTGCTTGTGCGATTAGATATATTACTAAAAGAGCTGTTACTTCTACCCCTTATCTCTGCCTTAAGTCCTTGATTTCAAACAATTATAATACTTGGAGGGAGTGAAGTTAAATTCTCTATTTGAAAGGGGAGCTTCTGCCTTTTATTGGCAGAACCCTGTCCTAGAAACCAGGACAGCATGTTACCTCAATTTTCACAATGAAAATGTAGAATTAAAGAAAGGTTTTAGTTCCTCTCAGTTTTCTTTCTGGAGGTTCCAGGCAGGTGCTAATCATAATTAAAACAAGACCCCAGATTAGTCCGTGCTAGTTCATTTACAAAAGTCTCCAGTATTTGATTAGACTCCCGTGTTTAATAAAGATCCTAGGTTTAAGAAATGGAGCCATTTTTTTTTTCTGTAATGTTAGAAACTGTCTGTTCTCTACAGGATCATTTAGGTTCTCTGGTTAAACACAAAAATGGGTTTATACATTCTAGTGAGAATAGTCTTAACACATATTAGTCAGTCACACTCCTAACTGTGATTTCCACCTCCTTCCATTAATGAGTATTTTTAGTGGACTTTTGTTTTGTGTATGTTGTAGATCTCTAGAGTTGAGCAATTGGTTTCTAAATGCAATAAAAATAACATTTTAACAACAAGAAAGCTATACATTTGTGAGAAAATTAGTAAATAAATAATTTTTTTTCTCCCTTTATTTTCACGTTCCAATGCCTTTGACTTGGTTGTACATTTTCTGTTTGCAGGAAGAAAAGAGAAGTAAATTAGTTCTGTCTGGCTCCTGCAAAATCCAGCACAAGGTAACATTCAAGTAGTACACTGTTTAGAGTTAGGAGCTCAAAGGTAAAACAGATATCCTCTTGAAACTCAAGCTGCAGAGGTCAGAAAACTTGACCTTCTATCTGTGTTATCTCTAGTAGAGAAGTACACTATTAGGGTTGTACAGGAGTGCAGTAACAGACAGAGAATTTCATGATTAAGTTGCTGAGGCAGATGTACAAGTTGTAAAGGTCAAGAATGATGCAAGGAAAAAAAAAACTTTCACTGAAATACCTCAAAAACTTTGATCTTATTAATCCTTTCTATCATGATGTATTTTCCTTTAAAACATAATGCTTCATCAGCATTGTACTAATTTTTCTTCCTCTAAGTGCTTTAAGAAACAGATGGCACTGGTAATGATAGCCAATGTTAATTTAGTGATTGTCTCTATGATGTGACCCTTGACCTCACCTTAAGCTTGCCAGGCTTTAAGCATTTTGGGCAGAATTTTCCTGCTCATTGCATGCCTTTGTTTAAAGGGCATAAAAGAACAGCCAAGCTCCATGTGGTTATGTCATTTCAGACATTAGTTTACTAAAAACTTGGGCATTTGCTAGAATTCAGTCTATTGAGTATAGAAGAACTGTCCTTTGAGATTATGAAACTATTGTCCATATTTAAAAAAAACATAATTTTCTGAAATTGCAGCTCAGGCACCTCATAAAAACTTATCAGAGACTGACTACTAGATCATTTTACAATGCTGGACTGTTGTGAGCATGCTGAATTTTCACAGAATTGTCATGGGCTGAATGAAATAAGCATTTTCTGTTCAGGAGATGAGCAAGGTCTTTTCTGTAATTTCCCCTGTAGGTTGTCAGGAGATGCTGTGCAGTATAATACTGAGAGTGGGGAAGCTTAAATTGGAATTTGATCGGGGTTGCTTTGCCTGGTGACTCCTGTGCAGTGGGCTGGCTGCCTTTTTTGAACAATGAGGTACTTGCTGGGTAGAACAAGGGAAGAAAGAATTTTTGTTACTAAGAGGAGGCATTACCAAAAACTGAGACTGAGATGAACTGGCAGAGAGGATTAGGTTAGGAATCAGATTGGCAGAGGAGACAGAGGTAGAGTATGAGAGTAGCTGCAAACCGACAGAAATGAACCTACTGTTGAGGCACGTGTCTGTTCAAAATATGGATTTAAGCTTAAGGTTTTGGGTTGGTGGGTTTTTTGTGTTTGGTTTTTTTTGGGGGGTTTTTTGTTTTTTTTGTTTGTTTTCTGGTTTTTTTTTTGTTGTTTGTTTGTTTGGTTTGGTTTGGTTTGGTTTTTTTTTTGTTGTTGTTCTCAAGTAGTGCAGTCTATCAGCAAAATGAACCAACTTCTTCTGTATCACAGAATCAAAGAACGATAGTATCATAGAGTGGCTTGACTTGGAAGGGGCCCTAGAGATCATCTAGTTCCAGGTGCCCTGCCATGGGTAGGGGCACCTTCCACTAGACCAGGTTTTCTAAGATCCTGTCCAACAGGGCCTTGAACATTTCCAGGGAGAGGACATCTATAGCTTCTCTCAGCAGCCTGTTCTAGTACCTAACCACTGTCACAGCAAAGAATTCTTCTTTAATGTCTGATCTAAACCTACCTCCTTTCAATTTGAAGCCACTCCCCCTTGTCCTGTCACTGCATGCTCTTGTAAAAAGTCCCTTTCCATTTTCTTATTACTTCCCTTCAGGTAATGGAAGGCTGGACCTCAGGCACTCTTAAATCCTCTTTTCTCCAGGCTAAAGTCTGGACAATCCCAGTTGTCTCTGACTTTTGTCATACTAGAGGACCTCCATCCCTCTGATCACCTTGCTGTCCCTCCTCTGGACTGTCTCCAGCAGCTCCATGTCCTTCCTGTGCTGGGTCCTGGGGCTGGAGGCAGCTCTGCAGGTGGGGTCTCACCAGAGTGGGGCAGAGGGGCAGAATCCCCTCCCTCCCCTGCTGCCCACGGGGCTCTGGGTGCAGCCCAGGACACTCTTGGCTGTCTGGGCTGGGAGTGCCCATGGCTGGCTCATGTCCAGCTCTCACCCCAGCACTCCCAGACCCTTCTGGGCAGGGCTGCTCTCCATCTGTTCCTCCCCAGCCTGGGCTGGCACCAGGGATTGCCTTGACCCAGGTGCAGCACCAGCACCTGGCCTTGTTAAATCTCAGGAGATTCCCAGGGGCCACTTCTTGAGTTGTCCCAGGTCCCTCTGAATGGCATCCTGTCCCTAAGGAGTGTCCCTGCACCACTCAGCTTGGTGACATCTGAGAACTTGCTGAGGGTGCGCTCAATCCCTACACCTGTGTGATTGTTGAAGATCTTTACTAATACTGGTCCCACTGGACTCCTGAAGGACAGCACAGAAAAAAAAAGGACAATTCATCAGGAGTAGCCTATCACCCTGGTGTTTGGGGTAGAAGAATGGACAGTACTGGCACAGAGATGAACATTGCTGTTTGGTGGCCTGTGGTCCAAAATGGGATAGGACATTCAGCTGGCATTCAGGGAAATTTCGTGTTTAAGACATTAGCAAAATCTCTCTATTTTCACACAAACACACAAACACACACACACACACGAGTGCTCACCCTTTCTAGTATTTACTGCTTCAAAGTTGCAGCTTTCGATTTTTCAGAAGACGAAGTCTCCTCATGTGATAATGTCTTGTCATAAGAATATAAATTGGATGGTTCATGAACCTGAATTTCCCACAGCTTCATAGCTACAAAATGGGCAGACAGAACAGAATAAGGCATTTATTTCACTGTTTACAACTTGTTTACTAATTTTTTACTTCCTTTAACTGAACATGTAAATGAAGTAAATTGTATTATCTAATACCTATTCAGCATATTTATCACATGCTAGCGTTTATATTTAAACACTGGGATTTATATAACTCATGAATTCAATTCAGAAGTCTTAGTGGAATTAACCCTTTTTTGTTGAGATACTGAAGCCCAGAAAAATGTGCTACCGAGTCCTTGTCAAAGAGATAGTAAGATACAACACACATAAAAGAAAATTCTCCTATACAGCCAGGAAGGAGAGAAATGGAATGAAAAGAAATGAGGAAGGAGAGGGAAAGAAAATTAGATAAAATTGTGTATTTTTGTGATGTACATTAGTACATTTCCTACTTACATGTAGATAATATAACTGTGTGAATTATAACTCATTCTATACCTTCCCTCTGATAATCCATTTCCTGTGAAAAACAGTCTCTCAGAAACTGAACATCTCTTTGACCATTTCATAGATTTAAAGTTGACAATGTAGCAAGCTAAAACAGAAGTAATCCGTACAACTGAAAAAATGGAATATTTTTATAATCTTCCTCTCGGTATATATATGATAAAAACTATATCAAATACATGGATTTGTGTGTGTGTAAATGTATAAATGTTTTCAACATTACGTTTTGCCCTAACATCACTATAAATTATAATTTATTTCTTCCTCAAAAATAAGACCTTCAAGACCTGACTTTTATCCTAGCAGAGGATTTCATTGTGAACCTGGCTTTCTCTCTTTTCTTTCTTAGTTTCACAGCATTCCACTGACAACAAAAGAGGTATAATAGTTTAAATGACAGAGGTAAGTAGAAAATCACAAAATAGTGTGCCTAAAATCCTCACAATACAGATGATTTACAGTGTAGCTGTTTCACCAACAATTGGATTATTGACTGCATTAGGAATGTATTTATCAGAGTGAACAATGATACTTCAGGTGGTCTGTGTACAAAATGAATAATAATATGGCCAAAATTTAAAAGAGAACTTTTTGGTTCCCTGGTGAGCTGGCAGAAAATGAATGAACTGATGTATGACATAATATGAAAAAGAATTAAGCATTAAAGAGAATGAAACAAGGCTTGTGGTCAAGAATATCCAGTATTCTAACAAAGAATCTGTTATCACACATCCTGACTCATTCATTAAATGGACCTCCTCAGCATGCTGTAATCAAACATCAAATATCCTCTAAATCTGATATGTTTTCAAACTACCACAAAAGTGAGAAACGTAGCTTTTTTGTTTGTTTGTTTGTTATTTTAATACTAGTTTCCCAATAATTCAGAATTAAACTTCACTGCTATACCCAGTGAACACATCTTTATTCTAGCTGATGATCTCAGTCCAATTTGTAGGACCCTAAAGATGGATCCAGTGGTGATCAATGCACCAGAACAGGTACTAATGCTGGAGAACCTTCAGTGTATTGCTCCTATGGAGTTCATGCAGAGAGAGAGATACTTCTCAAGGACTGCTCATATCCAAGCTGGTAACTGAATAGCACAGTCTGAGTTTACACCTCCTAGTTATGCCTGTGAAATACTGAGAATATTTCTCTATCTTTGTAATATTTTTTTAGATGACAGTTTTCTTGACTGGAGAACAATTTGGGAAACTAGTGCATTCAGGACAAGGAGAGCTGTGGCCTTTTCACTTAATGGATCGATGTCATATATAAAAGTCTTTGACACAGAGTTGTGTTTTACTTTTCAAAACCTTATTTTATTGATTGCTCCTTCATTAAAACTGTCATATAAAAGTAATTTTTCTACATGAAGTTGAATTACTTGAATTCTTCTGACAAACAACTGTAAGTTTTATTTTTGTACGTGTTTAGAAACCTATTAAATACTTAATAATGCAGAATATGATGTCTGAATTTATGAAATATTTTGCATTTAGCATTTAAAGAAAATACAGAGTCTCCTGGAGCACTGATGACATACAGAAATTTCAAGGTGAAAAAGTTCACTTTTACATGTACAAAAACTATTCTGTTAGGTCAATTTATGTGATGGGAAATATTTGAATGTTGAGGATTATATTTGGATAGGCACCAGAATTCTTGAATAAAGATATATATATTTGGAAAATTAGACAATGTTGAAAATAAGGAACAGTCTTATGAAAAAAGAATCATAACACTGTTCCTGAAGGGTGTCTCACTGCTAGGGAGAGGAGAGGAGAGGAGAGGAGAGGAGAGGAGAGGAGAGGAGAGGAGAGGAGAGGAGAGGGAGAGGAGGAGGGAGAGGAGAGGAGAGGGAGAGGAGAGGAGAGGAGGGAGAGGGAGGAGAGGAGAGGAGAGGGAGAGGAGAGGGAGAGGAGAGGGAGAGGGAGAGGAGGGAGGAGGAGAGGAGAGGAGAGGAGAGGAGAGGAGAGGAGAGAGGAGAGAGGAGAGGAGAGGAGAGGAGAGGAGAGGAGAGGAGAGGAGAGGAGAGGAGAGGAGAGGAGAGGAGAGGAGAGGAGAGGAGAGGAGAGGAGAGGAGAGGAGAGGAGAGGAGAGGAGAGGAGAGGAGAGAAAAAAGAAAATCCATTTTGAAACTAATGTAGATCAGATGTTTACAATCTTTTTGTGACTTACCACATAATGAAGACAGAAATGCTTAATACTTCTTTAAATTTCACAAACCTGGTTCAGGTACCTCAGCATTTATTATCTTAAGCTTTCCTTACCTTTACCGTGCTGCACAAAGGTGATGCCTTGCTCTTTGACTGGGAACCACTCTTCCTGATGAGGAGGGAGGTACAGACTGGCTTTATGGACACCTGGTATCCAGCCAAGAGCAACCCATCACAATGCCAAAGGTAAAGAAAAGAGCCAAAAACCAGAATTTAGAAACTTGGATACAAGTGAAAAGAAATCATAACAAAGATCATACATTATGTGCACATTGTAGGAATGCATGCTGAGCTAAGTAGTATTACAGCTCTACATGGAAGCTGCTAGTTGTTGACTTTCACCCTTTCTTTCCCTGTCTTGTGTAGTTGTATTTTACAGACTTGGACAAAGGAGGTAAAAGATTAGGGTATCTTGCTTTAGAAATTCAATTCTGCCAAAAAATGAGATTATATAACATGTATTTTTTATATAGAAAAGTAACTCCTGCAATACCAAATGCACTGATGACACTAGTAGTTATGTGGGACTCAGAGAGTGAATCAGTTCTTATTACAGTTAACTGAAAGTGGGAGCATGGATTCATGTTGTTTATTTCTCATGTGTATAAGTACTGCCTACAAAGATTCTGCAGTTTTTGTTTTGTTTTATTCTTCTCTGAATTCCTAGGTTTCCCACTGACATTTTAATAAAAAATGACAAATTCCTCTAAATGTCCCTATTTTGAAGTTACAACATTTCTCATCCATAACTGTTTCAACCAGCTTTACAGCAGATAACTTCATTTCTTTATATATTCTGTAAAAGGAATAAAGAAAATAGGGGTGTGTTGCTAAGTAGTCAATTTGACACTGAAATCCTTACAATAAGGTTGGCATGCAAGCATTTAACAGTACATGACCAAAATCAGTGATATTTTAATCATGGGAGACCATGGCAGTATTTAATCCATCAATTACTAATTCTCTATGCTAAATCCATAGGGAATATAATTTGTACTGGTTTTGTTCTGCCTATGCAATTTCTCAATTCAAAGAAGTACAAGACAGTTTTTCCTTTATGTTTTTTGGTTTGAAATACAGACCTCTGTTCATGGAAACAGAAGCTTGTCTGACATTCACTTTATTGTTGGGATGAGGCTCTCAGAACAAAATTACTCTAGAATGAATTTAGAAAAGTTGAAGCACTGACAGAAGTCTGGAATATCTTCCACAATGTGTGTGAGCCTTGTGCAACATGGCTAGTATGTCTTTTGCTACCAAGGTTGCCAAATTAGAATGCCAATAAACTCTTTTGGAAACCTTTTCTGATTAATTAAATTTCTTCTGTCTTTTTTTCTCAGAAAAAGCATGTGGGTACAGGGGTGTGTGCAGCACATATTTGCCACCAACAACTCACTCTTGATCTGCAGGTAAGGTGTAGCAGGAACATGAACTTAGGACCCTGGTTGTTTTTTAGGTTTACAAATTGGTATGGTAACATTTCATTTGACATCAATGAGAAAATCCAAAATACTCCCAGGGAAGTTGTGAAGTATATCAATATAATTATTCTTTGGGAAACTGGTGTATGTGGTAATTACAATGATTTGTGGCAGAAAAATTTTTTCTACCCCTTCTTTTTATTTTTTTCCCTTAATGCAAATGCCTCTCTTTCTGCATTTTGTCCATAGCTCTCAAACAAACTTTACCCAATCTTAGACCAGATATTACAGCTGTGAAATAGACTAAATAACAGTTCTTGCACTTTGATGCTAGGAGTGCTTAAAAATTTAATGCTTTTCAAGAATGGCACATCAGCAGCACTGCATTGAAGCCACTGTAGCTTCCTCCAGGGCTTGTCTTTCTTCCTTCAGGGCTTATCTTTCCTGTGTTTTCATCATCTCTCAGACCAAGCACAAAACATGCATTAGTTCTCTTTATCTCCCCCAATTTCAAACCTGCTTAATAAATGAAGTGCATTTATGGAGGCCTGCAGCTGGCATGCTCTTTTTGAACAGGCTGGATGTTCCTTATTTCGAGTGTTTCTCTCTGGGCCTGTATTCCTTCCACTCAGATGTCCATTCGGCTGCATCATTTTATATTTTGGTATTTGACAAAACCTCCACTGTTCAAATATTGTAATTATATTATCTGTCTCACAGCAAGACACTGTTTTTGTTCATAAAATGCAGGCATATCATTTCGATTATGGTGTTAAAATGCTACTTAAACTGTTCCTTTTTTTAAATTAAAATGTTTTCCCCATCTTATTGGCCATGCAGTTCCTAAGGGACAGTAAGCAATATGCTAAATGTCAGTTACATCGTATTAATTTAACACAACTGGAATAACTCAGCTGCAAATGCTCAAATTATTCTACTTACCCACACATCTTTAATTATGAATAGGAAGCCAAGAATTTAATGAAGAATTTTATAATTCTTTAACGGCAATTTTATGACAACTTAGTTGGCTGGGTTTTTTCTTTAATTTGGATCCTTTTGCACAGCTGGGTGTAGCTAAGAAGTCCCTCAGGCACACAGCAGTTCCTGGCTGGCATAAATGCAATTCTGACTTGTACTGCTGCTGTCTGAAGCCATCTACACTGTGGGGTTCTGGAAACTCAACTGAGCTGCAGAAAATGCTTTATCTCTATGTCTAATGCTGAGTGGTCAGACTGGAAGATCAGAGCTAGCTAGTCCTGATTTGTTATGCAGAGCTACTTTTAAATGGCTTTGTTCATGAACAAGATGTAGTTTAGTCACATCAGCAAACCCTTTATTTTATTCTTCTGAGACCTAGGTCTGACTTTGGCTGCAACCTTAAGAGGTGGTAAAGGTAGGAAAACAAGTTCAGGGAAAAGTGCTTTATACCATCTCTGTGATTTATGTTTAAAACATTAATCACAAAAACATATTATTCATATGTGAATAATACGTATGCCTTTAGTTTAGTTTTAGAGAACTAAATATGATGAAGACTCTGAAAAAAATTTGTAAGATAAATTTTGTACCGATCTGAAAAAATAGATTAAAAATCCTCTTATTCAGCATGCATCAAAGGCTAATTGTGTCTATCACCTGTTCCTGAAATCAGTGGATCAGAACCCAGCAATGTGCAACAAATACAGTGCTGAAAGTGCTCTGTTTTCTAAGAAAATCAAAGATAAAAATATAGACACTGCCTCTGTTCTTTGTTATTTTTTCAGTTTTTTTTTTTTTTTAAGATTATATGGAACAATAGCATTATTATTTTCATAATACACTCTTTTTGATTCACTCCCATCTCTGTCTACACACTTCTGTAGAGACCCCAGCATCCTCACTGTACTGGGTCTTACAATGGCCATAAACCATAAAAAGCTGAAGCAGGGATCCTCCTGCCAATGTTTTTTTCTTGCTTAGTTTCCTGGGAAGAAGAATTTTGCTTCCAAAGATAAATATTTTCACTATTGAAAGGCAGTGACAGAGCTGCAGTAAGAAAGCAGTGCTGAATCCATCCCATCTGTGGGTAAACACAATGTTAAATTTATTTTTTAATGTAAACAGATGATTTTCAGACATGATTCCTTTAGAATCAATTTAAAATGTGAGAATCCATACAGCATAATATAAATGTCTGGCAGGTCCAAGCATAACATTTCTCGTCTTTGAATAGTGGTTTTATGCTTCAGAAAGGGATTAAAACAATACATTGACTCTTTAACAAGAGCAGTGATATCCTAGAGATTGGCTGTCCTATGGGATTCCCAAGCTGCCTTTTCTTCATAAACTTTCTAGAAAATGCCAAAAATTAAGTAAGTAAAAAAAAATATAAGTAGAAGTACACACAAATGTTGAATAAGTCCTTACCCCAACATAAATATAATGTGTGCAAGGTACCCTGTTCCCAGGCTCAGGTTCAGTTCAACTTTGAGGCGACTTTCAGGAGCAAAATTAAGAAGCAGCAATTGTAATAATGAAATTCTCCCACGTTAATGCTGGTTTTGCATCATCAGCTTCTAATCAGTCACATCTTTTTCTTCTGTGAAGGAAGAAAACTGTAGAGTGCAAGCATGCCTGATTCATCCAGGTATGGTTCTGCCTAGACACTACTACTGAACTGTGATGATGCAAGTTATCGAACATCCAAGGAAGCAATACTCAGGTAACTTGACAGCTGAAAACTCAGTTATCTAAATAAATTTCTTCTTTTTTTCTCCCCATGACTTTTGGCGGTGATGTTGGTCATATGTTTAATTTCTGCAAATTCAGGTAGTGCTTTGAACTACCACAAAGAGAAGACAACTTATGCTAATTGTTTTAAAGGACAAAAACATAAATAGAAGCAAACTCATTAATTCATTGACAAGTAAACTGATCTTATAAAGTAAATAGCTTAATTTGCTTAAAAGCCTTTCTTTTCTATCTAATTCCAGTTGATCTCAGTATCTAAATCTACCACCATAGATTGTTTTAGTAACCACATTTGTGGGGTTACTAACTTTCAGGAAAATAAATTCAGCCAAAAGAAACTGTACTCACTGAAAGTAATAGCTTTATAGTTTAATGTGGTTTGGTCTTTTCTTCTAAAAAGTATAGTATGAAGAAAAGTGGATGTGACTTCTAAATTTTTGGCTCATTTGATTCCATGTCTTAATTTTTTCACTGTGCTCCAAGTATAATAATCCATTCTTTATGTCTAATGCATTACCTTATTTCATATTAAACCTTAATCAAACACCTAATTCAGAATAATTCCAAAGAAAAGGACTTTAAGATTTCTTGAAGATAATGTTGCATCATGATTTTTAAAAATGGATTCTTTAAGATCATGCTTGAGATCTGGAAATCCTCCTATACATACCAGGTTTATCAGTATAAGTGGAAAGAGATCAGCCTGTAATGCATGCACTTTATGATGATTACAGTTGAGACCACAGTCTGGATGAATGTAGCCCTTATCTGACTAGAGTGAGAAGGAATAAGGGGAGGAAGGGAGAAAGGGAGAGAGGTATACACCCTCAATTAGCTGCTGCAGGTCATATAACTGCTTTAGAAGGCACTAATAGGAGAGCTACACCTCTCTATCCTTCACTTCAATGTCTGTAGCCAAAACCAGGAAATACTTTTCTAGCAATTTACAGGACAACTGTGGGTAAAAGTCAGACTCTGCTGAATTCAGTAAATAAGCAAATAATACCTTGCTTATTCTGAGGAATACTTAAAAATTTTCTAGCTCAAGAAAAGTGATATGCTCGAAGATAACAGTTTGCATGTTGCACAGCTGTACATCATGAAAATAGGACAGGATCTTTGTCTCTTTGGTTGTAGAGATTTTGTTTTGGTTTGCTGCACCTCAGAACTAGTCTAAGCAGTTAAAAAAAACATTGAAGATGAGTGAAAACAATCAAATTTGGAGATAATGATAACCATTTTGGACTGAATCCCACAAGCTATAGTGTTCTGATTTCTCAGTGAAACACAGAATGTGTTTTGCCTCATCCTGTCCTCTTATCCTTAATTAGATATTTGACTTCAAACAGAATGCTAATAGAATTAGTCAAAAGAGCAGTGCAAGGCATATGAGCCTTGATTTAGCTTAGAACTGCAGAAGACTGTTTACAGCTAAACAATAGAGCTTTAATGAGAAAATACTTTAGTGATAAATTCACTTGAGTTTTGATTAAAAAGTTACCTTTGATTGTACATAAAGAACAGTCTAGGTAATATAAGTAAGTAATAACAAATTCTTGCAAATGAAATGTTTCAATTTTTACAAAACAGCCTTTTAATTGGCATAAGTAATTCTGTGCACTTCAATAAAAACAAAATCAGCTTTTATTTGTGTTTCATTAAATAATTTGAATTTCACTAAAAGGTAAAACTTTTTTGTTTTTTGGTAAAGGACATTTAAAATCAAAGTTTAAATATTGTCATTTGAAGCTTTAAAGATTTGAAGAGGAATATTGGTAATTGAAGATAATGCATGAAGTATCTGGAATTAATAGAGAATACAGGCCATATTTAAGTTTCATATCACACTTCTAAAACAAATAGATTATCAAGCTGTTGGGGTCTTATACAAACTCAGTTAAAATAGTTCAAATTACATCTGTTTTTCATTAAGGCAAAGCAAACAAGATGTTTTTTCAAAATAAAGTTTATCAGTCTTTTTGTTTTCCACTATACCTACAATCAAACTCCAATATAAAGAAGCAACAAAAACCAGACAAGCAAAAAAACCCCAACAAACCAACCGAAAGCACTCTGCTTATTTTTGAAAACAAACCTAATTTTATATCAAAATTTTGACACAAAGAGGATTAAATTAACAGAAATTTTTAAATGCAGTGATGTAAAATTCTAATTTTATATTCTGGCCTTACAAAAAAGAAGTCATGTCTTAGAAGCACGTACCTAAGGAAGTACTTGGAAAACAGTAATGAAGTCTACAAGCTTACGCAGTAGCTCATGGAGGGGGTTTAGCATTTGTGTAATCAAGAATTAGTGGATGTGCCAATACATATAATAGCAGAGGATGAAGACAGCAGCAACTGCACTCTTCCCTCTTGTTTTCAGAGAAAAGTCTATGTGTAATCCAACAAAAGTAGAACAAATAGAAATATTTGGTAGAAGAATTGGGCAGTATTAGTGGAATAAAGAAAAATACAGGAACAGAGTTTCGTAAAGAAACATAGATTGAATATTGAATTTTAAATGCTGGGATTTTCTGGCTTTTGGAAATCACCATCTTAACCAAATATGATGACTTCATATAAAAGCTGAAGTTTACAGTAAATTAGAAAGAGTGGTTCACAGAATGTCCGGTTATAAAGGGGAAAATTATTTTTTTCATAATTCACTTTTTTAAAATGATAGTATAGACTATATTCTGTAGGTCATTGAGAAAACAAGATTTTGCAGATCAGTGTATGATTTGTTAGCAGGAAATGGAAGCAGGTTTCCCATTGCTATTAACAATTATTATGTCCCTGTTTGCAACAATTATTGTATATTATATGCCCCGTTTGCATTTCAGATCAAGTTTTGCTCTACTGACACTTCCCATATTGAGAAACCTCGCACATTGCTGAGAGGTTCCTTTACCTTTTTTTCCCCTTCCTGGAAGAAAAGGAAAGGAAGGTAACATTATTAAGAACATTCACTGCAATGTCCTCAATGGACAATGTGTTAAGGATGTTATCCCTGCTTGAAAAATGCCTACACTTTGCAGAAGGAAATGGGAGACCCTGATCCAGCTGGGGCAGAGGAAGCTCCTAGAACTTATTTAAAAGTTTATATAATAAACTATACAAAGATATGAAATGAGTTTTTTATAGATACTCTGTTGCATAATAAGATTTTGTTCGTATTGAAACTCTTGAAATTACTAAAACAGTAAGTGCTGAAGTATTCTTCTTACATAAGTGCATTTACAAGTGGTGCTAGAATCAAAGTAATGTACACAGGAAATTTTATAAAGACATTTTCTTCCAAAATCGTGAGGATTAGCATTTACAGATGATAATAATTCAATTTTAAATCTAGATTTATGATATGCATGTGCTTTATCCATATGTGCTATAGGTGTTAGGCTGTATGAAGGTATCAATCATTATGATGCTTAAGCAACTTTTCAGGCAGGAAGGAACAAGCATGTGAGAGAAAAATCGAGGAAGTTATGGGAGATCTGGAAGAGGTGAGATAAATTGTAACGGGTTTGTGCTTTTCCCAAAAATATGTATTTCATTAATTTCAAAGTTAGCAATTAGGTTAGTCATTTTCCTTTTCCAAAAAGGGTTTTATATAGCTTTTTTGTGTGTATTTTTGACTAAGTGATCCAGACAATTATGTAACAGCATGGACAAGAAATAATAGTCACTTAAAATGGTAACTAACATGAGAAATCCCATTTTTTTAATTACTGGTAAAGACAAATATGCTGTTTTACCTGGAAATGTACACTTCTCTAAATTCAAAGTTTTAGGAAAAATGTATAAAATTTGACATTTCCTGCAACATGTATAAAATGCTTGCTGCCCTACATACACACACTGTACTATTTTCATGATGGATCAGCAAGCATACTTTACTCCTGGCAATAACATTGTCATTAATTGGGTCTGGTCACATTCAAGAATTTGGCAAACTGAAATTAAATTGAATGCTAATTAATTACAGTTATAATGGCTGCTTGGATCCAGGACCATTTTTATCTCATCAGTTCATACTGAAGTGAGTAATGCTTGTTTATTCCAAGAGAGTCCCCACTGACAGAGTGTCAAACACACTGCTCCTGCTATTAGCCTTCTCAGTAGGTTGATAGTGAGGTATTTATATGATTTCTCTAATTCCCTAACTTACCTCTAGTTTGCAAAGATCTGAAGGAGCTGCAAAAATCAAATAAATACATAGTTGAATACAAGGGCCCTCAGCAAATAATTTCTGCAATTAATCTTAAATATTGTCTGAAATTAAAAGTATTTTTTAAAAAATGTTATAGACGTGAAGATTTCAACAAGCTGGTAACAGAGTTAAAACATACTGCTTTGAGTCCCTGGAAAACTGTGACGACTAAAAATTTGATTAGATGCAAATTGAGACAAAACAAATGGGTTTTAAACATTTTTTTTCCCTTTAGGAAAGGGAAGTCCTTTCAAAAATAGGAAGTCTTTTCAAAAATCAGTATTAGTATATTGGTATAAGTTCACATGAACAATACCGAGTATCAGGTTTCAGGGCTTTTATTAAGAGTGAAAAATACAAGCATAATGCCCCTGACTGTAGCTTTGAGCAAAGGCATGATCAGGTAATTGATCTGTCTTTCACCACATCCAAGGAAAAAGAAGTGGCTCATTTTTTTACTCATTTGATAGTATGCAATAATGGAAGCCCTGATGGCTTAGCTGAGGTGTGTAAGTTAATGCTGTGAGGATTGTGGAAGGTGGCTCAAGCACTTCAGCTTGGTCTCACATGTTGGTCTCACAGAATAAAACATCCTCCAAGTGAGTAAATCGGGTAAAATTTCTATCTGTATTGAATAATACAGAAGTTAGCAGATAGGTTGTTTCAGGTCAATAAATTATCATTAACTAACTTGCCTTTTTTTGAAGTACATATTAGACTGAAAAAAGATTGTGTGGGAATATATACACTCAGCAGTTGCTCATGATGTATGTGGCTGAAGTGAACTCAGTCTCATTTTCTGTATCACCGATGTCCTGCTGTGCAATATAAGAAGTGAAGATGAGAAAATGAAAGTATATATACTTAAGAATGACGTCCCAAAAAGTAATGTTTTCAATGGAGTCTAAACTACTTGAATAAAAGTGAAGATTAAATAAAAATAAGGGTTAAGTTAAACCCGTAATTTTTTTCAGTGGGCTGAACACAAGCCAAATTTTGTTGAATATAAATAGACTTTGGCTGAGGACAGTAGATTATATACCAAGCTGAAAGTAAGGGACTGAAGTTTGTCAGAGGTTTAGTGAGTTGGTTGTTTTTCCAAGGTTCCTCCTGAAATGGAAGGCTAAAATTTAAACCAATACATAACCTTTTAAGAATACTCACTACCATAATGATTTTCTATATTTTTAGCATAACAATAGATACAATATGTGTATTTTCATAGAAAGAAGTTGCACTTTTCTTTCATATGAAAGAAGCAAAGTAATTCTCTCATGTAATGAAAAAGCACTCTGACATCCCATTAGTTTACCTAGAAGCTTTACTCTGAAGATTGCTGTAATATGCCAATCAAAAATACCATCTTTCACTAAGTTTTTTTTCCAAGCCAGTCTTTCTGCTCAGAAGTTTACCAAACAGTAATATACCTGTTTTATCTTTTTTATCTTTAAAAATATCTATTTTTATATTTTTATCTTTCTCTTCCTCAGTTCACACATAATGCTGTCCTCAGCTTAAAGAAACTTAAAATATGCTGTTTTGAATGCACTGAATTATTTGTGCCAAAAGTTTCTGATTCAGGAAAGAGATCTGCTGCACTTAACTATGTTTGATGTTTATGCTGTCAATTTAGAACTACATAGAGATTGCATAATGGAATTACACATAGATTTCAACACAAAATGGACATTCAGCCTGTCTAGTATGACTTGTGACAGCATGCCTGGGATTCAGGTAGGAAATTTCAGCTGGACAAGGGCTAAGAAACTTCAGTAATTCAATGTCATTGCAGTCTGCTCGGATTGTGACTAGCACATATCCGAGTTGCTGCAGAAGAAAACATGGGACTATAGAAATGCACTATTTTCCATACAATGTTATTCTTGCATGGTGCTTAGATGATATCTATATTTGAAGTTACTCCAGTTTGCCAAGACAAATATTATTCTCTTCAACAGCTCATTATTTCACTACATCTTCATGTCAGACTGCACAACAATGTGTCAGACACTCTGGTGATTTGGCATAAATAGTGTCAAGGGATACCAAATGGTAAGAGACCAATAGTTGTAAACAAAGGGTTATGAATAACAGAAAATTTACTGAACATGTACCTCAAGTTTGCCCACAATTATTTAACCTCAGCATTGCTCATTGTACAAGTGCAAGCTGTGGTAGTTTCCTTGCATTCTTGCTCTGTTGTATCATGTAACTTTATATACAAGTAAGCCACTATAATTAAATTGAACAAACATGCTTTAAAATCTGAGCCATAACTTAATCTACCATAATATTCAAGATATAGAAAACTGTCATGGTTTGGCCCACCATCTATCCCAACTAGTTGAATTCCCACAGAAAACTAGAAGTAATATATAAATATAGTAAGGAAATAGCCTAGATGTTATCTGACTCATTTAAATTTTAAAAATTAGAAAGTATAGAATCACCTATTGTTTGTTTGTACACACAGTGGAATATTTCCTGATTTCCAAGAGAGGAGTTGCACTGGAATATGACTTGAATCCAGTCTAAGTTGTGCTCACAAGATAAATGTTCCTGAAATGCAGTGTTAGTATTTTCTGTGCAATACAGCCCCAAAGGTCACACTTAATTCTGATAATGCAAGAAACTGTATGCTGGTGCCTAATTTTTTGTTTTCCTCAGATACATTTAAAAGTTACATTTGTATAACTGTCTTCAGAGTGCAATCTTTCAGAATTTAGCAACCATGAATACCTTTGTGAATACCTTTGTGAATACCTTTGTATGACTCACAGACAATTCTTATTCTGTACTAAGCAACAATCCCCTCATCTCTGATGTGTGACACTGCAAGCTAGTTGGAGTTAGTTTCAAAGACAAACAATATTTATTGGACTGGAAAATCCACAAAAATCTTGAAGGTGAGTCAGTTTTAGTTTAATTCCCCAACTCTATTCCCTAACAAATTAATCTTAAATTCCATTTGAAATGTAAATTAAATAATATCTACAGGACAAAATCAAGTCCTCTACTAAGTTAAAAAAAATATAACTGCACTGTTTTTCTCCTGGCATAACCTTCAGATCCTTATGAAAACAGAAGTCCTGACCTCTGTGAAGATTGGTCTGTTGAAATTTTCAGCCAGTTCAGCTGATTCAGCTGTTGGATTAGCACCTGATTTTCTAGAGTTTGTTCTGAAGCGTATTTTTTAAATGGCTGAAATTACCTATCATGCATTCACAGAAACACTAAAATTATTTTCTAGATATTTAATGTTATTGGAAACAATATTTTTGATGTTGTTGTTTGGTTGATTTTGAATTAGTGACAAAAAGGAATGGATTTTATTTTATCAGTCCTAGAAACATGCGCAGATAACCAGAAATTTATTTAGCAAAGTATTCTTGCATTTGGAATTTATTTCAATTTAATCTCTGAACACAACTTAATCTCTGAATATCATAGAAAATATTTACTTTTATTTATGCAACAAGGAATTGAAACATAATATAAAGGTATACATATTTTTTTCTGAAAAAGTAGTGACGATAGACAGAAATTATTTTGTGCATTATTATTAGTTATCCATTATCAGTAATGGATACATGTGTTCTGAAATTCAGAAAGCACAGAATATAATGTACAAGGCTCTTAGGAAATAGCTAATGCAGGATGTTTCAAAAAATTATTAGATTCATCTAAAGGATAAGACATGCTCAAAATTAGTTCCTTCAATTACCTTTCATGTGCATTGGAAAAATCAAAGATCATAAGAGTCCTTGAGGTAAAACTCAAAGGTATTTGAGTGTTTCTTGTATGTTCCTTAGGCTAAAGCCATCTTTCAATACTGTAAGGTTTTCACAGTGTCCTTTTGGACCAAATATCCATCATACAGCAGGAAGTGTTCACAAACATGATGGGTAAAGTGATTGAAGGGCCAGGCACAAAGATTAACGGAGGCAGTGCTTGGCTGATGGTCAGTTTCCAGTGGGGATCCTCAGGGATCAGTTTTTAGGCCTACTCTTCCATGTTTTTATCAATGACCTGGACACAAAAGCTGAGTGCACAGTAAGTTTGCTGATGGCACTAAATCATGGGGAGCCAAAGATTCCCTTGAAGGTGAAGACCTTACCTTCATTATATGATAGCTTTGAATGATGGGAATCCTGTGACTGTACAATTCACTACTTTCTATAGCTGCCCAGCTGTGATACTCAGAAGCAATATAGTGATGGTGAAAACAATTGAAAATATTCAAAGAGGAGTTTCTCATGCTTATAGAGACTAATTTTCAAGATACATGCATCTGAAAGTTCATTCCTACATTTCTGAAAATACAAGATTTCTTTCACAATTACCTGTAAAGAGAAAGTTGAGATTACAGATTGTATGAATTTAACATATGCATGTAGAGACTAATATTATTTCCTTCTTTGCATCAAAGTTGAATAAATATATAAGCACACCCCTGGTTCTCTTATATGACAAGAAAAATAAAGAAAAGTAGTGGTTCTTTTTAATTAACTTCTTTTGAGCCTCCTTTCTTTCTTTGTTATATGGTATGGAAAATTGCATGCAACAAGTTTGATCCATGTTTGATTGCATTTTTCTTCTCAAATCAGAGGCAGACTTTCAGAAGCAGAGAGATGATGGCTTTTTAAAGGATGGCTATCACCAGTTGAGTTATTATGCAGAAGATGGAGGTTTTGGCTTTCTGAGACTTGTCCCATCTCACAGGCACCTCTGCAGAGAGAGTGTGTTTGAACCTGTTCTGATTCTGCTGCCCATGTTCAGAACCTACCTCTTTGTCTTTTGTGGTAGATAGGGTTTACATAGCTAGATCCAGGACTCAAGCACCTCCATCTACCTCAGTGCTTAAATCCATGTCTATAACCCCGAAACTCTCACCTACTAAAATCAGGATCATTTTTCAGGAGTACATATCTTTCAGGATTTAATAGATTAAACCTAGAGATAAAAATGAATGGTTGTAAAGTTCTCAGAGTATAAATTATTATTATCACAGAAAAGTGTTAATTATAATTTGCACTAGCTAAATTTCCTGACTGTTCTGAAAACAGGTATTCCCAAAAATATGCATTTTTTCATTCGTACAGCTGATGGAGGTATTTAAGATGTAGATGTAGGTATAGATGTACATGTTCCACTCAGGTGGACTTGGCAGTGACAGATTTATGATCAAACTTGATGATCTTAAAGGTCTTTTCCAATATAAATGATTCTGTATTTCTACGAAAAAGTGAATAAACTTCTCAAAATATGCATTGGAAAGTGCATATTCTAATTTCTTCACAGGCTGATACATCCAGAAGCTAGCCTTGTCCTTAAGCCAAATGAACTGCTTAAAATTTGCTGTAAATGAAAAATTTTCTAGGTCTTCACACAATTTTTTTACTTTTTCCTCTTTCTCTTATCCATGAGCACATACAATTTTGAAGGCCATAAGAGAGAACCAATAAAATGAGATTAACTCTGTTTTTTTAAATTCACAATACTTACCATATTGTAGTTATATAATAACTTTAACACGCAGGATTCAGTGCTCATCTCTTTTGTAGATGTAATGTACTTCAGAAAAATATATCAGTTGGCAAAATACAGAGAGTCTTCTTATGGACACTTGCAGGAAGGATAGAGGATTTTTCCTGCGTCTGGTCTAACACAGGGAGCACCAGAGTATGAATTAACTCTACTCAGTTCCCTACACATTTTATTTCTATTTGAAGTTTAATGTTGGTAAATTGCAATCATTTTAGATAAATATCAGCTATTTAATCTGACTGACTCCAAGAAACTGCCCAAATACAGTTGTCGTTGAAGCAGCTCATTGTGTCTGCAGTTTATTCAAGCAGATTAATTTTTGTTGCTCAAAGAATCTGCCATACCCCAGGGATATGCTGGGATGGTTTCATTGTAATCAGAGGCTCTATGCACATGAAGGATTTGTTAAATTAATTCTGATCAGTTCATTAAAAGCTTGAATGCCATTTGAGAGCTTTGTATGCTGACTGGATTTCACTCAAAAATTCTAATTCACAGTAGAAGATATAGAGCAAAAGTTACAATGGGAAAGGAGGACAAATAATATCAATTCTTCTGCAATTTATCTTCTTTGAAAAGCACTGTCCTTCCTATGATGTGACTCAACAATTCAAGAGCACTCATAAAAAGGATTTATTATAGTTTTCCATTTTCTTCTCAGGTATATTATGTATATATGTATATGTATATGTATATATGTATATGTATATGCATGTAAGAAATATTCACAGAGGATATTCTATCTCAGGATTTAGAAGGCACGCCATAAAAAATTTGCTTTAGGATAAGCTTTCTCAGTAACACTGATACAACATTACTAAGTTCTATTTTATTTCCAAGTAGCTTTATCCCATTAAAATTCTGTGTGATAAAGAATGGGCTGTAAGTGACTTTATCAGTGTCTGGTATCTAAGGTGTTATACAATTCCTTTTGAAATGTATAGAATCATAATGTTAGCATTTGTAATGGTGTATTGTTTTCTATATTGTCACTGTTGAGAAGCAAATAAGGTTGCTATAAAATTAAATGAACTGGAGGGAAAAAAACCCGTTAACCAGAAAAAGAAAGTATCTATAACCAGTCATTACACCTTAAAATCATTTACTCAAATGCAAAAGTAACATTTAAGCTTCCATTTCAAATTTTTATGCAAGTCAATTAAGTCTTTCATCTGTTTATAGAAGAATATAAATGTGTTTATCTTCCAGGGTCAGAAAAAAGTCCCCTTAGCCAACTATTTTTTTTTTTTTTAGGGTTCAAGACCTAGGACAGATGGTGAAAACAAGAAAAGTTCACTGTAATATTTCTTCAGCATTTGCCAAGTCCCCCCCAAGGGACACCCTAAAATAGACAAGGTGTCTGTGCATATATCTATGAATCACATGCATAATGGAGAAAATTACTGCCTATGGTTTCCATAATATTCTGGCAATGGGAAATGATACCTGACCTGGTGAGGCTTGTGAGTGCTCATTTATCTGTGATCCAGCACATCAGAGCATGGATCTTCTCTCACAAGTGTTTCAGAGCATAATAGGTGTTGGGTGTCTTCCTGTCACAGACAGCTTGAACTTTTCAATTTACCTAACAATCTCATTTGCAAATTAAGATTTTATTTATTTATGAAATCATAGAATTAAAAAAAAATACAGCAGGGGATTAATCTGCTTTGTGCAGGCAAGTTTAGTATGAAATCTCTAAGGTAATTTAATTTTTCTCATCACTTTTTCTTCTGAGTGTCCTGCTACACGTGCAAACAATAGCCTGGGAGGCAGTTCCCTTTGGTGATATGATTTTGTTACTCCTACTTTCATGCTTTTGTGGTATGTTCATGTGTATTTAAACTTAAAAAGTCATGGTTTGGTGTAATGTTTTTACTTACAGTGGTCAGATAGAACAGATTTTATTTTATTTCACAGAAGCTACTTTAATGTCATCAAGCACAATGAGTACCAAAGAGGCACAGAGAATCTTACATTTTTCTGTATGACCTGAAGAAGCAATGTCCTCTTAGCGAGGGATAGATGTCTGGACAAATGTTTCTGGTTTTTGTGACTTTGGCCTTCAGACTATAATTTGGTGCTCTGCTGTTCCTGCTAGAGACTGAAACAAGGTGTTGCAGTGCCCAAACAGAGATGAAGTTCAACTGTCTATCTTGCTGAAACATGGACTGTGAAGCCCTACTTTGACCAGACTGCCTCACTGGGGTGTTTAGTTACCCTCTTCCCTCCTCTGGTGCTGACAGGGAGCTGCAGCAAAGCCAGAGTCTGCTTGACTCTAGGTCTGCCACAGCAGGAGAATCCCAGAGATCTTTCCCTTTTCTGTTTGTAGACTGAACATTTTCTCAGGAAGATGGTCTGCCAGCCCACACTCACCCAAGAAAAGACAGCAATCTTAAACATCCCTGACGCATTTGTTTATTTAGAGGGTTTTATGTTAGGATTTTCCATGTACAGACTAAGTAGGCTGCACAGTCAATCTTTTTGTTGGTTTGCTCCATTTCTGCCAACAACTCTAGCTAATGAAAAGGGACACATACAGAAATTATAAAATACAGAAGGTAGAAAACTTTCTTAGAATTATGTGTGGGCATTCAGTTAGGTTTGGAGAACAATATTCACTTTG
This sequence comes from Muscicapa striata striata, assembly GCA_030060385.1. Lineage (NCBI taxonomy): Eukaryota > Metazoa > Chordata > Aves > Passeriformes > Muscicapidae > Muscicapa > Muscicapa striata. The sequence goes on along the minus strand of JAREIS010000494.1, from coordinate 122,480 downwards.
TAATACATATTTAACACATCCAAAGGTCTCTTTTATGATGGCAATGGGTGCTTTCAAAGGAACCCACAGTCACATAAAGTAGCACATGAAACAGATTTCTGTCTTGAAAACAGATTATTGACAAGCTCTAGACATGCATCAGTTCTTTCTTCCCTTGCTCAAACTCCTTGTTGGTTTTTCTTGAAACCTCATACAGCTCGAAGATATTACAATTTTTCATGTAGTTTTGAATAATATTTCCCTTCCTCCATATGTCTTCCTCTTCCTCTCTCCCCCTTTCTTTTATTTTGGAAATGAATAAAATTGGAAAATGAAATTTCTTGGTATGGCTTCATGGAATATTGAATGCTTCACAGCAATATATACATCAAATCACAATTTTGTTTAGAACCAAAAGTTTTTCTGATTTAATCACTAAAAGACCTTCAAATAAGGGAGATTTCTTGAATGATTACTTAGATATCCTGAAGAAAATTTTGCAACTAAAGACAGTTTATGTGCAGAGAGTGCCTAAAGATGTAAAACCTTACGTTCCTTCCTGCAAGATATTCTGTGCATATAAGTAATAGAAGTTGTCTTGCAAAGCCATGTTTTGGAAAAATACATTTTATTACAGAGAAGACTATAAATCTAGCTAACATAAAAAACAGGATTGAAGGATATTTTGGGGTAGGCAGTGAGCAGTGATCAGAATAAATACAAACAGAAACAAATCATCTAAAAAAAAGGTGCACATTCATCTCTATAAGATTCAGTGGTTGCTTCAAAAGGAAAGAAGGATGAAGAAAAGAAAGAAAATATTGGAAGGATTTCTTCAAATATTATTTTAATACTCTGACTTAAATAGCATATCCTGGTGGTTATTAAAGTCAAGAATGATGATGACATGGGTAAGTGATGAGAACAAATTAGTTTCAACTATATCATGTTTTAATATTGCCACATATTAGGATGAACTAAACAGTAACTATGCTGTGTAATTGTTCCCACTCTATCCTAATTTTGTTCCAGCTATTATTAAATGAATAATCAACGATCTCCTAATGAAGAATAGGGACATCTATGTCTAGCCCACCATTTTGTAGTGATTGTTAACTCATATGCCCAATATATATTAGGATTTAAATCAGCCCAAGAATATTATTCACTCTCCCAAATAGCCCATTGATCAACTCTTGTTACAAAAAAAAAACAAAACAAAAACAAAAAAACCCCAACCGAACAAACAAAAAACACCACCACCAACAACAACAACAAAAAACAAACAAAAAAATTAAAAAAACCAAAACAAAACAGAAAAAAACTCCAAACGACAAAACAAAAAAAAAAAACCACAAAAAACCCCATCCCAAAACAAACTCAAAAACAATCAACAACATGCCCCTACCAAACCATGTACCTGCTCATTTTATCCTATCACCCATGTGAACACTGCTGGAGATGATTTTTTTCAGAACTGCCTTTACATCAAATCAGCATTACCACCCCAGTCAGGTTTGCAGAGGTTAAAGTGCCTTGGTGAGTACTTTGGTTTTTGGTTATGTCCTCTGATATGAGTGAACTGAGGACTGAATTAATGATTTTATTACTAGTTTGTGAATGCTGGGGGAGTCTTTATAGCAACCTTGCAAGCATACATAGATTCTGAGTATCTGTCTGAATATTCTTAATAGGAAAAAAATCCTCTTTTTAGAGGTGTCCTGCTTTGATTTAGGTTGACCAATTTTAATATACTCAATTTCTCTTTGAGATAGGATTTAGGAGCAAAACCAAGGCAGGCCTAAAACTTAGAAGGGTAGAAAGATGACATTTATTAATAATACAGAGAAAATAAGAATTTCGGAATAAGATTTTCAGATCACTCTCTCCTCCTCCCCCCCTTCCATATTTCTTAACAACAACATACAGAGAACACTTCAGTCAGTTTTCCACTTAAAGAATCATTTCAGTTCATTCTAGGGAGAGATGGTCCTTCTTGTTTTAGCCATAGGGTGTGTCTTCACCTTCACAATTTGCATCCGACTGGGAAAATCTGCAAATCGTGGAACTCCTCCCATCTTCACAGTCTTTCTAGAGGTGTGTTATGGGTCATTTAAAAAAAACCTCATGGGGTTTTACTTTTAAGAGCAAGCTGTTCAAAAACAAAAGTTCTCTTCATCTCTTTTTCCATCATATGTCTCTCTTCATCTTTCCAGTCTCCAGAGCAGAGATCCGCATTCCCTCGGGGTAAAGGATCCTTTTCTCAAATACTTCAACCCCGCCCCCCCCCCAAGTATTTTCTCCACAATTTAAAGGAATTTTCAGTGTAGTCCAGTCCCCCATCACTTACAAAAAGGTTCTTTTCAGCCAATCTTTTCACGGCATCTCCTCAATCTCTTCCCATCTGGAAACTCGGCTCTTCCTTCACTAACTTTAGTATACTTTCTGCTGTCAATTATTAAATCAGCCTTCCAATTGGTCCCAGAAACTCACAGAGGAAGTTCTCAGAGAAAAAGCCTCTGTGCATGTGTCTGTGCTCTTCATGCCCTCCTCCTCAAGTGACATTTCATGCAAAACCAGCACAAGAGGAAACACTGTTTTGAGAAGGTTTAGCAAAATTAATAGGCACATTATTTGGCAGCTGAGTGCTAAATTAATTTACAAAATTTTGGGTAGCAGGGCAGAGATCAAAATTATTTTTACTTAGATTCATCTTTTTTCTGTTGTATGTTATGCCAGTTAAAAGCAAATTGCCTGAAATACAGGGAATTAACTACATAAACATAATTTCCCATAAGTCAGATTGGAAAAATATGCCTGGGTTAAATATATAATATACCCTGAATATATCTATCCTCATGTTCAGGATTTGAGAGAAAACAATATGACTATTTGGAACTACTTGTTTTGAAAAAAAAAAATCTCATAACTAAAGAATTATCCTTCTGGTTGCATGATAATTGCAAAAAAAAAAAAAGTAATTTTTAAAATTCAAGTACATATTTGTCTTTAAGGTAGAAGAGCAGGCATTTTTGATCATTAGATGCTAAATTCAATTTTAATCTCAATTTTAAAATGGCTATGAAAATTACAGTTCTCCTGTACAGTAGTGGCTGGTATGTCCTCATGTGTTAGCAGTTCTTGATGGACTACTGAACATGAGGAGTTCAGTTTCATAAACTGACTGAATGGATTCAAATCAGAGACAGGCCATGTACATATACATACACACACACCCCCCAACATATGTATGTATATGTATGTGTATGTGTATGTGTATGTGTATGTGTATGTGTATGTGTATGTGTATGTATATGTATATGTATATGTGTATATGTATATTTGTATTAGCAGGAGAAAGGAGAGAGATATTCTTACTAGAAAACTCTCTTTTCTGTCTTTTGACCATACCAGAGATTGTGTCAGGAAGTAGTCTTCGATGTTCTTTTCACACTTGAAAGTCCTAGACAGTCAAATCTAATATGTATATATAATGTAATTATAGTTATGAAAAATGTTATTGGTTTAAAATCCTTTGTTGATTTACAAAAGAATTGACACCCCTGCTTTGTCCATCCGTACCTATATTCAGGAAATAAATCACATCATAGCTAGTTTAAACCTGTGCACACACTTACTGGGCTATTCAAAATAGACTTGCAATTAGCTAGGCATTTGTGTCAACTGATTGGGTTTTCTAGATTTCATATGCTTTTCTCTTACTGAGGGCGCTATCTTGAATCACTTTCATCTGTTCAGATCCTGTTTTTTAGGACACTTAGTTACTTCAAAAGAACTGAAGAGTAAGGGGAGAATTGGCAGTGTACAGTTCCAAACAATATGGTGTAATAGACCTAGTAATTTCAATAAATTTGCTTGCTCACTAACACATTTTCAATCTATTTATCTGTAGGGCAAATAAACTTTCCTGATGGTTGTCAATTGCCAGGCCTTCGATGAATTATTTTTCTGAGCATAGATTCTTAAATCCTGGTGTGGTGTGAATTTAATGGCACATAAAAATAGCCACTACTATGTTAAAGGTGGGTGGAGAAGCAGTTTACTACATGGCGGACTGCAATGTGCCTGGAAAATCAGCTTGTTTATGCTGATGATCCTGATGCTGCCAGTGGGCACTGAAAAGCACTTGCTGATGCCAGTTTGCAAAGTCAAGCAGTGTCACTCAGTCTGTGCCAAAAAATCCTACTCCTCTTCCTGCAAGAGGTACATAAAAGAAGGTCACTGAGCATTAGCTGTGATTCCATAAGATTGAAATCTGCAAGTGGCACAGAAGAAATGGAAGTAAAGAGCAGAGCCACATTTTTTACTAAAACATCCTTTACTAAAAGGTTAAGAAAGAAAATGTGCCAGTGAGATCTCACTACGTTATGTGTGCCAACATACAACTACTTTTTTTCACTTAATTCCCTCTGCTAAAGTAGAAATGTGTGATGATGGAAAAAAAAAGTTCAAAGAGAAACTATATTTGTGAATGTCACGATGGAAACATTTCTAAAGAATGGAAGTAAGCAATGCTTCTGGTAAAAATCAGTGTGTACATGGATTATCTGGTTTATATTATTTGGGGCTTTGATCATGTTCTGTTCAACATCTGATGGGATGCACCTTTCTCAGAGAGGAATATGTTTTCTAGTACAGGAGGTTGAGGGGCTCATTAATGGAAATTTAAAGTAGTTTGGAAGCAAGAAAGAGAAAATATCAGGCTAGCCAGTGATGAGTGGTGGGACAGTGTGACAAAACTTAAGAAAACAAGCCCTAATGGGATCCCTCAATCTGCTTCATGAGGTATTGCTTAAAAAGTACCATACCTGAAGTGTTTTCACACTAATGTACAGAGCATGGGGAATAAGAGAAGATGAAGCTTTGTCCCAGTTGCAGAGACCACTGGCATAAGTGAAACCTTGTGGGATGAGTCCTGTGTCTGGAGTGCCCTGATGGATGGTTTCAGGCTCTGCAGGAGGGATAGGCAGGGCAGAAAAGGCAGAGGGGTGGCACTGTATGTAACAGAAAGAATGGAATGTATGGAACTCTCATTTGGCACTGGCACAATTGAGACCTCTGGGTAAGAATCATGGAGCAAAAAAATGATGTGGAATGACAATGTGAGGGTCTACTACAGCCCTCCTGTGCCAGTTTGAAGGTAAACCAGCTGGATGAATTAACTCCAAGCAAATACCTTGCTAGAGATTTCAAGTCAGAACTACAATTTAATAGGAAAATTACAATAAAGGTAATAGTACAGAAATACTGACTTAATAAACAGGCAGAGCCAGAATATCACCTGACACCCTCTTTGTCAGGGTTATGATAGAGTCCAATTGAATGGGGATTGCAGTCCCATTGGAGTGATGAATGTTGTCTTGTCAAAGTGCTGGCCTTTCGGTAAGATCTGGTCCTTCTCTGGAGGCTCAGTGGTAGTTATTGAGCTCTTGTCCTCTGGGAATCCAGAGGTCGTATTGTGGAGTCCCAAGTCCCAGGTGATAAACAGGCTGGAATGTTTGGGATCTCACCCAGGGCGGGGAGTTTTACAATCAGAGGATGTAATTCTGTGGGTCATTCTGGGGTGTCCTTGATACCTTGATGGCCCATTAGCAGGAATTAGCCCTCCTCCCCCACTGCCCCTCACCAGCCCCCTCTTTAGGCTGGGTGTGTGTTGGACAGCTGTTGAAAATGACCCACCACTAACAACTCATCAGAGGGTGATGTGCGTGGCAGTAGAATACATACTTTGGTTATGCCCTACATTGCAAACCAAGACACCTCCTAAGTGTGGTGATAAATATCAAATATCAAGTGCTGGATTCTGCACCTGGGACAGGACAACCCTTGATGTGTACATAAACTGTGGAATGAGATGCTGGAAAGAAATGCCACAGAAAGAGACCTGAGGGGTCTAGTTAATGGCAAGTTGAACATGAGTCAGCAGTGCCCTGGCAGCCAGGAGGGCCAACCTTGTCCTGGGAAACATAAGGCCCAGCATCACCATCTGGGCAAGGGAGGGGATTGTCCTGCTCTGCTCTGGGATGGGGCAGCCTCACCTCAGGTGCTGAGGGAAGTTTTGGGTGCCATTTAGCCTGTTTATCTCCAAGAAGACTGAAGGGAGACCTTTTGAGGTCTTAAACCTTCTCAAGAGGGAAGAGAAGGTTCAGACACTGAACTCTTCTCTCTTGTGACCTGTGACAGGACTCAAGAAAGTGGCATGAAATTGTGTCAGGGGACATTTAGGTCGAACATCAGGAAATGGTTCTTAACCCACCGAGTGTTAGGGCATTGGAAAAGGCTACCCAGAGAAATGGTCACAGCACCTAGCAGAGTTCTTGGGACTTTTTTTGTGCAGAAGTTGGACTCAATTATCCTGATGGGTCTGTTCCAACCGAGGATATTCTATGAGTTTATGATTCTGTTGCATCAGTCTTGTAAGTAAAAGGCACAGAGTAGATAATTAAGAATGGTGAATCACCTAATGAAACATTTTTAAGAAAACATGAATAAATTCAGAGAGATACCATCCACAAAGGAGGAATTTAATTATGAAGGATTTTTATATATTACTGTTTTTAAAAAATGCTTTGAGAGATTAATTTTCAAGGAGTTACCCCTAAAAAAACCCTTCAAGAGATCTGAGTAATTTGACATGTCTTCTAAGAATCACTTTTGCAGCTAATACTTATATTTCAGAAGGGAGTGAAAGTATGGTATCATCAGTCGACTGATTTTAACACTGGAATGGAAAGTGTTGCATAGTCTAATACTCAGCATTCTCTTGCAAGTTATAGTAAAGCTGGGAAAAAATAGCATGATTAGTCTATTAAATTGAAAATAAGAAAATGCACTTTCAGAGTGTGAAATCGTTTAAAAAAATATATAACCTTTTATAGTTTTAGAAGTTTTCTGATTTTATAATTCCAGAATGAATTATCTTTTGGAATTTAGGGCACTCTGACACTTGAGAAGGATGAATTTTCGTTCTGATATCTATGATATTCTATTTTTCAATTGCTTTGACTTTTAAAATTTTAAATGCTCAGAATGAGATTGATAATGGTTATTTGTCAAGTAGAAAATATGACCTGGATTTATAGAATTAGTTCACTTTTTTATTTCTAGTCTTACACCTTTAGAGTAATTTTATTCTAATTGTACATGCTTTTGGAATAAAAGCTACCAGTCCATCTAATTGATAAATATGCTTAAAATTAGGTAGTGACAAACATATACATACCATCAGTCACAGACTTGCCGTGAGTAGTTCATATGAAGCCAACATTTGCAGCAGTAACACAGTTCCTGGAGCTGCTCTTATCTGGAAATGTGGTTAGATTCAGGGCTATAAATAACATTAGAAAGGTAGTGCAACTAATAAAGAGAACAAAGTTTTGATCACAAGCATGCTATGAACTGGCTTAACAAAGGAAACAAAAGGCTCTGTAAATAAAATGAATTGGAACCAGTAAGGCTCGAAATATACCCAAAAAAAGGATTAAAAACCTAACGAGGTTAGATGTTGGTTATATTTTATTTTTATTTTATTTTTATTGATATATTTTATTTAATAGTAAAAGAGGCAAAAAAATAAAGAAAGATAAAAGAAACAAATATAAAAAGAGGTGTGCTTGGGGGTGGGGGGACAGGGAGATAGCGACACAGTTTAGGTAGAAACATATCAGCCTTCCAGGGATCCCAATGATGTTTTGTTGATCCCCTCCATCTGGCCTTCTTGGTGGTGAGGGTCCCTCACCACACGCCACCCCCACTGTCTCTGAAAAGTATAGAATCCAGTGGATTTATACATGTTTGGTCCAGGTGGGAATGCCCAGACCTAAGGGGACCAGGTTTGACACTGTCCCTTGCAGCACTGTGGATCTGTTGCATCATTTGCAGTGCTCTGGTGCAGAGTCTTGGGACCCCTTTGAGGGAGCTGGCCCTTGATGGGCCATGACACCCCCTCCTCTGTCCTCCACGTGGATGCAGCTTTTCCTGGAGTGAAGGGGCCTCGCAGCTGAACTCATCCACACAGCAGAGGATGAGTGTTAACTGTTTCAGACCAGAGGCTTTTTCACCAAACACCCAAAACCTCTCCTTCCCTCTCCCCACCCTTGGTGTGAGCATCTGTGTGAGCCTGGCAGCTGTTACAAACGAGGCCAGAGTATTCTTTGGAAGACAAGCTCATTTATATAAAACCACAACAGAGGACGGGGACTGCAGATAAGCCAGAGTCCCACGCGGCAACAAGCCAGAAAGTAACTAAAAGGCAACAGTGTGACACCGGGCGCTCTCTCGGGTGACAGGCACCGTCGGAAGGCGGGGCTCGGAGCCCTGAACTGTCCTTTTATACACTTCGTTAGGGCAGGTGATGTCATCTTCCAATCTCTTTGAGGACTGGTCCCTTCTTCGCTGCAGGCCCGATAGGTTGGAGGACCGTCAAATCTCCGAACAGGCCGGTGCGCTCACTAGATGACATCCCTTTTCCAGAAGGTTCCAGCCAGACCTGTCAATTAACCACCCATCGGCCCTCCCGCACAACAGAGCCACCCCCATTACAACGCCCATTCTGCAACGATTGGCAACCCTCTGACCCTGCCCCCCTGCAACCCCCAACAGCATCAAACACATAACTTATCAACAGTTTACAAACCATTACGTAACAAACTTCAGTTTACGAATTATTAATCGACAAACCCCAAGCGCACCCCAGAACTTAAACTTATTCATAACAGCAGCTGATAGCCTGGGGCTGGGGTCTCCACAGCAAAGGTGGTTAGCCTGGTCTCTTCATGAATGTATTCTTATCTTATCAATGGATAGTGAGCTGTTCAGGGCCCCATTCAGGTTTTTGGTGGTGGTCTCTGCAGCTTTTATATAGTTTTGCTAGAATAAGCAAAAGTCCTTCATGAGGGTGTTCGAGCCATAAATTATAGCTTTAAGTCTTCCACAAAGCAGAAGCTACATAGCTGATCCTAGCTAACTACATAACCCAAATCACATTAGTGTCAGCTCCATTTAGGTGACAACCAAGTTCTTCCCTTTCCTGCACGTCACCCACAGCCAGCAACACATTAGCGCTCCCAGACAGAGGTACAATTCTTACTGTTCCATTAATAGTGTCTAAAAATTTGTCTTTGGGAGAAATCAATCATCAAAATAGGTTTTTGGTTTTTTTCTTTTTTTGCAAATGTCTTGGTTTGAACGGCAGGTGTCTGCTAAGATAGGCAATGCAAATCCCCTCTCTCCAAGTTATTATAATATTGAACTTCAGGAGCTCTCAGGCAAAGCTATGGGAATAGGAACAATTCTTTACTAGGAAAAATTAAAATAGAAATACAGTATTACAAAAATCAAACCCAGAATACTGACAGAGTCAGAACACAATTTGACACCCCATCAGTAGCAGACCGATTAAATGGCGGCTGCAATCCTCTTGCAGTGGCAGATGTGGTTCAGTTGTAGCAGTGGTCCTGTAGAAGGGTGCAGTTTTCCTCTGATAGTCCAGTGATGATGTGGAAAGGTCCGGTTTTCCTCTAGAATCCAGGGGAAAAAGGTTGCTCTAATGCTCCAAATCTCAGTTTTTATCTAGGTAGGAAAGGCTTGGCTCTTTCCCTGGGTGAAGCATCTCCCAATGGAATGATGTAATTTTATCAGTTACGCAGTGGGACTCAATGGACTTTTAATGGACAAAATCTTCCGGGAGGAAGGATGCGTTGTGGAAAAGGTAAAGAGCACTTCCCCACCTGGTTTTAAAGATGGTGATAGAATACATACTTTTGGTCACATCTTGTATTGCAACCCAAAGACAGCAAAGAGCCATAGGATTTGGAATAATATTGTTTTTAACTCATGGGGAGTACATCAAAGTTGAATTCGAATTTGAAGCCCTCTTTCTTTTCTTTTTTTTTTTTTTTTTTATGTGCGGTTTTCCAGTAGTTATTAATTTTGAAATATTTGTATGATCTGAAATGTCACATAGAATGTAGTTGAAGACCTTTCAAAAAAGGTTTAACAATATAAGGAAGATAGGTACCTGTGGCACCTACTGATAACTGTTTAACTCGAAGTTTTGAATTACATAATGTTCTTAATTTTACTTTATTTGTTGCTTTTTTCCCCTCTTCCACTGCCTATAAAGAAAGAATACCTGGTAGGAAACATTGACCTGAAGAGTTTACAAAAAGTCCCCAATGGAGTACAAATTTAGCTTTTTCTAGAGGCCTTTTGATTTTAAAAAGTTGATTGCATTGACAAACAAGGGTTTAGCTGTCACTGCAGTGGGGAGTGGGGGGGTTTCCCCTTTGCAACAACTTCACCGGCTTGACCAGGTCAGAACATGGCTATAAAAAACGAGATGGGTGTGATGGTGTGCCTGAGATATCCTTTAATCCATTTGTGACCACGTGGTCCAAGAGGCAGCATCCAAAGACCAGGGGGAGGTGTCAGGTTGACAGTACATAGGGATACCTGAGGGCAAAGCTCCAGTCACAAACAAGAACTAGGAACGTGTTTGGCCATGCCCTCACGTGTTCCTACAAGTGCCACGGTTTTAGGCCAAAGCCTCTCTATTTGCAGGGCAGGGGCCTGACCTTAAGACTAAGGCCTTGCTTTTTAACAGCCTACCACCCAGGGTCTTAGATTTATGCCTTCTGTGTGAGGAACCTGGTCCATCTTAGCCAAAACAACTACCACATTCAGCTTCTTGTTCTTTCACATAAGTCCTGTGTCACCATTGGCAAATTGTTTACAATCCTACCATGTCTCGGTTCCCTTTGTGAAGGTGTAGTTTTTAGTAATTCCTTGCCTCACAGAGGCACTGTAATGGTAAACACATCAATAATAGTGAAGAAAAGTAATTATAGTAAAAGAAGTCATAGAGTACCATGATTATTTTCTCCTTGATGGTAAATTCATTTTAAGTCAATAGCCACCTCTTTCTATTGCAAATGGACGACTTTTCCCACAAATGTTGTCATAAAATATTTCAGTCTATCCTCTGAGTAAATAATGTTCTTCCAAAACAATTCACTATGCAACCACTTCCTCAGGATGACATCTCTTAAAGATTATTTCTCATTTACAAATGCACAAACAAAAACTAGGAACAGGGGGAAAAAGAATAAACCCCACAGTACTATAGAAAAATAAAATATTATAATAAATTTACAATAGCAGCACTGAGGTCTGCACTTTATTTGACAGTGGGAGATCATGCTAGTTTTTATTTATCTCTGCTGAAAAATTGGTTCACTGTAGAATTTTAACTCTTCAGGCTAAGAAATTCATTTCTCTCATTAAAGAAATCGCTTTTTGTCTTTCATAATTTTCTTGTTCTATGACAAAACATTTCAGTTTTTTCTTCTTTTAACCTAAAAACCTGAAAGAACACATTTGTTTGTATACAAGTAGTCTTATCTCTATCTTTCACCCAGGGCCACTCACTTTAAAACTCTCTCTTCAAAACTTCAGTTTGTAGTCAGGCCTTCTATTCAACTTCAGACTCTACATTAGAATTAAACACTTGTTTTTCTCAGGGGCTTCCTAGCTTTCTTGCCACTATTTCATCAGTAGATAGGCCTGTTTGAGAAGCTTTATTTTAGAGCACTGTGTTGGGTTGCAATACAGGATGTGGCCAGAAATGTGTATTCTATCACCATCTGTTGAAGCCAGGTGGGCAGTGATCCTTATCTCCGTGGGACATATTATCTGCTAATGGGCCATCTTTAAGACTAGGTGGGGCAGTCATCTTTATCTTTTCCACAACACATTCTCCCTCCAGAAAAATATCATCTGCTGCTCGCCCATTAAGTACCACTGTATGACTGATGAAATTACATCATCCCATTGGGAGATGCTCCAGCCAGGGGGAGGAGCCAAGCCTTTCTTGGCTAAGATAAAAACTGAGATTTTGGACACCAAGATACCTTCTTTCCACTGGATTCCAGAGGAAAACTGGACTTTTGTACTACAGACAAATGAAGCAAAAAATATAACCAGACTCAGATGGTCTGCAACTGTGTCTGGGCTGCCAAAGATACCCAGTCACCGGCTTGGTGAATTGAGCTGTAGTCCTGCACTGGAAATTGCCTGGTTTATGTGTTTTTTCTATCTTCAGCCTCATTAAAATGGGCTGAATCTGGAATAATCCTTCTGATGTCAGAGAAACTGATTTGGGATCTTTCCACGTATATGAATATTATTAGAAGAAAGCACCACATCTCTTAATAATTTTTTTTTTTTTTGTGAGTTAAGTCCTGAATATAGTATTAAAATAAGTTATATACTTTCTACTGTAAATGTGAAATAAACCCTGCAAATATGGAGAATAATTATTCACAGTCACACTTATAATTAACAATGATGGAGAGGCTTTACTTAATATTGTCACATGTAAGTGAAAGACTTGAGGTGAAAGTAATTAAGACATGACAGAAACAGAAAGAGTTATTGGTGGCCAACATGAGATTTAACAGATTTGATTTTATATCATATAGGGAAAAGAGGATGTAGAAAAGTTGTGAAGGCACTTAAATTTAAATTATTTAGCATGGTTGAGTTACTAAAATATTTTAAAATTAATCACTGTAGAACAGTTACAGGAAAGTGTGAAGAAATGGAGGGAGAAAGAATTAAAGCCCCATCACTAGAGGACAAGTTTGCAAATGAAATGAGAGTAAAGATAAATTGCTCCTCAGTGCTGATGTGCTACACTTGAACTGGGTTTAAATGACTTTACTTCAAGAATAGCGTGTTCCTAGCAAGCACATGGACACATTAAAAAAAAGTTTTCCATCATATCTAAGATGGAAAAATATCTATAAAATTCTACAGAATTAATTTTAAATAGGACCACAGCATCCTCTGTGAAAGTCACAGCATCTTAAAAATGATCTGAAAAAGATGTCATTGAAGGTGGTCATAATATGTATACATACAAATCGTACACATACATATGCTTGACTTTCAAATGTCATGGAAGTTTAAACACATGGCTTTAGCCCTGAACACAGGTAGGGTTTCACAGCTGTGTCTTTGGAAAGAGACTTAAAACAGATAAATAACTGAGTTTCTGTGACTGTGAGAAATAGAATGAAGCTAAAAAAAGAATCAGACATTCTCTACTGGAATAAATTGCACAAAAGCAACAGAAATGGACACGATTGCTTTAAAGGACAAGGCAGTAAAAACATAAGCATCTGCAGGCCTTGGTCAGTGGATGCACAGGCCACTGGAGCATTGCACAGTTTGATTGCAGCATTCTGAGGGAAACTGCAGGAAAAATTGCTCATCTTGCTACTGATAGTAGTTTAATGCAACAAGTGCAGAAATGTTAGTTATATGAACATCAATTTTTGTTGTAGAAGGGATTCCCTGTTGCCGTGAAGATCAGTTGATAAAATGAAATAATTCAAAAACACCATTTCTCACAACTGGTATTCAGTCATATATGAACCACACCAAATATTGGAGGGCATGTTTGCAATAAAGTCATCTGAAATGCAGTTCTGTTTTGAGAAGTTGTAATTTCAGTATGGTTGTTTACTAGTTAAAATGCCTAATTTATGTAGTTCCAACTTCATGCCTTCTTCCTTCAGCAAAATCTTCTTTTATTTATATCTTAATCCTAGAGCTGATTATTCCAGAAAAACATAAGTATTTTACCTTTTCTTGGTCTGCCAGTTTTGTAAGATTCCTATCCCTCACTAATCTTAACCTTCCTGCTAAACAGCAGTAGAACAAGAGTAATAAGATCCTGAAGGAACCCGCTGCAGCTACAAATACCATTAACTCATGGATTACATATATTTTAGAGGAACAAAAACTCCAGCTAACAATTACACACTTTCTCAAAAGAAGGAATTAATTTGTACCTTTATCAAGAACTTGTCTGTGGTATATTCCATTTTGTTGGTTTCTTTAATTTCTGAATATAGTTTGATGTCTTGAATGGATGCAATGGCAACAGGAATTGACCACACATTTCAAGCACTTGCAAGTGGTGCTGTAAACCAATGTTGCTTGTATCTATTGCTCTCTTATACTCATTGAATATTCTCCAGGAGTGTAAGTTGCTCACATTAGTTAATTTCAAATATTTGACTGTTCTTGGTAAAAAGAGTAATCATAATCTCCTCAGGGGTGCAGAGGAGCTCATGCAAGATGCCAGATGCAAGATATATTTGAAACAGCTGGTGATTAGTGTAGTGAGGATCACTAAATTAAAAAATTATCAATTTGAAAGTTGGAAGTATGCAATGTGTCACACTAATATCACTAATTTCCTTTTTGCAGCTAAGAGCCTTGAAATTATTAATAATATTAATAATTAATAATAAAATTATTCTTGAAATCCTATTAATAGTAATTGGCAGCACATTTATTAGTTATTAACTAATAAAAATGTTATTAGTAAAATCTGACCTGATCCCTCAGATCAAATTTTTGACTTCCCATTTGACTGCAGAAGAAGCTCATCATAAGCCCTCAAAAATAGTTATCAATACAGATTGTACTTGCACTACATCCAAAGAATATTTATCTGACCTGAAGAAGAAATAACAAACAAAACCAATAGGAGATATTTTATCATATTTTTGGGTTTTTTAAATGTATTTAGAAGAAAATAGATTAAAATTTTCTGAAATCTAAATATTTTAAGAAACATCTTGATCTTGAAAAAAATTTTATATACAATAATAAAAAGCTCAATGCTACTAAAATATACTAGCCTTATTTTTTAAGGGAAAATTTTTTATCATTCCTTACAAAAATGTTTTTCAGTGCAAGCATGTTGGTTTTCATAAACCAAGCTTAAAAGGTGGATAACAGGATACTTATTTTAATTGCATGAAAGGGTAATATCTCATTGACCTAACAGTATCACTTTGGCAGACACAACTCCATTTGTGAGAAAATTTTGGCTTCTGCTTAGGAAATTTCTTTTTATAATTGCATGATCTGCTATGAGAAAGATCATTCAAGAAAACAAAGAAGGCCCACTCTAGCAATAACCACCCAAAAGGGAGAGAACAAATAATATGTAGGGAAGAACAAAAGGCATGACATTTGAATATATCAAAACCTTAACAATCAAAATAAATCTAAAATAAATGTGCACGTGCCCAAGGTACTGCCATTTTTCATTGCTATCTTATTTTTACTTTATTTTTGATTGCATTTAAAATTAGAACTATGACTTATTTTAAATTAAATTATAGTTTTCTCCTTTCCCCCTACTTGTGGTATAAAATTAGATTATGGGAAAAGATTTTGAAAAAAGTCGTCCAATGTTTTGGATAGCAATATTATCCTACTTTTATTTCTTTGTTCTATAAAAGATTGTACTATTTGCAAACCAGTTATTTTCTCTGTATTTAATTTCCTGGTATATGAAATAAGAATAAAGCACTTTTCAGTAGTAGAAAAGTTTTCTCAGATTAAAGATTATGGGCGATGAGCTGCAAGGTACCATATCAAAGAGCACACATGATACAAATTTTTCACACATGCACACACACACACACACACACACACACAATCAGCAGTTTTGAGACTCAAGTTACTGGAGCCTCTTGACTCTGCTGAAACATGGGATGTGTTACTATTAATACCAGGGGTAATGAATGTCACAAAAAAGTCACCTCTTACTGGTTATGTACAGGCTTGGCATGATTACTGTTCTATTAGAATCTGATTTTCCTACCAATGAAGGCTGTAGAGCTATTTCCTTCAAATTATGATTGATAAGTATTTGTTGTTTTAGCCAACTTGAAATTGTATTACAATTGCATTTGGGCCCAATCTTGAGATCTTAATCACAATGGATCACAGCAGGGAGATATATTTGTAAGGCTTTTATTATTCATCTATTGAAATGTATAGAGCCTTTCACATAAATTATTTTTTGTTATGAAAATTAGTTAATCTAACTAAATGGTGATTATAAATACTGATGCTAAAAATAGGAACTATAATTAATGTGTTTAAAATCTAGCTTCTGTAACTTTAATTTTTCAGTCCAGAAGCTGTGATTAATGGAGTTTGCATAGTGTGAAAATGCTGAAGTCAGTAAAGAGTCTATAAAGCAGTTAATTTGCCTTTTATTAGTACTATATGCTCTGTCAAAAATTGTTATGCTGAACAAGGGGTGTATCAAGTATGTTTACAGAGCTTGAATCCACTGGCTATAGGCTTCTCCAGCAGGACTCTGTGTTCTGAAATATTTGTAGTCAAATTCTTGTCGTCTTTTGCTTTAAAAAATCAGTGCTTTTCTTGAGATGTCTCCTTAATAGAGATGAATATTACAATAGAACAGATAATTTCATCCCTGCCAAAACTGCTTATCATTCAGCATCTCTTGCTATCATCTTTTAGTCATATTTTAACATGCTTTCAATTGTCGTCCAGATTTTCCATATCTAAATATGTTTGAATAATATACCAGCTGGCACTATACAATTATTACTCCAAATAATTTATTTTAAAATTAACCTTTCTATTTTTATGAGTTTATTTTGTGAACAAATGCATTCTATCAAATTTCAATAACTTTGTAGGTATTATATTCTCCAATTTTTAATAATGCCATAAATTGCACATGTTCTTATTTTGTCATATTATGTCAGCAACATAATTCCCTCATTAAGTTCTGCCCATGCAATATGAAATTCATAGTGACATAAAATGTCATATTTTCTGTAATGTAGTTCCTATGAAATACAAGTATATTCAAATTAAAATTGACAATATTTGTAAATTTTGCACATTTGTCAAATCATCTTCTAATATGCTGTTTGAGAAATTTATTTTCCTGTGAAATACAGGTAGGAACTTGAGGTTGACTACCCATTCTGAAGGTTATATTTAATAACAATATGTAATAATACTGAACTTTAAATATCTGTTATATTCTGCTTGGATAAAGAGTTTACAAAACCTTTCATTTATAAAAGATACAACTTTCTTTATTTTTGCCTAAATAAATGTGGATGCAAAAAGCACAGAAAAGCTGCTCTTTTCTTTTGACACTAGGAGAAAAGATAGGAGAGATACTCTTTGACATATTTTCTAGGACATGCATTGAAATTGGTAAAAGGTAATAAAACAAAATCAAATAGAAGTTCCAAATCTCACCCTAAATGCTGCACCAGAAAGGATATGATGCTTAATGGAGAATAACATCATTATTATTAGCAAAACCTAACATCAAGGTAGGATTAGATTTTGGTCCCTACTCTTATTCCAGGCTTTGCCATCCATCTATAGTGCAACTCCAGTCAAGGCAAACCTGTTAGTCTTCACAACCTGTCGGGCAGAATAAAACTTGGAATTTGCAAAAGTAAAGGATAACTTCCACAAGGGAACAATGCCCCACTGGTAGTATATTTAGAAAACATGTCCTGCCTTTAAAATGTTTATTTAGCATATGCTCTGCATACAGATGTGAGGTGCAAACAAATGCTGGACCCAAACTAGAGAAACACCACTGCTTTAGGAATGTCGTGATCAGAGATGCATGAGAATCCTGGGTCTGTGGATAAGACTAAACTAGCAAGGCTGAAATTGCAGATTTATCTTGCCAGCAGCAAGCTGTGTGTTGTGGGAACCAGAGACATGAAGGGTGTGATTTTGAATAATTGCAGAGGATCACTTGAAAGCTTCAGCTGAGCATACTTGTTCTGTAGGCTGCAAAATGCACCTCTTGTCTATTCTGTCATCCCTTAGAAAAACTTAACCTCCATGTAGAAAAATCTATACGTCCCACCTTCTGAAGGGTTGCCAAGTTCTTAGATATATTTTTGTTTCAGGTTGAGGACCTGTATTTGAGATGCCTTTGCCCTTTCCTGGCCAGGAGCTCTTGAAGCAAAACAAAGGGAAAGACACAGCGAGTCAACACCTTGCCAAGAACGTGGGGAACTAGCAAGAGTATGCCAAGGTGGTGTAGATCAAGATCAGCCTTGACCAGTGATATTTCCAGGCAGCAAGTTAATTTTTTAAAAATTTGTTTAGCAGAATCCATCTACTCACATCTCAAAAGAAAATTAAAAGAAGCCAAAGCAAACCCTGATGAATAACAAGCCCCTCAGCCCATGCACATTGCTCCCCCATTCCAAATGGCAGTGGGTGGCTGTGTCAAGGGCAGAATGCAGCCCTTTGCTGTCAGCTTGGAACAAAGATTTCTGTCTGCTCCTGGTAAAAGCTGTTTCTATTTAAAGGGGGGGATTTTGAGCTTTAATCCTTTGTTTCATCACGTTGAAAAGTAAAAGAGCCACAAAACCATGCAGTATGATTAAATGAAATCTGGACTGAATTGAGTGTGCAGGATATTTTATTTATTTATTTATTTATTTATTTATTTATTTATTTTATTCAAGAAAAAAAGCAATTATTTGAAACTGTCAGGATTCTGTCCATCCCCTAAAAAAATAATGTTAAGCTCTAATAAAAACTATGTCTTACAGATGTGCATAATAAATTATTCCTGACTGCACACTACCTTAGATTATTTAAAACATATGCCTGAACTGAATCTGATATTTTCTTTGAAGTGGACACAACTCTTACTGGCAGCCATGCTTGCTAAGTGCATGCTTGATATGATACATAATTTTAGTATTTTTCTATGTAACATACCAAGTATTTTAAAATAATGTACAGACATGGGCAATATCTTTTAAGCTCTGTTTTTAGGAATGCTTACAGCAACAGTCCTCTTCCTCTCCCCTTAGATTTCTTACATACTTATTGTGAAAATCTTAACTGCTTAGCAGAAGAAAACTTCAACTTTCTCATGTTGTTCACTGTATGAAAATATATTTTTCAAGTTTACAAGCTGTAGAATTAATTGTCATTGCGTTTGGCAATTTGGCAAGCTAGGATCAGCAAGGATTTGTGGTAACAAAAGTAAATATGAGAGAGAATTAGTCAGGAAGTAATCGTGAAAGATATTCAGCAGTATTTGGAGGATTTGGAGCCCAAGGGAATTAAAGGTGCTCTGTGCTTTCAGTAATTGCTGCATTTCATAGGCTAAAGCAAATATTCAACAAAAATTTTACTGGTGCATTAAATTTTCATGACTTTCTGCTGCACTCCATCTCAGCTAGTACAATCTACATGTCCTTTGCTTTTTGTGAGTTTTGAGGCTTTCTGTCTTTCACTTTGCAAATCTCCTATGATGTTTAACTTCTGCTAATCTTGCTAGGTGTCCCTGGGTGATCTATTGAGTTACTGTGTACTAGAATACTAGACACTGACCAGCTATTCACTGAAGACTTTATTTTTACAAAAATAAACTAATAAATAATTTTTTTGTAAATAATAAAGTCTGGGAGATGTATTTACATTGATACAAATGAGTAGAAAAGATCATATATCATATCCTTTTCTCTGTTAAGTTTATTCTCTTGGAAATGTTTAAAGAAAATGCTAGGTAGGCCCTGTGATATCAAGGTTATGTAAGCTTTGCACAAAAAATATGCCCTTTGAAGTGAAGAGATGGTGTTTTGTCATAATTCTTAATATCTATAAAATACAGAGGCAAAGACACCTTGCCATTGACTTGAAGTAGGCAATAGGTGAGGCAATTTTAAGTGAGAATATGGAATCATATAATTCACACATGTCAAACACCACATACTATCCTATCCATGGCAGTCCAGAGCTTTCTAAATCCTATAAGGATTAGGATAGGAACAGCATATTAACAGTCCAATAATTCTGGTGCTTAAAGAGATCTGATAATTAACCAGACTCTGTTCCATTCACTGTTTTACTTTGCTGTTTGGGAGCTACTGGTGGACTGTTTGTGGGTTTTGTAGATGATAATTTATTAAAGAATACATTAGTAGATCCTAAGACTTCAAATATAAAAAACTTTCTGCTTGATAGGAGTCGGGCTGGTTTTGTTTGTCTAGTTTTAGTTTGTTTGTTTTTGGAATCAAACATTCTCAAACTTCTCCTCACATCTTCACCTGAAGTTCTGTCACTGAGGATTACTGTTGGATTACGTGCACTTACATGTCCACTGGTCACCTCCCAACAAAATAATGATAATGTGTTATGACAATTTTTCAGGTGTCCAAAAACTATACTTAGAAATAACTTGACGTAGTTAGGATTGTTTCTGGGCTGTCTTGTTACCAATAAGCTCAATTATTGAGAATTCACTTCAGTTTTATCATTTCACTCCTATCTTGTTAATTTTGCTGCGGCAGTAGAATTGTTACTTAGAAATTGTAGATTCCACATAAAGCTTGTGATTGTTCATCTTCCAGGAAATAAAAATACATAAATAAAATATGTTAAACTTACTTCCTAGGACTCTTCAATTCTTAGTTTAAAAAAATATTTTTCCATCAGTTCTTACACTTAGGCCAGAAATGCTTTTGAGTAAAACTACCTTAATTATTCTGAAATCCTACTGTTTTTGGGAATCTATTTGAATGGATAAAACTAATTAAAAGCACATATAAATGCTTTGGTTTCTTTGACACCAACCCATTTAGGTGCAACCATTTAAAGAGGATCATGTTGAAATAGCTGTCTGCCAGCATTTTCTAAGCTATATTCTTTCATGAGATTATAATTTGTGAAAACACCTTATATTAATTAAAATATCACTTTATTGCTCATTTCTGTGCAATCATTCTCATGCTCAGATGGATTCTGACCCATATGGTCTCTGAAAGTCTATAAGATTCTTGACATATTTTTTTTGTAAAACACTAAGAAAAAAAGTCATATTTACATTGCACAATTTATTTAGGTTTTAGAGAATTTTATCTCCAGAAACAGTTTCTAAAGTGAAGACTTTCTATATTTCTGTTCCATTATTCTTTTTTTTGTATTTATACTTACGATGCTTTAATGAGAAAAGTGCAGTACAGAATTCAAAAGGTGTGGAGACCGAAAGCATTCTCAGTTAGGAGAAGCAAGCCTATGTTGTATTCCGTGGTTCAACCCAGTGCCCTCTCCCTGTCTGTCAGCAACACCAGATGCAACAAATGGCGCCTGAACAGGGACTTTTCTCCATCAATGCATCTACATAAACCAGCCCAAGAGTGTTTTTTGATCTTACTGTGGTAAGTTTGAAACTTTGAAGCACTCCTTGCTTTTACTCTCGGGTGCTGAGAAGAGACTTTGGGTGAAAAATGACAGTAAAATACATCTGCTCACAGTGGGAAATCTATCTCAAATTTTAAAACATTCTTCGTCACAAAAATTCTGAATTTTTAAAGGGAGATTTGAAGCTTTTGGTACGTTGGCTGTATGAACATTATCCTGACGTTTCACAGAAGTAATTTTTAAATGATGATTTTTTGAATGAAGTTGCCGGAAAATTGCAGCATCAAGAACTTCCAGTGATAAAAACTTTACGCTTCTTTATTTTAATTAGTCTAAGTGTTCAGCTTTCGAATGAATGTTCAGAAAATGCTGAACCCCAGCCAAAAACCTCTCCTCCGCATTCCCCTTCCCCTGCAGCCCCTCTCCTGTCACAAGAAAAGTTTTCTTTTCCATGTTTTCCCCTTACCCCTGCTGCACAAAATGGCACCAACCGCATGGCTGGATGCATGGGGTCCCCCTTCGCTCCCCTTTTTGAGTCGCACCCTTCCCCTCCTGTTTGGGACTTTGCCCCCACGCACACCCCGCCCCCCAAACAGCTGTGCCAAGCAGCTGCCGTGACAGAGAGCCCGTGGCCAATCCGCTGCTGCCGCCCCCACTGCAGAGCAGCTTTTGGCAGCTCCACAAGCTCCAAGCCAAACAGCGAAACAGTAGCCAGGAGCGGCAGTCTAGCCTCAGAAGAACCAAGCCAAAAGCCCCCAAAAAAGCAGCAGCACACTGCATCGCCCGAACACCAGCCGCGCTCCCCCTTGCTTGCACCACCAGTAGAGAGAGCAAGAGAAGGGGTCTGCCATGATCTGCCTGCCTGCCACTGAACCCCGCAGACCCAGTGCCGCCGGCGCGCATGGCACCCTGAGCACAGAGCCGCCCACGGCTCTCAAGCTCTGCCTCTGCCTGCCCGCAACAAAAACAGCCTCACCAACAGCAGCACATCCAGCAACACAGCCACGAACACAAACGCACTAGTAAAAGTAAAAAAGTCATTGCTAAACAAGTCTTGGGAACTGCCAAATAGTTCAATGTGAAAAATAAATATGGATTAATCACCCAGAATGATAGCAAAGAAAATTTGTGTTTGTCCATCAAACTGCAATCAAGAAAAATAACCCCAGAAAATGTCTCCGTGGTGTAGGAAATAGAGAATTGGTAGAATTTGACGCAGTACAAGAGAAAAAAAGCCCTCAAGCAGACAATGTTACAGAACCTAATGCAGTCCTGGTGCAAGAAATCATCCACGCACCAAACTGCAACTACTATCCGCATCCTAAAAAACGTTGTCCTTCACACAACAACCAAAGAAATAAAGCCCAAAGCCAACAGCCATCAAGTCACAGAAGCAACCCAAAAGCAAAGACAGCACAAAACACCAATCAGTTGTCCTGCAACCAAAAATCTGTTCCTCCATTTGCAAAACCTACCAAACAAATAAGTGCCCTCCACCAATCCCTATTACCTCCCTACTTCCTCCCACTTTCCCCTTTTTCCATCCACAAAATAATTCCTTCCAAAATTTCCCGAAATCCCATTACTCTTTTTTTATTCCCTCAAATTCCTACCCCCCTTTCCCCTCCATTGTCCCCATCCACAGCCGTGCTTCTCCCTACCTTTGCTACCCAGCTGCCAATTTGTTTTCCCAAAGTTCCTTTTTAATACAAAGTGGGGGATGATATGGGGGTGAGGGGAAGAAAGAAAAATCTCCCAAGGTAACAACCTTTGTTTTTTCTTCAAAATTAATGATTTCCATTTAGAGTTTCAACAGATACTCCACCCCCATTCTATCTCGTACAAGCTCAATCACAGCCACCAGAATGCCAGTCCAGGCTGAAGAATCCCTTTCCCAACTCAGTTTCCTGACAAGCCATGCCAAGAAAACTTTACCTCCCTTCCTACCAGTTACAAGACGCTTCAAAAATCTGTTCAAACATTAGACACTTAAAAAATGGCTTGCATTTTGAAAATTGTTTTATGAATTCTTGTGCTGGTTGCACGTGGTTGGGGGGAGGTGTGCCTCCTGAAGAGCACAAAGCCCTGAAACAGGAGAGCAGTCCTCTCTCTGGAGCTTCCCCTGGGGCTGCGGGGGCCAATCAGAGACCTGATTTAGGAGTTGGCAGCCCAAGAAACCAATTAGAAAGTTATTTTGCTTACACAAATAACAGGGGAAAAGTTAACTTGTTCTCTTTTGCCTTCCGGCCTCTGGCCGGGGCCCTGGCCCCAGCAGGGCCTGCCCCAGGCCCTGGGGGGAGCCCCGCACAGCCGGCCCGGCCTGGCCTGGCCCGGCATCCCGGGCCCCATGTGGTCTGGCCCCGGCGGGGCTCGGCTCAGCCCAGCTTGCCTGCTCCATCCGGCATGGCCGAGCGTTCTGAGGAGAGGCCCCCCAGATAGCCATGTGGCTTCTTCACTGTCTGGATACAAGTGTAACCCTTTCAGTGCCTGGATAAGACTCTAGATCTCCTGAGCTCCCCAGAATGAAAGGAATAAAGCAAAAAGAATTACAGAGTCAGCGGAATGAAGATGAAGCTCCTAATGAAAGAGATTGAAGAGATGCCACTAATAAGTAGCTGAAACCCTTTTTTTGTGGGGCTTAAGGGGACTGTGACTTTACTAAAATTTCTTTAAACTGTGAAATATACTTGGGCAGGTTAGGTGCTTGAGATGAAGACTTTTCTTTTTTGCCTCAGGGAAATGAAGCTCTGTTTTGGGACTGGAATATGAACAGAGACATTTGATAGAGAAAGAGATGAAGAGACTTGTGTGTTTTCAGCAGCCTGCCTTTAAAATGGTACCCCATGTGTATGGCACAACCCATAACACGGCTCTGGAGAGACTGTGGTAATGGAAGGAAATCATAGTTTGTAGGTTCTGGGTGGATGCAAACTGTGAGAGTGAGACACCCCCTAAGCCTAAACTAAAAAAGGAACTTTTCTCTCTAGAGTGAACTGAAATGATTATTTAAGTAGATAACTGACTGAAGTGTTTTCTGTATGTTGCTGGTATGAGGAAAGGGGGAGGAGAGAATAATCTGGAAATCTTATTCTGAATTGTTTTGTGTTATAATAAATTTCTTCTTATACCCTTTTAAGTTTTAAGCCTGCCTTGTCTTTGCTCCTAAATCCTATCCATAAAAATAATTAAATATATTAAAATTGGCAAACCCCAGTCACACCATGACAATTCTTTTAATTGTTTTTGTTACTCTGTGTTCTTTAGTTACCTCAACCATTTAATTTTAAAATCCTTAAAAAGCCTTCTTAATTAATAAAGAAAAAGGGAGCTGTGGAGATCAAAAGCATTCCCAGTTAGGAGAAGCAAGCCTCTGTTGTATTCCCTGGTTCAGCCTTGTGCCCTCTCCCTGTCTGTCAGCCTTTCAGTCACTCCCACTCTGTTCCCCTGCTGGCCTTTTTGCCCTAACCCCACCTTTGCACATCCCCTGTCCCCTAGTAATTAGTCCCTAAGGCTCTCCCCGCCCTGTTCATCCCATTTACCAAACCTGAACACCCCCACAAGCCCCTTCGCCTTTGTTCTCTGAACTCTGGATGGCGCACACGTGTAGCTGAAATAAACATCTCTGTAAAACCCGTGCAAAGATCCTTCCTGCTCTTTTACTTGCTATCACCCCAAGCAACACCAGATGCAACAAAAGGAAAATATTCTGCAATGATATAAAAGTCTCTAAGAACTCATGAATTCATGCATATTAAAAAAATCAGAGTTTTTCAACTAGTTTTTAGTATATGAAAATAATACTTTAGCTTGGAATATGTACAGCAAATACTTTACTAATAGAATTTTTATCAAATTGCTTCACTTAATAAATTTTCTCCAAAATATTGACCTCCTCAGAAAGACAGCTTCAAAGACTGTACATTAGAGTGGCATATATTTTTCTCCTAATAATCTCTAGAAAATTATCAGATAAAATAGCATTATAGAAGTATTTCAGTATTTCTAAAATTCTCTGAAGAAGAATCCAGTCTTGATATAATGACCTGGAGGGTTTCAAGCTTTAGTTACTCCCTAGGTGAATATGGCTTTTAGCAAATAAATTAATTAGAAGTCTTAACAATAGTAGGATTAATGGAAGAAAATTAATTTTTATTAGATAATTTATTCCAGACTACTCCAGCAAAGTCTTTTTCTGGTTGCACAGAAATATGTATTTAACTCCTCTGTAAGTCAACCTTGTCAACCTTTTTTTTTCTGATTAGTGATTATACACATAAATATTTTGTTCTCCCATTGTATCTCTAACTATGTAAATAAAATATGAATATAATAAAAGTACTCCAAAGAACTTCAAAGACTAATTTTGTCTGTGGAGAGGAAAGGCAAGTATCAGGAATGTCTTGGGGTAAGAAAGAGAACAAGAAAAATAGTTTCTATGACACTAAGAGATAAAACTGTGTTTCTAGATAAAGGATTTAGGTATCTCAACGAGATGGAAAGAAACTAGGTTATCATAAAGGTATATTAAAGACACTCAATGCACTCAAAGTATATAAACTGTCTTATTATACTTACCTTACAACTGTTTTAAAAACCTATCTTTAAGGACATAGTCAAGACTCACTTGTTAAATCCATGACTGTCTATCATGGTAGTGTCTAGAAACCTAGAGAAAATCTTTAATTGAGATAGTGTGCTATCCCATAAACAGCATATTTTTTTTTTTCTGAAATCCTGTGATCTGAAGTGGTTTGTGAAAGTTTAACAAAAAGGAAATAGTCAGAACTCTTTCTTTTGTTTTATTGTAATATTTGGTTCATCATTAAGAAGTTAATTTTTTAAAAATCTGAATCTCTTGAGCATCAATAGCATAAACTCATAGGGGTGAGAACTTTAACTTTTTCTGTCTTTTTTATGATTCACTAATTCAAATGCTAACAACACAAAAATAGTATGACCATGGTTGAAGCAATTTAATTTTTACCACTGCATCCCTAATAAATGTTCTACAATAGACAATTAGCCTGTCTGTATTTATGCATTTACTTTGTGTGTCCCTAAGTCCTTTGTTGCCTACACCATCTGTTATAAAGCACCCATCTGCTTTATCATGGAGCTGAAATCCACCACACATCTTTCTGTGATCATCTGTCATGGTTTAATCTGGAAGGTGGAGTCCATGACCAGCGGCTGTCGCAAGGTGTGAAATTCTGTCATTGGAAAAGGACAAAAGTCCAGTTTCAGTAAGAAACCAGGAGAAGTAACTTTTTCTCTGTTTTCATTTTAACTATCATTTTGAACATACTAAGAGCAAGGACACCCTGGATCACACATGTCAAATGTAGTTAAACAGGGTATCTTCCAAAGAAACTCAAATAACCTACACTGCTGCTCTATTGGGTTTCCATGGCCAGGTTTTGGTAGCAGGATGGGGAGCTACAGTGGTGGTTTCTGTGAGAAGCTGCTAGATGATTTCACTATGCTTCAGGCTCCAGACCCACCATTTGCTAAGACTGGGACAGTTAGCTAAGGTAGTAAAGCCTCTGTGATAACATAAAGGAAAAGTGTAAGAGGAAGATGTTTTTGAGATTTGTTTTCTTACTATGCTGGTGATTCTGATTGGTAATAAATGAAATTAATTTCCCCAAGTCAAGTCTGTTTTGCCCATGATGGTAATTAGTGAGGGATTCCTCCCTCCTTCACTCATGAACCTTTCACTATATTTTTCTCTCCTCTGTCTTCTTACAGAGGGGAGTGATAGGGCAACTTTGATGGTTACCTGCCATCCAAGATCAGTCCACCACATTGATGACAGATTAGAGTTAAAATTTGCAGTCACAAACTGATGACAGAAGCTACTTTTAACCTCTCGTGTCTTTGTCAAATCCCATATGCAATGCTTAGTTTTTTATAGATTAAGCACAGAAGAAAGAATAGACAATTAAAGAATCATAAAATTCTAAAAGGGTGTAACCAGTGTGCACAAAAGGCTGTCACATTTTTCTTTGTTTTGGAGCATGCAGTCTAACATGTGACTGCATACCAAAGCTTCTCAAACAGAAATGTCTGACTGTTGTAGGAAAATCACTGCACCTTCAAGTCTCTGTAAGGTGAATAACATGGCTGGTCAGCCATGGTGCAAATGACAGCAAATATCCACATACAGACTTTAGCCACTTAATTTGCATTCTTTTTACTTTTACTCTTTGGCCTTATTCCACTGTGAGTATATATCTACTGCACTTGCACCATGTCAAACAGGGTTTTTTAGCACTGTCATTCTAGCATTTCAAATATTCATATCTAGTTCTTAAAAGCACCACAGGAAAAAAAAATCATTATTTCCTCGGTAATTTAACTGTTCAAAGAGCATAATTAATAAGGATTTTTCTCATATCCAGCCTTTTGAAGGGTTAGGATGTGGGTGAACAATCAACTTCATTGATCTTCAGATTCTGTCTGCTAAACGTTTTATTCCAGCAATAGAATTTTATGCTGAGTATCTGTTTATAAAATACACCAGTAAAAGTAATACTTCTGCATCCAGGTTATACTTTTTCTACCACATTTTTACACCCAACAGATGGTAGAGATTATTCACACATAAGAACTCTGTTAAAAATAATGCTAATGGTCTACTTTAAATGCTAAAAGGCCAAAGGCCAAGATATTCTGAGTTAATCTTGGAAATCTGCATGTAGAGAAGATCATGTGACCTAGAAGACTTTCTGCTCTAGGCTAGTCCTGTTCCTCTGATGCTTGATCATACTAGTAACACACAGAATGCACCACATACATATTTTGATTAATGTTGACATTCAGAGTTGAGGCAAATATATTTTAATTCTGATTTTCAGAATGGAGATGAATGAAAAAGGCAAAGCTTATTGTAAAATAAAAGTGAATTAAAATAGCCAAATATTTTGTACCTGGCTTAGTTTGATTAGCTTGATTTAAAAAGCATGTTTCAAGATATTTTTGTTTTGTTTTGTTTTAGGTATGCTCATGAATTAATAAAAATATTAATCCATTTTCTCTAAAAGTTTTGTAAAACCAATAAGAAATAATATTTTTTACTATCAAAAATATAACTTTAGTAGGAAGTAAGAATAACAAATTGTTCCCCATTTAATTTATCTTTTTTTACTTGAAAATATCTATGTGTTTTCCATATCAGATGTGGATCTCTTATTGCAGGGTACTTTAAATGAGATATTATTTTATATTTCAGCACACTCAAATTTCCTTAACTTTATCCATATTAAAGGGAAGTTTGTAATACAGTAGTTTGCAATGAATTCTTAGAGATGTTTCAGCAGTTCATGTTTGAGAGTACTTGGAGACTCTTAAATCCAGAGGCCATTTGTCTGCTGTGCATATTCACTCACTCTACGCCTTGAATGCTCTTGTAAAACTCTCATTGCAAAGGAAAAAGGAATGTTATGTGCAAGGGTTAGCAAGAGCTCAATAATTCTAAAAGAAGAGAGAAAAAACCAAAAGCTTTCAGGCTGTAGAAAATATTTTTGGAGCTGTACGGCTCAAGGGATTGCAATAGGATACTCTCAGCTCTGTTTTGGAACCAGCTAGCAATCAGGGTCATGTCTTGGGTGCAGATAAACCATGGTCATACAACACTCCTGAGTCAGGTAATGTGATTTTTTTTTTATCTTTTCAGTGTGGGAATGCAGACTGAGGACTAAGGGCTGCTCCTGATTTCTTGCGAGTTTTTAACATCTCTTTGGGAATATGGATTCCTACTAGCTTCAACAAGCTGTCCCTCAGTTGCCTTCTCCATTAGAATTGTCTGTATCAGGAATTGCAACGCCAGCAGTTGTGGAAGAAGATACTGCCCTGGGTTTATGTTTACTAACAACAACAAAAAATAAGTTCATCAGTTGCGAAGAATGAAATCTCACATATTTTGACTGATGAAACAAAGAGGAGTGTAGAAGTGATTGTTGAACCAGCTGTGCCACATTAAAGCTTGAAATTTTTGATGGGCAATTTATATATGATAGACATATCTTTTTTTTCTCTTGGCATATTTGAATATGTTTTTCACATCAGATGCACTTCTATGGAGAAAATTAAGTAAGTTATGGTAAATTGTATGTCTTTTGAGTGTAATAGAGATAAAATAAATAAAAATATTTTAAATAGTTTTCAGATTTTATCTGGAAATTTTATTTTAACCCTTAAAGATAGCTCGTTTTTCAGTCTTCTGATCTGCCTCTGTCCTGTTTCTCTTCTCCAAGGCGTATTTTACAGACTCTAGTCTAACATGTAGAGAATAATGGCATGGGACTTCTTTATTTGTGGGAGACAACAGTAATAAGCTAAAACTTGTTGATATGTGATGAGATAAACATATCCTTCACATTGTATGTCTTTGCTCATTAGTGATGTCTCTCACCAGGTTGAAAATAGTTACCTGGCTTAAAAAAAGAGATTTTTGAAACCAAAGCTTTCTTGTATGTGTCTTATTCCTGAAAAGAGACCTGCTCTAAGTAAAAAAAATTGGTCTTAACTCAAGAAATTAAAAACCACCTGGAAAAAATATTTAGATTTGATATAACACACATTTCCTCCTTGAAATACTACTAAAATTTCCAAAAGGTTTTTGCATGCAGGTTTGAGATTATGATAATGTAAAAAAGATTGTCTGTGGAGATGGAACTTACATATGAGACATGAGACATTAGGGATCTCCTGAAAAGAGATTGAGCTTTTTATTGGAATACTGAAAAAAAATTGTATAACTGCCTTGTTACTTTTTGGGACACATATTTGTAGTTGTTTCCCAAAGGGACACAACATATTAATTACATGCCCTGCTTTTCTGGAAATTCTGCTTTGTAAAATAGACATACTGTAAACATAAAGTAAAGTACTCTTTTCCACCTTTTCCCCCACTGACATTATCCTTCCTTGGATTTGTGCACAGTTCAGCTATAATAACAAAGTATTACTTTACAGGGAAAAAAGGTATTATAAATCACAGAGTGGACTGGCTTTCATAGGTGACACGTTCTATACTTTCGCCATTTGTATAACATATAATTCATTCAGAATGGTTTGGAATTTTTTAATGAAAAGGACTGCTAGATTTTCATCTCTCTTTTGGGTGCACTCTAAGTCTTTGAAAGTCTGAGTCCAAATTCTGATTCTGTATTTTATGAGCCCCTTTGCAACCCATGTTCTTTCTCATTTTCCCTCTTACCACACACAACTAGATACTAAATATGATGTCTGACATAAAAGTTCTATTTTGCTCAATTGTAATGAATCAATGATTTGCTATGACCGAGTTATTTTTATAAAGGTAGGCAGACATGCTGTTGAGTTCAGTGTATGCAGAACTTTCTCTTGATCATCCAACTGGGCTGGATGTAGGTCAGAGTCCTAAGGAAGTTATTTCATCTTATTCTTTTAGAGTGTCTTAATGAAAAGCAAGGAATTTCCTGAACACATTTCCAACACATTTGCTGAAAAATATAAATCAGTTTCTAGTTCAAGTTCACTTAGGGCAAGTTTTTCAAAACTAATTTTTTCTTTAATTGGCTATGAAAATGTTCACTGCCATGTCAGGAAGAGATGAATTAGGAGTGCATGTAGAAAATAATCAAGGGTATTAGAAATCAGTGTAAAGGAGTAAAATGTCTTACACCAAGTTTTGTCTATGTCTATGTCTATGTGCTTTACAAGACTGGTATAATTCTGTTTCTTACTATGTTTCTGTGGTCAGGAATGAGCCAAGTGAAAAAAAATACATTTTCTAGGCCTTAGGAAACATCATTGATACAGACACATATATAGTTAATTTGTTCTATTACTTATTTTGGCAAATGAAGCATGCTTATTCCATGTTGATATTATCAACACCCTCTAATTCATAATTTGCATTACCAATGCAGACCAAAATATTTTCTTTGAAACAAAAAATTGAAAATTCTTATGTGAACAATTCCATCTGGGATGTAAGACTATACTTCTTATTCCTCTATTCTCACGTTGACTACACCTGTGTACTTTGTTTTATTGATTCCCACTGTAAAATACAATTTTACATTATCTTTATTCTTCAGGGGGATTATTAAATAAGACAGGCTTGCAATGACCAAGTTGAACTTTTTAATTTTTCTATAGTACACACTCTTTTTTTTTTTATTTCTTCCTTTGTTTTATGTTGGTTGCAAGGGTGTCTTTTTAGTGTGTGTTTTTGACAGGCCTGGAAGACTACTTGAACTATGTATTAATAGCTACACAGAAGCAAAGTAAATGGGATGGCTTATAATTACCTTTTCTAAGGTAAATATTTTCTGCAGAAGAGTAAAATATATTTTCTACAGAAGAAAAAAAAAAAAGCAGAAGAAAGCATACAGACAACTTTTTCAAAAAAAAGCAAGCGTTCATCAGAGGAAAGATGTAACATAAATTAAAACTGCATGGCATTTCATAATTTAAAAAGGGAAAATAAAACCATTAATGTTTCTCTGAATTAAAAGACAATTACTGACAAGAACAAACAAAACAAAACAAAACAATAGACCCGAAATCACAAAAAACCCCAACACTGAAATTTTATATCCAATTTAATATCCAAAGTAATTTTCCTACTGAAGGGACTCAGTGTAAATAATTTTGCAACTCACAACTCTGGAAATTTATTGAAGGTAAAGTCCTCAGAATGATATAAAGACTTATATTTGACATATTTGGTGTGATTCTGTATTTTACAGAATAAGGGTGCTTTCCCTACTCGAATATATAAGATATATGCATTCCTTATTTTGCTTGCTTTGTTTACTTGTTTGACAGGAGAAGGACTGTTATGATTGTCTCTGAGTCAGTCAGCAAGGCCAGATATCTTGTGATCTGTCTTTCAAGGTTATTTTCCAATACTTTTTTAGTATTTCATATAATACCATTTAGATGTATACCGTGTTAGGATAAATTCCTATCCAGTATGTTCATACAATTTTCAGAAGTATTTTCATTAGTAGGAGAAACAATGAATTGTACAAGGATACACACTGAAAGCAGGTGGAATATACCAAGGTTAATGCACTGCAAACTCAGAGCTTTGAAAGATTTGTCCAGCTTAACTTCTTTAAATAGTTTGCTAACCTTTCAGAGATACAGCAGTAGAGAAGCCCCATTAAATCCTATTAAATCCTGTAAACCTTGGGATTGATTATTCTTCTGAAATTATTTCAAGAGACACATCTTTTCTGCTCCATTTCTTTTCTTTATATCTGATTTCACATTGATAGCTTTCTGTAGCATCCTTGAAACATTCTTATACACTCATGAAATAAATCACAGTGGCTTGGTTTGCTCTACCTGTTTGCCATAGCTTATCAGTGCAAGGCACACTTTTAACAAGTAGGACTGGGAGCCTGTATTTAGCTGCTGGTCAAGGAAATATCAAAGTGTTGGTAGAGAAAAACCATCACAGTCTCCAAAACATGCAAGCCTAAGTGGCTGCGGGGGACACTGTCTAGGATCTCAGTGACATGTATTTTCTTGTTTGGCTTTGTTAAACTCTTTATAGGAGAGGGATTCTAATGTTAAAGCTTTTCCAGAAGAGTCAGTAGGTCATGCTGTTCTGGAAGACTTATGTCTTTTTGCAATAGATATGTTTGAAGCAAGAATCACTCAAGAACCACAAGACACTCACAGTGAATTTCAAGGCATGTGAAATTACATGGGAATGGAGCAAGAAAATAAAAACCTAAATCCCATAAGAAGTTTAATGGCCAGACTGAGCACAACCTTATTAGTATTTTACTTCTGCCTGTACAGATGGTCAAATGTTTCAAAACTGTATTTTCCTTTTGCTGGTAGAAGATACATCCAGACTGCAGCAAGTAAAAACCTCAGCCCGGGATGTGTCTGTCTTTGCAAATCTGGGGTTTTTTTTGCAAGAGATAATAAACCAAGTCAAAGCAACATGCACTGAACTTGATTAGCCCAGACTGGTCACCTTGCTATTTCCCTTCATAGATGTTTTTGCCTTTTACAGATTCCATGGTCACTTCTGAAGTCATGATGGAGTAAAGATGAGAGAGATCAGGTGACTCAGGAAGAGATGGACATAATGACATTTCAGGTCTGTTCCTCTGGAATTTATCATGCATTTACATGCAACTGGAGGGACAAAATGTCACAAGCTAATAGCGCCCCCTTCCTGGATTGATGAAAGTGTAACATTTCACACTTTTCAAAACCTAGTATATGAAAATGTAGGCAATTTGTGTATTTATTCCACTGTAAACAAGAGCAACAATCTAGAGTTTTCAGAGAAAGTAACATCACAGGACTCTTGAGTAATATGAGTTGGAGAGCATCTCTGTAGCTGAAATGATATGCTGCTGAAGAAAAATCTGACAGTCCAATAGCTTCATTGTCAGTGAATGAACCCTTTCTGCTGCCTTTTCAGTGACTGACAATCCATTCTTACTCAGTTGCCATGCCTATATTTTCTTCAGGAAAAGAGCAGGCTAGGTGGTCTACAAGACTATCTTCTTCTAAGCTAACAGGATTATCGGGGATGAGGATGGTCCCCAACAATACTTTTGAGGGTTCTCTGATATTAGGGCAATCGTGGCAAAATAAAATAAAAGCAGTGTGACGACCACGACTTAGCAACATAAAACACTTTAATAATAATGAAAGTAAATGTGGGACAAGGCCCAAAAATCTGAACACTCTAACCAAAGGGACGAGGTCTTTGTAGGAGTCGGTGGTCGAAGATCAAGATGGGGCAAGAGAGGGGGTGGAGTTGAGGTTAGAGTCCAATGGGTATCGGGGAAAGTGGTGCAGAGGTGGGGTAAGGAAAGGTAGGGTCCAGTGTGGTAGGCTGGGTGGGACACTGCATCAGTTGAGGGCCAATGGGGATACAAGGAAGGGAGAACATTCTAGGGGCTGGGAGTGGTGATGATAACTGGAAAATGAGGGTTAAGAATATGTATGAGGAATCAACATGGTTAATTCCATAGCTCCTTGGAACTTTCCCTTTTGGGGTCGCCACAACTCAAATGCCTCCCAAGGCCTAGGGGTGGGGTACAGCTCTTTAATGATGGTTGCCTGACCTGGAATACAGGTCAGGCTGACTCCCACACAGGATGAGCTCTGAAGTTAAAGAATCTGTCTTTCTGTGAAGCAGAACAGAAACCTGATTGCAATTTCTGAGGTATCATGCTGCAAAAATGGTATTTTCTAAGGAAACAAGGAACCAAACCATTTGACCTTTTAAAGGTCACTTTTAGTGTCAGTAAGAAATCAGTTGGGCACTAGGATAGCTGTGAAAGACTGATGTTATATCTCCCAACAAAAGCACTTCAAAGTAAGTAGACAAATGGATTTTTTCAGTGATTAACTCCTTGGAAAATGTGTAAGTCTTCTTCAAATGTACTGACAATAATGGAGAAATTAAAAAAAAAAAATAGGAAAATGCTTGTTACTTCTTTTTGTAGATATCTCTTCCTTTTATAAATCCCAGGATCTCTTTCAGAGTCTTGCTTCAGTGAAGATGAGAGCGACCAGATTTGACCTCCATAAAGAATAAGTAGCTAAAGAAAATATATTAAACATTTTGTTTACAAATAGAAGAAATGCAGAAAATTTCTACTCGGTACAGAATATTCTTGATTGTGGAGCTTAGAATTTAAACTGTATGAGTGTATATTGATAGTCTTTTTTATTTCTCTCTCATTCTTCCTCTGCTGTTTGAAAACCCAAAGGGAAAGCACTTGGAGGCAGAGCCATCTGCTCCTCTAAACACATCAAGTTTAATCATGTATTTTAGCAAATTCTGATACAATGTTTTTCACTTTTAAGGGAAAATTATATGGTTCATTGTGCTTTGTCAGGAACTTAACAAACTGCAAAGCACATTTGGCCTTCTCTTTTAAATTATTTCAAAATTGACCATTCTCTTTTGTCTGATAGTCAATTTTTTGTTTGTCAGTTTTGCATGAATATTTTTTGCTTTCTAAATTTTATTATTTATTTTCTTCCCCAAAAGGATAAGGTGTTTTAATTGTTTTTTCCATCGAACTCAGTTGAAAAGACTAAGCTTCAATTTCACAATTGCAACTTTTCAATTAATTCAAAGGATACGCTGAGGAATTGATGAGGACTGTTAGCCCTGATGTTAAATATAAAAACATATAAACTCCTCTGTCTTCCTTTGTTTTCTCTTCTTTGATTTAACACTCCTTGAAGCTTGGCTTGTGATTTAGTACAAGAGAAATAGAAAAGAAGGAATAGTTGCCAATGGAGAAGAATTCCATGTCCGTCCCAGTTTAATGCCAGTGTCAGGGAGAGATGACCAGACTCTGGAGAGGGATTGCAGCTTCACAGGAGAGCACTTTCAGGACAGTGCAAAGGAATGCCATCCACCTCTGGACACTAAGTTGGCTTCATGGGGAGGCCAACTTAGCTTCCTCCATGCAAACACAGGTAGCATGGGGATATAAACAAGAGGGAAAACAAGAGGGGTCTGAGATGTGGGCACACCTACAGAACTATGATTTAGCAGCATCATAGAGAAATGGTGAGACAGCTCCTATCCTTCTGTGCTCCTACAGTGGAGAGCTGGAGTGGAAAGATACTGGCCTTTTAGGACAGGCTGGGAGATGAGGAGTCACTGGTGTTCTTTATGCTGGAGTGCATGAGCCTGGGGATGGATGAGAAGAGCTTATGGATCAGGATTAAAGGGAGAGCAGGGTTAGGTGTCATTATGTTACAAACGAGGCCGGAGTCTTCTTTGGAAGACAAGCTCATTTATATAAAACCACAACAGAGGACGGGGACTCCAGATAAGCCAGAGTCCCACGCGGCAAGCCAGAAAGTAACTAAAAGGCAACAGTGTGACACCGGGCCTTCTCTCGGGTGACAGGCACCGTCGGAAGGCGGGGCTCGGAGCCCTGAACTGTCCTTTTATACACTTCATTAGGGCAGGTGATGTCATCTTCCAATCTCTTTGAGGACTGGTCCCTTCTTCGCTGCAGGCCCCGATAGGTTGGAGGACCGTCAAATCTCCGAACAGGCCGGTGCGCTCACTAGATGACATCCCTTTTCCAGAAGGTTCCAGCCAGACCTGTCAATTAACCACCCATCGGCCCTCCCCCCCAACAGAGCCACCCCCATTACAACGCCCATTCTGCAACGATTGGCAACCCTCTGACCCTGCCCCCCCTGCAACCCCCCACAGCATCAAACACATAACTTATCAACAGTTTACAAACCATTACGTAACAAACTTCAGTTTACGAATTATGAATCGACAAAACCCAAGCGCACCCCAGAACTTAAACTTATTCTTAACAATTCTTACAATGGGGGTCTACTACAGGCTCTCTGACCAGGAAGACCAAGCAGAGCAGTTTCTCTTCAGACAGAGAAGAAAAGCCTTACATTCACAAGCCTTGCTGGCCTTCAACCACCCTAATATCTGTTCATGAGACAATACCGTGGGGCACAGGCAATCCAAAAATCTCCCGTAAAACATTGATGTTAACTTCCTTCTCCAATGATAGAGGATCTGACAAGGAGAGGTGCTTTGCTAGTTTTTCCTCTCACTAAGAAGGAGGGACTTGGGGGGGAAAGTGAAGCTCAAGGGCAGTCTGGGCTGCAGTGACCATGAATCAGTGGAATCTGAAATCTTTAAAGGAGAAAGAAGGGGTCTCAGAAAGCTCACAATCCTGGGCTTTATGACAGCAGACTTGGCCTCTTGAGGAATCTGTTTCATGAAGTACCATTGGATAAAGTCCTGGAGGTAAGATTTGCCCAAGAAAGCTGGTAAATACTCAAATATCACTTCCTCTAAACTCAGGAGGGATATTATCCCAACAAAGATGGAAACACCAGTCTATGTGAAAAAAATTCAAGCAAAAAATGGAAGCCTGCAGAACATGGAAGCAAGAACAGGTACCCCGAGAGGAATACAGTAAGATTCTCAGAGCAGACAGGGATTAGGTTATGGAAGCTTAAAGCCTGATAGAATTAAATTTGGCAAAGGATGTCACGGGGAACAAGAAAAGCTTCTAAAATACATTGGTGGTGAAAGAAAGGGTAGGGAAAATGTGATTCCTGTCCTGAAGGTAATGAAGACACGGTTAGCAAGAATATGGAGAAGGTTGAGATACACAATTACTTTTTTTGCCTGAGGCTTTACCAGCAAATGCTTCAGCCTCTCTGTCTGAGTCACAAAGGGAAAAGGAAGGGACAGGCAGAATGAAGAGCCACTGTAGGAGAAAATCAGGTTTGAGAGCGTCAAAGGAAACTGAAGGTGCGCAAGTCCACAGAACCTGATGAGATGCGTCTACAAGTCCTGGTGGAACTGGTGGATGAAGTGGCTATCATGGAGGCTTATAAATTGAGACAGATAATGTATTCAAGTGAGATTTACTTTATAAACCCTATTAAATGAAATAAAGCAATTAAATCAATTAAACCGATTAAAGCTCTGTAAACATTTCAATACAGATTTGTGATGTCAAATGGATTAGTCACTACATAAGTAATGTAAGAACTCTTTAAGATTTTAGGAGGGTAGCCAAGCATATGCAATCATAAAGACACTGAAAATTGTCTTTCTTTATGATGTAAATCAGATTTCTCCAATTTCTTTAGACCACCACCTTCCATCTTAATTCTATATTCTATTTTCCTTTCTTTATTTTGTTTTAAATGTCCTGCCATTCACCAATTTAAAGACTTTATCACCTTTGTAAAATCCAATCTGCAGTTTTCTGTGGTAGACTATAAGATCAAGCAATTGTTTAAGCATTGTTCAGCCAAAAATATATTATGTTAGAATGTGCTATCTCATCTTGGTTTATATTATGAGTCTGTCTTTGCACAATGTGAAGACAAAAGATACATGACTTATGTCTGAGGTAATGTATAGAGCTTATGCTTATCATATGCTTTTGCATATCATTCGCATATCATATTTCTGAATCTAGGACACTGCACTGTAATTAATCTGTTTTAATTTTTTTTTTTCTCTGGCAATTTTTGTCACACTAATTTCTTAATTTTCAGGGAAACAGAAATAGTAGAATCTAAAATTAGTAATTAATCTGTAACTGCACAGGCTACTGCTTTAAAATGACAGTGCATCTTCTAGAATAAAACATTCAGTCACAGAATGCTGCAGTAAACTCACTGAAACTTATCTTCTGAGAGACTTTTCAAATGGAGCATTTAACTGAAGTCATGTAATGACACTTAACTGGATATTTTTTTGCTGGTTTCAGTCAATTGAAGACATTATTAGTGTGGAGCACAAATGGAGCTGAATTTCAAGAGGCGCTCACTGAAACTGTCTTCTCATAATGTCAATAGAACATTGGCAATCATTGTAACTCCTGTGGCTTCTAATCTTCTGGATCTGATTAATTGGAAAACAAGATAAGGAGTGTCTATTTTCAGGATAGTGTGACCCTGATTCATTGCCTGCCATTGACTGAAAAGCACAGTCTCCAAACCTGAGAAAAACACAAATTGAATGACTGTCAGCCTTAACAGAAACAATGGGGGCGTTGACTAGCAAAATATAAGATGTGGATTTTATAGAAATATGATTGTCTCTCTGAGTATAATTCAGTAAGATAAATGGGCACTGTTACTTTAAAAGATTTTTTTGTAAAGCCATTTCAAGCACTTTTTCCTCCTAATTGTACCTGGTGTCATTTATCTAAATTCTTCTCATCCTAGCATATTTTCCATCACATTTATTCCTGACTACACTTTCAAAATAGCCACTTTGCCTGCAGGTGGGATGGTGGGACATTAAGTACCATTGCACTAGTGCTGGTTCTTTGACAAGTGACAGGTGTCTTGTTTCTGTCCCTGAGGGGTGGGATAATTTATCTCACCAATGGGTTCACCCTCTGGCAGCCTGGACACTAAGGGTATTGAATGTTAACTCCGAAAGTGGCTGGGGATGCATAACAAGAGTATCTCTGGAACCAGCACACTGACCACGAGGATATCCAGCATGCAGAACATGCCTGTGTATACATTTAGCTACTGATGCAACTAGAATAAAACACACTGATCCTTGTAGCATATAAATTACATGGGGTATCTCATTTGTCATACCATAAACAATTGTAATTGTAGATGTAGAATTTCTCAGCAGGAAATATCAGAGATTTGAATTAAAGTGCAGTATATGCTTCAGAAATGTAATAGTAATAGTAACAGTAATAGTAATAGTAATAGCAATAGCAATAGTAATAGCAATAGCAATAGCAATAGTACTAATAATAATTGTTGCTGTTGTTCTTGTTGTCATATTGAGCTTGTGAGGAAAATTTAATTAAACGTATAAGTATAG
This sequence comes from Muscicapa striata striata, assembly GCA_030060385.1. Taxonomy (NCBI): domain Eukaryota; kingdom Metazoa; phylum Chordata; class Aves; order Passeriformes; family Muscicapidae; genus Muscicapa; species Muscicapa striata. The sequence continues at coordinate 83,077 of JAREIS010000494.1, read as the reverse complement.
AAATATTTCCTACAAATATAGCCATCTTACAGAAAATCTTATATATTTAGGATCCACAGAAAACTACTACTCAGACACATGGTGATGCTTTGCAGTACATATGCAGTCAGAGTTTATAATTTCAGATAAAATTACTTTAAAATGTCGTATTTGTGTATATTTCCCTTTCATCTCTTATTTTATAGAAGGTTGTATGGATGTTATAATACTTCTGCCTGAGCTGGAGGTGGGAGGAAAAGATAGCTGAGATATTGCCTATTAGTAATAAAACATTACTGTGGGATAATTAAAATAATCATAAAGTGCTTTCAGTCTGTTGCTAAAAATAGTCTGATTCTGCAGTCAATTTGAATGTATTTTTTGAGTTAACAATTGTTTAGAAGATAAAAAGTCACCAGAGAGTGGGAATTCAGATTCAGTGCCTATAAATCCCACAGAGGAGTCTTTTTCAGTGCTACTACAGTTCCAGGTTACAGAAAGAAATTTGATTTAAAAAAAAATTTAATTAATGAAAGTTGAACAGTTAAAGCAAACGAACCTAATAATTCCTTCATTACAAATAATTTTCTTTAAAAAGAAACAAAACAAAACAAAACAAAACACCAACAAAAAAAACCCAAACGAAACAATATCAATTAGTTTTAACTTAATGCAAATTATGTTGCCCATGTTATTTCTTTGCTTGGAACACCCAGGAGGAAGACAAGAAACTAATTTCTTTCTTAATGATCCAGAAAGTGATAGAATTATTAGTAAATTCTTAGGAAAATTCATCCTGTGTGCAAAGGAAACTTCACAGTACATATCTGCAGAGTAAATCATATTATTTACATGTCACAAAGTATATTTTGTTCTTCTACGTAATGACTGGAAATTCTTCCAATTTGCCCCTTCTTCACTCACAAAAAAGTAATTATTTTTGTTTGGTTGGTTTTTTGTTGAATTGCATATGGAAAGCAAGAATGGTGAATTTGCTATATGGTAGAAAACTGTAATGACTGTGTTTAGCCATGGGGTAATAAATCTAGAGTTTAATAGATGTTATAAAAGCCTTCCTAGCACATGAAAGCAAGATGCTTTCATGTGAATCTTGGCAGCCAAGAAAGGAGAGAGCAAATAAAATTTATGATATGATCTGTGGCTACATGAATGCAGATGGCTGCAAATCTTTTTCAAAGAGAGGGCTTCCTCCCCTTTTCATTAATAAATACATTTTGAAGAAGTCATCGTGTACTACTAGTGCATTGCTAATAAATACCAAATAATTCAGGCCATTGTTGGTGTTTAGATGTTGCACTTAATTTTCAATCTGGACTTTGTTCATTCATTTAGTACCTCTTTTCCTCTGAAAAAGGGAGGATATGATTCCTTTCTCATGCCTATTGTCTGATTATGAATAAGGATGCATCTAAGGATGCATCTAAGGTGTTAAAAGGTGGGTTTTTTGGTTTTCTTTTTTTTTTTTTTTTTGTTTTTTGTTTTTTGTTTTTGTTGTTGTTGTTGTTGTTGTTGTTGTTGTTTTGTCTTTGTTTTTTTTTTTTGTTTTTGTTTTTATTTTGTTCTTTTGGGTTTTTTTTTAACAAAGGATAGATCCTTTGACAGAGACCAAAATTTAAGTAGGTTGTCTGAGTGGATTTTAAATATTGGTTACAGTTCAGAATGTATCATTTTTACACTTAAGATACCCAAGCGCCTTTTTTGCCTTTATTCCTCTATAAAACTTCTTGATTGCAGACTTAAAATGCATTGTTCTTTTTTTAAGCAAATGAGAAAAAATCAGTTATTGAGCTTATAACTTGCTTATACATGAGTCAGCTTTATTTTAGTTACAGTATTTCACAGAACCATAGAATCTCAGTATATGTTCTCTGGACACATTGATGTCCTTCTTATATTGCAAAAATAGTTGCATTATTTCTTGAACAGATTCAAAGAACAAATCGATTAGAAGTAAAACAGATCCAAGAAGGAAGTTTTTGCTAAAACACTGTAAGACATGAAAAATTTCTAAGCTCTTCATTCATTCAAATAAATGAATGGACTAGCTGATTACCATTCAACCAGTTGTGAAGAAAATTTCATTCTTTTATATATAATGAGTAAAGGTGGACTGCTTTGCTATATAATATTAATTCCTTTGCAAAGATCCCCTTCCAATTTATATATTATATGGAACAATTTTTTTAAATTAAAAAAAATTCCAACAACAAAAAGCACCTTAATGGAGAAAATTATATTTACCTAGTGTCAAAGATCAAACTACATCAGCTGAAAAATTTGAATATGTCCAATTGGTGGTTAAACTCTTAATTCAATGTGGATTACCTCAGATCTCCAGATTCAGCCAAACCTTTTATTATCCTAAAATTCGTTCACCACAGGAATCTTATTTTCTCTGCTTATATCCTGGAAAGGCTCTCCTTTTCCCTACAATATTCATAATAATGGTGATGTTTAGAAAAACTTTTTAATCTTAATGATGAAGACAGACATTAAGTCTTCCATATAGGTTTAGGTTCAGAATCCATATTTTATCATTTCATTCATGAAGTGAAATTAAGTGACATGAACACTATTAAGATTGTCCTATCTTGGACCATAGGCTATTAGCTTTCCACTGATTAACAAAATAGCAGGGTCAATTTTTGTGTGTGTATGATCTACCAATGTAAATGGCATAACTATTGTCCAGGGGTGCTTTGGTACATAAGTAGTTACCAATTACATAAAAGTAGAACTTGAGTTCTTGTGGATCAATATAGGCCTAAGTATTTCTGTCCAACTATAACATTTTATAGCACATAGAAATCCCATTTACATGTGCTTTTTGTGCAGGAAATCAAATGCATATGGGCCAAGGGTTTAATTTGTTAAAATTCCCACAGGAGTGCTAAAATGATCACAGTACACTTATAGTATGTAGCATGCTGGATTACTGACCATACTGAAAGATGCTTTCATACAGATTGTACAGTATATGTATTACATCAGAATTAGTCTTTTCATGGAAATACCAGTGTTTCAATTTCCTGGCTGCTGTAATTTTAAGTTCATAGTATCTTCTGTATTAATATTTGGTGGTTATTTTAATGAAATTTGTGAGAAGAAAAGGAGGTGAAAAACAAGACCATTATCAAAAAGAGCAAAATAAAAATAATCATATACATGATTAATTCAAAAAACACTGGCAAATAAAGCTCCCTTAGACTGCAAGAGCTATATAGATGCCAGTATCAACCTAGGTTACTAGGATGATACTGATAACTTATTAATTATCTTCACTATCCTTTTCCTTGTCAACACTTCTGTGGTAAATTATGTTTGTACTCCTAGTATTGTCTCTGCAACTGATACTGTAAGGAACATCTATTGCTAACAAAAGCACATAACTCATCATGTAATTGTCAGAGGCAATGCCTTTGCAGACAGGATGCCTTTGCAGAGCAGAAGGACCTAATTCTCCTGAATGTCAGCATCTGCTTTGTTGTTGGCTCCAGCTGAAGTACAAAGGGCTTTCTCATTTATCAGCTGCTTCTGGCCTCCTAATATCAGGGCCTCCTAATAATTGCAAAGAATGCAAAAGGAAGGTAAATGTGAAGTCATGCTTAAAAAATCAAAAGAAAAATGAAACAAATATAGAAAACTGGGGCAGAGAAGAGGAGAGGTTTAGTTTGGTCTGGTTTGGCTTGGTTTGGTTTTCCTACAGAAATCATAACAAATAAAGCCTCTGGTACATCTTTTGTCTAATAATTTTGCCCATTATCATCCAATTCAGATGATAATGAAAAAGAACACAAACAAACACTGAAGGCATTAGTCAGAATGTGTTTTCTCATTTGAGGACTTCCTACCCTCTAAGTCTTTTTTTTTGTGTGTGTATTTAGCCTCTTTGTACGTTCATGCCCTGATTCCTCCCCCACTCTCCGACCTGTCTCGGCCAGCTCTGGGTCAGAGATGGAAGGAGATCGGCATGGACAAAGCAAAAGAGCAAGGAGGCTCCTTTTCCCGGGATAAACCAAGCGTCTGTTCTTGAAGGCTTCCAGGGGAAAAAGAAAGAGAACAAAGGAGTGGCGGGGAATTTCGAACCTTGGGTGAGGAGAAGGGAAACCGAGCTGCAGACAACGAGCTTGCACCGGTGGGGAGGCGCTAAGGGAGGGCTGAACCAACTGCACAGAACTAGGGGAGTACAGAACAAACCATTTTTCTCAGTGCAATATAAAACAATATCAATACAGAGTCATAACAATGCAATACAACAGGTTCAGGACTTAGAAAAGTGAATACCATAAACTGTGGAAATGTTTGTCCAGTCATGGTGATGGAAACTTGTATAGAGCTGGTTTAAACTCTCGTGTTCTTGGTCTTAAGGTGTGTAAATTGTTGCAGCACATCAGACTGTAGCTGAAAAGCGAGGACATGGTACTTCTTGACTTTAATAACGTCTAGATCATTATTTTGCAACTGGCGGGATCATGCTGTTTGTAATGTATACAATGACATCTTAATCCTCTCAATTGACTCAAAACCTGTTTCTGTGTTCTGTGTTCTTAAAGCTTTTTTTTTTCCCCAGACTACTCTCTGGTTTTTTTTCTCTACATTGCATACATTTTCTCTACCATTGTTTACCAGTGTTCCTATTGACTTGGAACAGGGTTCCTATATGAAGCCACAGTGGCTGCATTCAGGTGATTCTTCCCTTCATTAATTTCTGTGTTTTCCAAAGAAATCAGTTTGTGAATAATGAGTGTAGCCTTCATTCAAGTAAAGATAATAAAATAGCTAATATTCAAATACGTCAAAGCAATCTGTGTATCAGTTTCTACCCTACTCAACTCCTTCTGTGGGCATTATTGGTTGTGTTCATCTTTTTAGTTTTTATAATCCTATATTTGTAACATTCAGGAAGGGATGATGCAGAAAAGATAAGGAATTTAAAATTTAAAAACCGTATAGAACACTGTTTTTCAACCTAGGAAATTCCCTCAGCATTAACTTAATACCACTTCTATTTTTTGTCTCATGCTGGACATTGATGCCATTTATGTTATTCATCTAAACACTGTGTACAGGTGGCCTTTAAAACAGCATGCAGCAGGGAAAAGAGCTCTTTCTGAGGAAATCTGGAAATCTGCACAGCTAAGTGCAAACAATGCAACAATTGTGATTATCAACATTTCCAATTTGGAAACTGAAGAGGTGACTGGCTTTAGATGTAGGGAATAGACAAAATCTGAGAAAAGACAGCAAAAAAATTCAAAACCATTCAAAACACAATGCAATATCACCCACAAATATTTGCAGAATAATTGCATTTCCCTGTGCCTAATGGTGATGTTGCTTACCTTCGGGACAGAGTGCTGTGCTCTTCACCAGCTCTTCAGGGAAGTAAGTTATTTCCAAACAGGTCTGACATAATTGAAACTGCTTGTTTCCATCCTTGAGGAAGCTAGTTTGTCTTGTGGAAATATGGAAGTACTTGAGGTAGCTGAGAGACTGAGATTCTTCTGGTAGGACAGAGGAGAGAGCACTCCCAGAGTCCTAGTGAGTGTAGCTGAAGGGGGATCCTGTGAGTTGCTCCCTTAGACAGTTTTGTGTTTGGCACTGGGGTGAATAAAAGCTTCTGTAGATGGTCTCTGATAGTGCATGGTCTACAAATATGGGCATTGGAGAAAAGTTCATACTGAGATGTTGGAAGACTCCTCTGCTTACAGTCATTTGTGCGCCTCCATCATTCAGGTCACTCCCTGACAAATTCATGGGACTCTAAGGAAAATAATTGCTCTGGTATACTGGAGATAGTGTGAAAATCGACAAGTACTGGGGTTGGGGGGTGGGAGGAGTGGTGTTTGTTTAGGTTCTTTTACTATTGTTTCTTCATAAAAACTGCAGGTATGTCAATCTGAAGGTCAACAACCAGAACCAGGAGCTCAGCTTCTCAAGATGCAGATATTTATCTAAGTCCAAAGTAATTTACATCAATCCAAATTTGTGCATATTTCTTCTAATTGCTTGTCATTGTTGCAAGTGGAAGTTTCCAAATGCCAACTTGCACTCACATTACACATTTCACTATAACAGCACCCCATCTAAATCAGGGATTGTTTCAAACTGCCTACCTTTAAGCTTTAATCCATATAGTGAGTTTACATGCTATTTCAAAAATTATCAACACTTCCTAACCTGCTGATTCATTTGCAAGGGTGAAAGGTCAATGTTCAGTTACTTCCACTGCAGTCACCATAACATTGATGTGATCAATGGCAGTGCTCCATTTTTGCTATAACACAGCCACAGATTTATCTTCCCTGCCTCTGCTTTGCTCCAGGCACCTGATTTAAAAGCCCAGACCAGTGTCTGCTTTTATATACTTACTTTGATTTTTGCTTTGGAGCACTTTACCAGGACAGCACTCATGCCTCCCTGCTGCTCCCTGATGCTTTGTAGCATTTATTGTCTGAGTTTTCCTCTCAGTATGGCACCACAGCCTAACTGCATAATATACCTACTGCATGCAAGGATAATCCACCTCCTCCTCATCAGTCTACTGCACTAGGCATTATTTCTATAATATTGTGAATATATTAGGAAAAAAAGCAGTCACAGAAGGCCTTGGGATTTTCAAGTTGGCTCGGAAGGCTAATAAAATTCACCATATGTTTTTTCTATCAGCTACGAACCAGGCTTCTCTTCTTAAATCTGTGCAAGAAGCTGAAGGTTTTGTGTGATGATATCATCTAGATCAATGGCTTACTAGAGTTATTACTATTAATCATGGCTTTCTGTCATATAGGGCATAACAATAGTACAAAAATGTTTATTAGAAAAAATGACTTTGCAGAAGTAAATGCCTGTGGAACTTGCATATGACTTGGAAAAGGGAAAGAAAAGAAAAAAAAATTAAACTATTCTGTATTGCTTAAAATGCAAGCCTTTTCAAATAAATGACATGGTTTAGTGTTAATCTCATTATCTATACAAAAATTTTAAAAATAGGAGAAGATATTTCAATGTTTAAAAATGATGAAATTATGTAATTTATTTAAAAATTGCATGAGAATATTTATTTTCAAGCTTTACATGTTTTTCCAGTCTGTGCAATTTCATGCTTTTTTAATATTAGCACAAAAATTACCTTATATATCAATAGCATTTTTAGGTATGAAGAATTTCATATGACAATAATAACAGAATAGAAACTTCTAGGTATGATACAATTTCCTTTGCTGGAGCAAAGCCGGCTCTGTAAAATGTGATACAACAAATATATAAAATAATTTAAAATATTTATTTTAATTAGTAGAAAATATCTCTTCCTATGGCCTGGAAGCAATGTTAAGTAGCATTATTTCCTCTCCTAAATATGAAAAGTCTATAAGTGCATTCAGCAGTTATATGAGTTAAGGGGAAAGAGTAAGATTATAAACAAAATAGTCTAAAGTAGATGTAAGTAACCAGCTAACTGTCTCAAATAACTGTGGTAAACTGATAAACATCCGTGATCAATCATATTTTTCTTCATATACAGCAATGATATTTTTGATTCGTTATAAATCTTCAGACCTTTCTGTGAAATGGTCAGCTTTCATATCTGACGTGGAAAACAAACTGGAGGTGACCTGTGCATTTGGAGATGTTTTCAAAGACAGACATTGCCTTCACAGGTTTATAGAAATCACACAATTTTAGCATTTAAAATTGATGGTAAAGTCAGGTAATTTTTAAAATTATTTTGAAATTTGGATTTTGAAATTTGAAAATGCCTGTAAATGCAACCTATGTAGTTCCTTTTTTTCCCATGTCATCTCACATTAAAGTTGAAGAGAAATAGAAGTAACCAAAGAGTCTAATTATATTTTTATAATTATTTTTATCATTAAAACCCAAACACTCTACTCACTTCAAACTGATAAAATAATATACTTTTAAAATTTGGTTCTCTATGGGAAAAAAGGGGGGAAAAAAAGTAAAAAGAAAAATTGTGCCCTTAGGTTTTACTTGCTGTTATCTAAATAGCTGAAGTGATGATGTGTGAGCTCTAGCTTAGTATACAAAAGTATGTAATAAAACATCTATGATCAGAAATGGAAATAAAATTCAAATAAAAGAGCAATTATCTATTAGACTACAGATTAATTTTTTGACAGAGACTAAAATCATGAGTAAATATTTTCTTAGTCATATGCTGTTATTTTACAAATGTTATGTTGGAATTTCTGGATACTGAGGGTGATCCAAGAAGTTCATAATTATTGCACAAGTATAATGAGCCAGCCTAGTCTTAATTAAACATATCTAGTTAAAACAAGTGATTTGTATTTAAGTATTTCAGTTATTACAGTATGATTTCCATGACAGCAAAAATTGACTGAAATTTTATTTTGCAAGGTGGGGACACCTAGATTGCAGAGATTAGCAAGAGTTCCTTGAATACAAAACTCTCAGTTATATGTACCAACTGAGGAACACAAATTTTTGCCTGCAGAAATGAGAGGAGTCTCATTTAGGTTCTATATAGCAGACCAGCTGTGAGAAGAGTCCTTGTCATAGTAACAGAATAATGGCTGTGGAGGCCAATGAAGCATTCATTCTCCCCTAACTGCCCTCTATTCTCCACCTCTCAGGAAATACTGTTTGGATGAAACTGACACATCTTGGATGAAATTCTGCTATTGTAGAGAGCAGAGTCTTTACAACATAACCTAAAATCAGGAATATTTCTGCCTTTTAAATGCATATTTATTTAAAAAAATTATTATGCATTAATATTTTTATTTACTATCTTTTGCAACATTTCCTTTAGCATATACTAGTATCTTAAGTCCAAGACAACTTTATTTACTTCTCCTTTTTCCTTCCTTCTTCTTTAATACCCAGTGGGAAAAAAAATTACATTTTAAGGGAAAAAAATTGATTAATGCAGAAGGAAAACAGGAGAACTCAACTCTGAGTCCTTGACCTCTGTAGTGAGGGAACAATGAATCTTTGCCCATACTTTCTAACACAAATGGTGTATTATGTATTTTATGTATTCAGATTATATCATACCATTTTCCAGACATGCAATCAGAGTGTTAGAGGGGATTTAAAACAAAATCCCATTTAAATTTCAGTTTCAAAATAGTTTTCTTAAAACAAACTGGTAACATTCTGCCTCCTGTATGCAACCCAACAAACAGGCTGCATTGGCAGAAGATGAATGCCAGTCTAGGGGCTCTCAAACTCCATGTACTCATACAAGGCAGAAGGACAAACTCTTTCTGGAAGAGGGAAGAAGACCTGTCAAACCAATGGAACAAAATGCCTTACAAGCCTTGGAGACACCCGTATCACCAACACTCCCCTCACTAGCACTGTCACAGTACAACTGGGTGAAAAGATCATGGTTAAAATGCTGACTAATTTTTATAGACCTCAGCTATGAAGTTCTGACATTGTGCAACACAGTACATGTTACTTAACTGATAGGAATAATCTGAGATTTACCCTTCTCACCCTACTGAGCTCAGCAGAAGAGATATAATTACTATTGTCGAGAAGGGAGAAGTGCTCTTCAAGTGGTCAAATCAGCAAGTCTTCATCTCGAAAGTGCTCAGTTTCATAGTAGTTGTTACATCTAATCAGCAAGAAGAATTATAGAAGAACAGCATGGGATAGCTTTGTCTGATTACAATGGCTCTGCTAGGTGTAGCTCTATCCTAATTTTAAAATAAAAGGTGCCAAGTGAACCAAAACAAATAGTTTTGATCTCCCAGGTCAGGTCTCTCATGTTTTTTCACATTTGCTGAATAAACTATAGAAATGCAAATATCTCATACTTACTGATATTGTATATGAACTTAAGTGTTATGTATCCACAAAATTGCAGGCTGTTGTTCAGGTAAAATCTGCTATTCCATGGCAGTGATACTTGAAATGATATTTGAATGATACTTGGGAAAAAAAACCAAGTGAAAGGAAAGGAAAAACAGAGGGGTGGGTACGGAGTACAGTAAGAACAAGGTACTATTTATCCCTTCCTTGACATCAATGGGAAAATTTTACTGAATGGAAGAAAAAATGCAAATGTCAAAAAAATGTGGGGTTTTGTTTGTTTATTTGTTTCCTTGGGGGTTTTGTTTGGTTGGTTTTTTAAGCAAGAGCTCTTTTAGTAGTATTAGATTTGTTTGCTTTCTTTTCTCTCTCTATGAATTTAAAGAAATTGAGACATATTTTACAACACACAGTATCACAAATCTAGTGTCTGTTCAGTGGATCCATAAATGGATTCCATACCTCATTAGTACACAGAAGTTTTTCTGGGTGTTAATAGATAATGTGAGTACTCTGACTTTTGAAACAAAAACTTTTAACATCTGTAGAAAATATCAAAACAACCAATCTTTACATTTTACAAAATAAGTATTTTCTGACCGTCCTTGTTTTGTGGATATTTTCAGTATCATACACTTTCATGCTCATAAGCTGACAACAAAAGTTGAAATATTAAAATAAAGATACCATTCTTTGAAAATTTGTACTGAACTTGATAACAGCAATGGGCAATTTTCATTTTATCTCCCCAACAGAATTGTCAGTATTGTTAGTGTGAGTAATAGGCAAATATTTTCAGATCTGTGTACATACGTTGCTCTCAGATACTGATCAGTTACTAAACACATGCACACACTTTCATTTAGAACTAAATACTGGATAATAAGGATCTGCAGCACAGGTTTTTGGTTTTGTTTTCCTTTGCTTTTTTTTTCTTTTTAATGTGGGCTATGTTTTGACATCTTGAGCTAGTTTTTAAGTTTACTGGGCCTTTAGCATAGTTGCAACTATGCTATTTCATAACCAGAAAAATTTAATGATTTACAGGTATTTCATCCAAGAAGCAAGTTTTAAAATCTCAGTCCTACCAATAAGGACTAAAACTATGCCAAATATATTGCTTAAATCAAGAAAACCCTCAGAAGCTAGTTCAAGATTGAAGGCTGAAAAATTATCATAATTAGAGGTGTACGAGATTGTTGATTTATACACTTACAAAAATGTTACTTTATGTTTAAATTTGGAATCAATAATCTGAAATATTATTCTTTTTTTCTTTTGCACATACATTTTTCTTTTATGAGGATAAGTTTATTTCATAAAAGGAAAAAATCTATGATAGAATTTTTGTTATTAGAATTATTACAGTCTGTCTTAAAATTTCAAAAATATTCATTGTCTCTTAGTAGTGGAAAATGGGTTATTTATGATCTCTAATAACTACACAGTGACAATGTATTAGAAAATTTGCTCTGCTTTTGAGAAAGAAGCCCTAAATCTCACAAATTACTTGGTGCAGATTCTGCATTAGGGGAAATACCAATACTCATTACTAGAGTAGTAAATTTGCAGTGGAGTCACCTTTGCTTCTTTGACAGCTGGGTCAAAGAGCTCAAGACATGCTGTTTCTGGTGGAATAACACACTTTTCTTAGTCTGACACAAAATCTGTTAAGATGTAATCTATAGTTTTGTTAAATAATTAAGAAAACTGTATTAATAGTACTAATTAACTGATATGATCCCCATGATATTTCATAGCATATCAACAACCAATGCAGTGCTCTCTTAGCCAATCCATAGAGTTGCCTGGGGTTTCTCAAAAGGCTTATCCTGTGCATCCATGTGTCTGTAGTCAGGTTCTCACTATACTTCTCTCATTCTACTCTGTTTTATTATTCTAATCTGCTAAAAAACTACTTTGTGTGCCACAATCATACCTGATCCATTTAGCTCATATTAAGACTAACATGTTGATTTTCACATTATTAAAGCATTAAAAAGTACCCAAATCTTATGACACAATACCTTTCCAATCCATTTCCATCACCAGATTTTGAATGATTTTATCTATGTGCATCTCCAGATAAGGGAAATTACTTCTCAGTCTTGGATAACATCAGCTGTTCAGGAAAGCCAGCATAAAATTTTAGAACATTGAGTATTTAAACCCAGCAACTGTAACTTCAGCAATGGTAGAATATCAGAGGCAGCACATAAACTGTAACAGTAAAAACAACAAAAAAACACTAAAAATAGTTTGTATTCCTGGGGAGTGGAATAATATTTGTAGAACTAGCTGTAAACTTCCCTAAGAAGTAGCAAGAGAGCAGCATGGTACCTGCAGCATTTGAAAGAGCTGAGTAACAGGGTATAACACCAAATTCTGTTGCTGTTAACAGTTGTGACCAACCCAGAAGAGCCAGAATAAGCTCAAAACAGCAAACTCAAAGGGAAAATGACAAAGACACAGCTATATGAATTATGTACAACAATAAAATATACCTTGAAATATTTTTGAACATTTGTATGGGAGATTTCATAGTAGAGATTACTGGTGTTGAGGAAAAAAAAAAAGGATCTATTAATAAACAGACTGATATTATTTTAATTTAGCAAGTAACAAAGAAATTACATACATTCTTTAATATATAAAGAAATGACATGCTATTTGACAGTGATTTCTCTACAATATTTGTTTGCCTTTCTTCTAGAAATAAGGGGTGTGAAGTATACTTTTCACATTTTATGTATCATATGACCACAGAACATTGAATGTGATCTGAGAACAGCATGACATAAAGATTTGAGATGCTTCAGCAGATTTTGCTGGCATAAAAGAACAGGCTGAGAACCTAAGAAATAAAAAAACAGCAGAATTGCTCTAACTACGTCAAGTACTAGATTATGTTTTGTAGAAAGGTCATTTGAAAGTTATTATAACGTCACTGACATTTTCTTTACAAATATGTATTTCCAGTGCTTCATAACTCAGTAATAGGAATTTGCTGTAGGCTAAACTAGTAGAAGAGGTCTCAGTCTCAGAGAAACTTGTTTTGGTGTATGGCAGTATACATGTGCAAAATAACAAAAAGGTCAAGAAAGGATTTCCAAGAATACAAGGAGATCCATGAAATTTCTGTATAGGGTTATATATTTCTCTTAATTAAATGATCACGTTTATTATCTAAAAGAGTAGGTTGAGTGTTTTATATAGGAATTATCATGGTTTTTGTTTATTTACATTATAGTGACTAAGGGATTCAGATAAGATGGGTTTTGTGAAATAGATAGTAATGCTATATTTAAGGTATACCTGCATCTATAGTTTTCTGTTATTTTGATTTCTGAATGTAAAGCTTTTTGCATTGTGTTGCAGATTCTTCTAAAACATACACGGATATTACTTTATTTTATCTATAAACTTGCTTAATTTACTAGTCTTTCTCAGATCAAAAGAAATGAAGTGTGTGTCCCAGACATCCACAAACTGCAAAAACAGTTCAGATTATTGGCTGCTGTCTCTCGTGCTATCACTAAAACAAGTAAGATATAAACCTTGCTTGGTATTCTGTGTTTTTTCATTTTAATTTCCAAATAGAGGTGCTGAAATTCAGATTCCATTGAAGTCAGTAACAATGTCAAGCAATTGACAGATTTTTTTCAGTCATTGTGCTTTTTGATTGACTGTATCAGCCTGACTGATCTGCAGATGCACAGCAAGTCCTGTTTAGTGACATGCACTAGACTTAACATGTGCTTCCAGGGTCAAACACATTTGTGCCAGAACTGCCCAAAAATGCCATTTCTGCATTTTTGGTATTGCACAATGAGCTATTGAGCCACCAGTTGTCTGGATAAATGACTCTGCAAAATAAATAAAATAAAATAAAAAATGTCCAGGAAACCATTCTAGTTATAGTTAAAGTTGTGCTATTAATAACTTACATTTCCATAGGAATGGGAATATGTGTCTTCGTCCTTTAATCCCTTACCTAAATTTTGGCTCTGTTGGGGGTTGGGTTTTTGTTCCTGTACTGCGTGAGTTTGGAGAATTTTTCCCATTGTGATGCGGGGCCTGCTGGCTGCGCCCAGGGTCTTGTGACAGCCCTGGACGGGGCGGGTGGGAGCGGCTTCCAGAGGGGCACTCGTGTTTCTGGAGAGGGAGTTGAGAGGAGGGACCCCCCAGTCTGCTCAGCACATGCCAGGAGGCAGGAGAGCCGGACACCTGTGTCAACTTCTCTGCATCTTTCCTTCTCAGCCTCCTACCTCTGGGAATACAACTGATCTCCGGACACTACAGTGAGCGAGGAGCTGCTCCCACCTGAGCCAGCCCGGCCCCGGCTGCTCCCCCCCACCTCCCTCGCTCCCGCCTGCTCTGCTGCACGTGTCACATCCCTGAGAACGAACACAGCCTGAGTGTGTCCGCGGCTAAGGAAAGGACTGGAACTGGGTTATTTTCTTCTGTTTTTGTCGGTAATTTTAATAACTGCTGTTCTTTTCTACCTGTGTGGTTAGATATAGTAGTAAAGAGCTGTTACTTCTACCCCTTATCTCTGCCTTGGGTCCTTGATTTCAAACAATTATAATACTTAGAGGGAGTGAAATTAAATTCTCTATTTCAAAGGGGAACTTCTGCCTTTCATTGGCAGAACCCTGTCCTAGAAACCAGGATAGGCTCCTATACTTGCTCAAATAAAAGTAAAACATGTTTTGCAAGATAATATTAATTATCTTTAAGAAATGGGAAATTCATTATTATAGATAGAAATATTATTAATAAGCTAAAGTAGTGGAATTATTTGGATTAACGTTAAAAAGCTATAAAGAGGGAAGACTAAGAATACAGTTAGTGGCATAACAAAAACAACAACTTGCTATAAAGTTCTTTGCAGGACTAGTGCTTCCCTGAGTAGATCATCAGTTTCTGAATGCATTTTGAACTTGCACAGAGTATTCACCAGATTGTCAGTTTTAAAGGAACTTAAAACCTGTGGATACCTAAGAGAGCAGAAGGCATTTTACACATGCTCACTAATTCTGTGTAACTTCATGTGGAACAGCTGCTGGTAATGGAATTTCCCAGCAGACTAAATGCTTTCATAACCTTAGCAATGTTTTAGGGGGCACAGGAGGAGGGAAATATTTCCAATTTGTTTATAATTTTCTGGATATTGGGAAGAATATGGAGGAAGTATTAAATGATGCATTTACAGAAGCCTTTAAAAACTATTCAGTTTAAACTATTTTGAAAAAAGACAAGTGAGTTACAGAACCAAAGTACTATGCTTGACCTCAGACTCTTGAAGAGTCACACAGGTAAGGCAGAATAATGCAGAACCAAAAGTAAGACTACATAACCAATAACAATTTTTTTTCTAAACTGATAAATTTCAGACATGATCCTTGTGTAATCATGGGTGTGGATTCACCATTTCTGCAAATAAGGCTTTAATATGTTTTTGCCCTGCTGTGAACTGAGCTGGGTAAGGAGGAGAGAGGTTTAGTCCATTTGGCTCTGAAAATCTTCACTGTCTCTCACCATCACTTAGGGTTTGTCTATTGTGGCAATGGGAGTCAGAATTTCAGGTTTATCAGGTTACACCAATTATTTTTTCCCCCTTCTCTCTCTGTCCCTTGGCTATCTGATCAGCTGCAGTTCTGACAGCAGTTCAAACAGCAGCCTGACCTGGAAAGTGAGAGAGGCCGTTTCTCTAAGTTTTATAGAGCCCAAGTCTTCCCACTGTTATTAGCAGCTGTAACAGAACTACCTTTGTGCAAGTGAGAGCAGTGTGGCTGGCTGTGATTCTACACTACAGGAGAGTGAAGAGAGGACAGTAAGACAGGCAGGCAGAAAGGAAGTAAGGAAGGAAAGAAAGGTGGGCAAAGTAGGGATAGAGAGGAAGGAATTGGCAAGGGACAAGTGGGAAAAGCAGGAGAGTTCAGCAAAAGGACAACTAAAAAGCAAGGAACTCAAGAGTGTAAAAGGTGGAAAAGATGGAAGAAACAAAAATACCTATACATACAGAATAACTCCCCCTCTTTCCCCCCTGATAATTTTGTGATTTTTTTGGGTGAAGTGGGTGGTAGAGAGGAGGGCTGTGTTTCCCTCCTTGTTGCTTTCTTGAATCTTATTTTCTATATTTTTTCAATTTCTATTCTAAATGAACTCCTTATCCATGTATACAGAAGTCATGAATCACAAATAAGAGCTCTTCCTCTAAGTGACATCAGAAGAAGTTAGCTGAATCCAACCTTAGATTGATAAATCTTTTTACATAGAAAATCTGTCCTGTCCTTCCTTTTTAGGTCAAGGTGAAAATATATTTTTTTCTATTTGAATTATCTCTCAGAATGTGTGCTGCAGAAGACTCTATAATATGAATATGTGAGAAAAGCAGCAGGTATTAGCTCTGTGATGTACTGTTCAGGGGGATGATACAAGGTAGTCACAATCATAGCATGTGGAAAATATTAGCTTAATGCAATATCTCATAGTAGGTGCACCTGTCATGCAAGGCATCACATTACCAGCCATTTAATCAATATTTTTGCAGCAACAGAATTTTTATAGGGCATTACATAGAAATTTGGGGTGAGAAAGAACTGGCTGTGATGACTTTGCTAAAATGTTTTAAATTCTGGTGGAATCCTACAGGCAGGCTAAATTGCAGCTTTTTGGATGTAGAGGTTTAGATACAGGGAATGAAACCACTGAATGAAAGTCATACTAAACATCTCTAATCAGCCACAGCTTGTAATTAGGCAAATAACTAAGCACATAAGTGTCTTTGTGCTGTTTCTCTCCATTGGCCTCTAAGTCTCAGTGGAAGCTTTTTGTATTTATTGGGTAGTAAATCAACATTAACATGCTTCAAGCAACAACATGTTTTCTAATTCTTTGTTACAGTTTTAAGGCAACTGCCTTTCAGGGTAATACAATTCTGGGGGACTCTCCTATGGCAGTAGCACTGACATGCAACCTGAATGCTAAAAGAAAAAAAAGCTCCCTGACAAGGCATGAAGGTCTCTTTTATTATTTCTTTTTGTTTGTTTGTTTTCTTAATTCTTCCTATTAGTTCAAAAGAACAGTGATATTCCGTGCTTCAAAAGTGAATTGTGGGTGTTTTGTCAATAGCCAAAATATGTAAAATTCCCATAAAGAGTCATTGATGGTTAACTGATTATGATAGCTCCAAAACCCTGTAATACCCTTCCAGCTATCAGGAAGTTTATTGATAAATTTGACAAAGTTCAGAGAAGAGCTGTGTGCATGACTAAAGGGTTGGAAGGTTTCATCTTGTAATGAAAGAGCCCAGAAGGTCTATTTACTTGGTTTATCAAAGAAGACATCAAAGAGTAACTCAATCACAGTCTGAAAAGGTATGATGAGAACTACTTTTTAAAATGGACTCTTCAGTTTAGCAACCAACAAAAAACAGTGATTGGAAGCCAACACATTGAAACTAATTATGAAACAGATCTTGCTTTGATGCATTTTAGCAGAAAGAACTCAGGAGAGATAACTAAATGTCTTTATTTCTACAGTAAGCAAATTTAAAAAAAGGTGGAATGAGATAATAATGTAAAATAAGGTGGAATGAGATAATAATTAATTTGGCTAAGTGTTAGAACAAAATAGTGAATTCTTTATCCTGGGAAAGAAGACCAGTGATTTAGAGTATAAATTTTATTTCAAACCAAAACACTTCATGGAGAGCCTGAGAGTTTGAAGTACAGTGAAATTCAGATTAATCAACTGCAGCACTCTTTTGTGGCTTTACTGTGAAACTATGAATTTAACTGTGTGATCCTGTTATCCTTTTTCCTAATTTCATACTCTTTGATAATAGGACTGTACTTGTTCTCTTTCAACAGATTAGCTCCTGAGCATGAGAACAATAAGCTTGTACATATATGATTTTACTGGGCTTGTTTTGTCAGTGAAGAACTAGATACATCTTTAAGAGAGGAACAATATTTTCCTAAGTTTCTGCAGCATGTACTACACAGTCACATATTCCTCAGAGGGCCACTTGGATGCTGCTACGACATAAATTGATGATAAATAATAGGTGTATGGAAAAATACAAAGATTTTTACTAGATACTTTAAAACTGGCTTTTGCCTTTAGAATTACCTTTAGCATATATCTGAGAATTGAAGTGCAGTAACAGCTTCCATCAAAACAAAAGGAGAAAGGCTTGAAAAAAAATCTTACATTGATATTCAAATGTCTGTTTTGTTAAAAATACCAGAGTTATTATAAATCATTATTTTAAATTACCATTTTAAGAGACAATTAAAAAACAAAAGTAGAAAAATGAAAATAAGAAAGTGGAGAAAGTGCACTAGTTGTATTTTTAATATATTTTTCTCAGGAAAAAAAAAAGCCTGACTCAACATCCTAGAAAACTAACTAGAAAAAAAGAAAGGCACAACTGGGGAAAAGCTTTAACACTTAAAGTAATAGATCTGTGTCACAATTTAGATACCTCTATTACTAATTGAAAACTTGCCATTGTATGCATTGTGCGCATTGTATGCAAAAGATAGAGTGTCTAAGAAAGTGAAAGGAAACCTTAGGAAAACCTCAACTTTGTCAAGAGTAGAATAATGCATGTCTTGGAGATAGACGAGTAAATATAAGAGTTTGATAACAGAGTTTTTAATGTTAGTTCAAAACCAGCTCTGGTTGGTGCTGGATTGAAAAGGCGTCAATGTAGACCTGACCTGGTTTGACTGAAAACATCAACCTCAACCATCACAAGTGGTGGAACAGTCACAAGAGCCATCTGGCCCTTTACTAGCTCACTAGTATTTTCTAGAAGTGTATGTATTTTGAGTAGCAGGGGTAAGTATCAGAAATATGTGCTACATTAATGCTGGGCATCTTGCTTTCTATTGTTTTGTTTTGTTTTGTTTTTTTTTTTTTTTTTTTTTTTTGAGGAAGGAATTTTCTCATTAAATACTGTGTATATTGTGCAAATTTCTCATTAGACATATACAGTATTAATTTAGTCGCACAATTTGCTTTATGCAAGGAATTAACATTTCTTTTGTAATGATGGTGCATCTTTAAAAAACATACGGGGACTTTTTTCTCCACAACCATTTATTTTCTCAACATATGAATAATTCAGAAAGAGGGAAAAAACAAAGGAGCAAACCAAATTCACATTTTTCTAACCCTTTATTCTGGCAAAGAAAACCTCTCCTTCTGTGGAAAGTATATAATGAGAAGAAAGCAAAGTAATTTTGGTCTTATTCAATGATTTAAAATGTATTGTTATGCTGAAATTCCAAAGAATACACTGGAGAGGAGTAATGCTTTTTCATCTTTTTTTCTTACCTTATTATCAACTTTTTGCTCCTGTTATTTTAGCTTAATATAAAGATAGCTTGAAAAAAGTTACTGGATAGAATTTGATTTCCCATGTTCCACTTTTCTTACTCCTTTAAAAGATAATGCATTGTATCTTAAAGACAAATATTTTGCATCTCTTTGTGTAATAAGCTACTTTAAGCACCTATTTTCATATACAGAAAAGTTGTCTGTTTCTATTATATTACAAATATAGGCATATAAACATAGATTACACTTTTTAAAAAATTCTTCATATTTAAAATCTCTCAGCAACAAAGTAATGAGTCACATAGCAATAGTATAAATGATATTTTGTGGGACCGATTAAGGATTATTCTTTGTTTCTTTTAACAGTGTGCTCCAAGTCACACAGCTACTCAATAAGATACAAAACATGAATCAGCATGTCTTGACACCTACCAGAACTAAGCAAAGTGTTAATACTTCATCTCCAAACAGTTTAGTAGACTATGCCAACACCCAAATATACCCCACCTTAAATACTCACTGAGGGAGACTGGACCCTTCTGAAGAGTTCTGGGGATGTGCATAGCAAAGCACGTGCTCAAACTAACATAAGCTTTTGCAAAACATTACTACCACCTAGATTTTGTATGAGAAAATGTGGATTTTGTACATGGAGAACTTTGACACACATTGATTTTTAGAATGTTAAGTTCTTAAGGGGCTAGTCTATATACTTAAAACTATTAGTATAAAGGTTATAAGAAAGGCCTATAATGTCTTGTATTTGGTAGTGGTACAAAGAGAGAAATAACTTAATTTCCTAAACCAAAATATTTTCATGATAAGAACTCCTAAAACAAGTATTTCACTGACATCTGCTGAACAAATTATGATATAAATGGTCAGCTTTTGCTTTCCATTAGTAGGAGTTTTTCTACAGAGTGAGGTGAAAAGAAGCTTTACCTTGACTTCCAAAATATGAGAAAGATAAGGAATGTGCAGGCGGAAAGAAAACTATTTATTAGTGTCCGTAGTTTGGAGTCTGCTGTAGATTAATCAAGTTGTAAATCTCATGTATTTGTTAACACACAGCTTACAATTCTTCTAGCATTAGTATTAGATGCCTTTAAGACAGGTTGAAAAGTCCTTGTGTAGGTTAAAACGTGGGGCAAAACAAATGGAATAAGTGTTCTAGAGAAATGATGCCTAGAAAAATGAGAGCAACTTATTTACACTGACTTTTTGATTATCTACCTGAGTGTGCACAGAAAAAAACATTAACTTCAAGATGAAGTATTTCTACCCTTGTAACAAAGACAATACAAGCCATGCTGTTATGAATGCATTAATGGTGAGCAATGATAAAGTCATTCAAACATGAATGAATACAAATCTACTGGTTTCTTTGGAGATATTTTCCACACAAAGTCTTTCAAATTTAGCAAAAGTAGGAAAATAAAATGCAATATTGGGGAGAAGGTGATGTGCACCTGTGTATTTCCACACAGGTGTGTATTTCCACCTGTTCAAAAAGGTTCTTGACTGGGTTTACCCATTCTTGTCAAATGACATGTTAAGCATTTATATATATCATATAGAGATGTAACCTATTCATTCAAGTTGCATGTGGAACCAGTTAAATTCAGCCTCTACAGTTGCTTCTCAACAATATAAATATAGGTTGTAAATCACATATATTTAATCCCAAAGAACAGGAGATAATAATCAGCCCATGATCCAAAATCCTGAACCTGTCTCATCAAAATGAATATTTCAGCTGTACTGTGATAGCTTCAGGCCTTTTCCTACTGATAATAGTGACCTGCCATTAACATGAGAGAGAATAAATGTTCATAGTGGTGGAGGCTGTTCTAGATCACTTATTCTAGCCGTTATAACTCTGTATTAAAGAAAAACCTAGAATACAACATTACCAGAAACATGGATCATTCTTGTCTTATTAATGACAAGAATTAATTTTTTACTTGGGCTGTCTTCAAAACAACCCCTTATAAAAATTGTTTTAACACCATTGCTTTCATGGTCAAATATTTCGTTTATTATATTCTGCCTACCTATGAACATAAATATGTATAGATGCATACCTTTACACACATCCCTATTTAATATTTACTAAATATACCTGCAAAAAGCATATGTGCAAATATACATACTTGCAAATATGGGGAGAAAGATGAAAATTTACAAATGCACTTATCCAGTTATCCTCTATGTACTTGTGCAAAAATTTTATCTGTGTGTATTTCTTCAGTTTTACATGGCAATACATGATTGTGTGCATATGTATGTTCAAAATGCATGCATGTTTTTAAGAGAATATTAGCATGCCACTCAAAGTGGGCTGGAGAGAAAATTTATTTGATTGTTCTCACTGCAGCTTCCAGGCCCTATTTGAAGCAGGTGTGCAAATAAGGATTTAAATACAAGGTAATTTAAAACTGAACTCAGAAAAGAGTAATTTGTAGGAAGGTGAAATTCCCTGTCAGTTCTTATTTTATATCATTCCATTCTATTATTTTGTAATTATGTCGCATCATGTTGTTATGTTATTTGTTCAAATTACCTTTAAATTACAATCAAATATTATTACTGGCACTTAGTACACTGCATGATGTATTTAATTGCCATTGTGTCAAACAAAATGATGTTGAATGAGTACTGTATTGAATATTTGTAGAAAATTACTTTTAGAATTTAATTTCCTGTTCTAGAGTTGGAATGTTTTTCTTTTTTTTTTTTTTTTTTTTCAGTTTGGAGAAATAATTAGAACAGGCTATAATGTAGGAGCATACATAAACTGTGTCTAGAGATGTAGTATTTTTGACTCACATAAAGAAAAATTTCAAAAAAACTCGAGTATAATAATTCAAAATTTTAAGCAGGAAATTATGGCTGTCATTTCTAAGTACCTGATTTGCATGAGATTTTCATAGTGTATACAGCCATCACATACAGGCATCCCCTTGAGGCAGATTTGGGGAAAATGTGGGCAATAGAAACTATAGTTCTAATCTTGACTGGTTCTTGTTGGACTTATGTTCTAAGCACCATATTTTCACTATGACTCTGCTATAGAAGTATGTAAGTAGTTTTCTGAAAAAACTATTTTCAATATTTATTTAGATATAAACTCTATTAGGCTGAAAAAATAAGCAAAAATCTTCTTGTTTTCCTCCAGATAACACAGCTTATAGGTTTGTAGGAAGGGTAAAATGATGTGATTCTACAGAAGTCAGCATTTCATGGATTTGTATCAATTGTGGATTACTCTCTGCTTTACTTGTCACTAATAAATTCTTGCTTAATTTACTTTGATATAGCCTGCACTTATATCTTACTTCCACTACCTTTTCTTCTTTCTCTTTCTTTTTATCCAGAACATATTTGTTACCCTTATCTTTTCAATTTATTTCAAATTGTCAGAATATGAAGCTATGGTGTATTTTCTCTTAAAAATATATGTTTTGTTATCCATTGTCTTGGAAGTTCTATATTCCATAAGTGGAGTTTGAATCAATACAATTTCTCTAGCTGTGTTAATTACTTGGTAGTAGTTGTTAGCTAACATAATATCAGATTTTTTTCTATATAAAAATAAAATTATGGTTTTTAAAACATACAAATATACTTGCTATGCTTTTTGTCTATTAATTGCATTTTCACTAAAATTTTGGGGAAATATCATCCTTCCACAGAAATTCTTTTGTCATAAAATACATTCTAGCAAATAAACAAAAATGCTTAAAGAACAGAAGATTGCTCATATTTTGTAACAATATAAATCAGAAGAGTAAAATAAAAGCGAAAATTAAGGTTATAACCATGACTTACTGCTTGCTGTCAGATTAGACATATCATCAGGAATAAAAGATGGTTCAATTTTCTTCCCAGACTTACTGTGTTTATTTATTCCATAGCTCATCTAAAATCTTCTAGGTATAGCTTGGTTTCATATTTCTACAATGAAAACCTTGTGAAGACTTTATTTTTCTGACTTCCTTATCTTGTTTTTCTGTTATTTTTGTAATATTTTGCTTTCCAGTCCTCTATGTCACTCCCCTGTCTTTTTTGCATTCCTAGATAGTCTCACTCTGAACTAGCCGCAGACACTGTCATTATTTGCTTGCAAAGTGGTTCTTCAGACTCGGTGATAAGGACAACATTAGCAGCATACCTGATATTACAGAATTTGCTTCCTCTAATTTGAATTCCTCTATTGTAACCCTCAAGATAAATGTGCATTACCATTTCAGTATAGAACTTGAACAGATGCAGTGGTATAACACAGTCCTGCTGAACTCCTTTCCAAAACTCTCTGCTGTTCCTTTTTCTGTTAGAACTGCTGCTTCCTGCTCACATTAAACTTAGGATAATGAATAACTACATTTAAAATATTAATCAAATACACATTTATTTAGGAATTAAGTGGCAAAGTATAGAGGATACTTCATACAGCATGCAGTTGTTTCATTTCCCTGCATCCTCTTCCCTTTTTTTATTACCAATTAAATCTGGAATCTAACTTTAATTATTTTTATGTGAATTTTTCAATTTTAAATATTTAATACAATTTGGGAGTTAAGGAGGTATATTTCATAGGGCCACCCACTTAGACTGTAACTTAACTCCACTTCTTATTAACAGAATTCTCAATTATGTCTCTGAAAGATTTTAGTGACACAAGATATTAGTATTACCATTTTGCAAGATAAAGGCCAACAAAGAAAATGCAAAGATTATGTTATGCAAAGGTGTGGTCACAGCAGTTGTCTAAGACTGATTGTACTAACCTCTTCCTGATCCAAGTGATCCTCCAAGTAAAATTCGAAAACATGATACAGCAGAGAGATTCCTTCTCCGCCTGTATCTTGACAACAGTGTACCCCAGTCTTCAAAAACAAAGACATCAGTATAACCATTTTTAGTATCCTTGTAGTGGAGTTTTCTTTCTTTAAATACACTGTTGTCTACTGAAATTTGAAATCTGGAATTAGTATGTATCAATGTACTTCATCCAATCAGGTCACTTTAGAGGAAAGAGGTTAAATGTGGATGTCCATTACCAGAAGGATCTGTTCTGTCCTAGTACCTATTTCTGCTGTCATACAGAACCAACATTTCATTTTCTTCTGAAGCTCCTTCAAATTATGTCCAAGAGAAATACCAAATCTAATTTGGAAATGTTAAGTTGAATGAATTCATCGTATATTTTGAAAGTTTTTCAGAGTGTAACTGACCTGAATAGGAAGACACTCATTTAATTTTGAAACTTCTCTAGAGAAGACTTCTCTAGTTTCCCTTCCAGTAATATAATATTATTTTTTGGTTTTAATAAGAAGGCCTTGAAAAGCACAAAAGTTCTAATTTTTTTTTCATGTGTAGGTCATTAAAGGGGAATATTGATGAGTCTTCCTTTTAATAACTCACATAGGTCAGAGCTTTAAAAATGCATTATTTTTCTGATACATGGGTTCCATAATCTTTTGATTATATTTTCGGTGATTACCATAAACCTGGGGACAGAACACTAGGTAAGTTATGTCTCGCCATTTTAAGTGGCCAGACAATGTCTCTTCAATCAAATAATTGTTCATACACAACCAAAACTGTGTTGTTCTTTATCAACAGATAATAATAGAAGACATTAAATAACATTTAGTAGCCAATCAATATCTTCAGGTTAAAGAAATGATGCTGTTGCACAAGCTACCTTCATTCTTCACAATTCCTGTCACGTAAGTTGAAAAAAATTCTTTACATTTAACTGATTTATAAAAATAAATTCTGAGCAAAAATTCATCTCTGCTGATAGGAAATGATCAGACTTTATTAGCAAATATCTACATATATCTGAATTAACTTTCTAGGTTATCTACTAATTTTTTATAAGGCTAGCTTTTAAAATCATAATTTCATGCCAAATGCAATGAAGAAATGTAGATACATGCTAATAACAGAATTACTTATTTTTGCATCATTCATAACCTTGTAAACAGAAAGACAACCAAACTGTTTGACAAGACCTTTATCCCTGGGAACCATGCTACTGTTATTTTACCTTCAAGAGTTTTATGAATTTTTAATAAGCTACTTTTCCATAGTTTATTTCATCAGACTGAAGGGCATTGTGCTGGGAACACATGGAGCAGGGAGGGGGATGGTGGCCCATCCCCCAAGGAAGCCACTTAAGAAGCACATGGTTTAAACAAAGAGAACAGCCCCTCTCTGGGAGCCTCCCCTGAGGCTGTGGGGACCAATCAGAGACCTAGATTGGTGATTGACAGCACAAGAAACCAATTGGAAGGCTGTTTCGGTTTCACAAATCGCAGGGTAGAAGGGTTGGTTAGTGCCCAGCAGGGGGCCCGGCCCCGGAAGGCCCCGGGGTGGACCCGGTTACGGCCCCTGCGGGCCCCGGCCCCGGGGAGCCCAGCTCGGGCTTGGCTCGGCCCGGCCCGGCCCGTCTCGGGCTTGGCTCGGCTCAGTCCGGCCCCGTGTGGCGGCAGAAGGAAGTCCAGCTATCTCATCTCCACGTGGTAGCTGCGTTTTTCCCAGCATGGCTTCAGCCTGGCTCCTTGCCGTTTTGGATACAAGTTTAACTTTTAGTGCCTGAATGAGACTTCGGATTTCCTGAGCTCCCCAGAATGAAAGGAACGAAGCAAGAAGAGTTACAGAAGTCAGCAGAATGAAGACTCATGAAGTTCTCATAGAAGGAGAGATCTGGAAAAGTTGCCACTGATAAGTAGCTCAAAACCTTTTTTTTTTGGTGGGCTTTAGAGGATCGTGACTTTACTTAAATTCCTTTAAACTGTGGAATGTACTTGGGGAGGTTAAGTGCCTGAGATGAAGACTTTTTGCTTTGAGAAATAGAGCTCTCTGTCTTTGGGACTGGAACTGGACAGAGACATTTGGTGAAGAGTGAGATAAAGAGACTTTTTGTGTTCTCAGCAGCCTGCCTTTAAAATGACACCCCATGTGTCTTCAGCAACCCACCTTCAGCTCTGGAAGGACTGTGAGAATGGGAGGAAGAAAAATCATAATTTGTAGGTTTCCGGGTGGATGCGAGTTATGAGAGTGAGACACCCTCTATGCCTAAACCAAAAAAAGGGACTTTTCTCTCTAGAGTGAATTGAAATGATTATTTAAGTAGATGACTGACTGAAGTGTTCTCTGTATGTTGCTGGTATGATGAAAGGAGGAGGAGGGGAGTAGTCTAGAAGTCTCGTTCTGAATTGTTTTGTGTGGTTAATAAATTTCTTCTTGTACCCCTTTTAAGTTTGAAGCCTGCTTTGTCTTTACTCCTAAATTTGATCCCCAAGAGAAATTAAATATATTAAAATTGGCAAACCCCAGTCAAACCGTGAAAGGCATACAGTCAGTCCCTTGCTCAGAGAGCTTTTAGATATTGAAACAAAATTTGGAATACACCCCTGCCAAGCTCACTGTGTCTCTATCCTAATTCTTTAAGAAGAGACAGGTAGCTAGCATTGAATAGGACAAGGACAAAAGAGGCTCTCTGTTTCTCTCAGGGTTGTAGTTTAATTCATGTTGGTCTCAGGACAAAGAGAGGGAGAGACCCCCAGATACCAGGGTATATCTAGGAGAAGGGGGTAGGAAGGAATTTGACTATCAGCCAGTGGAAAGGGGACACAGGGACAGGGGTACAAGGAGGAGGGAAGAGGCACCTCTGGCTTTCTGCCAATGGGATAGTGACCTGGGAATATAGGGACACATTCCTTTTACCTCCTAGTATTGGATTACAACATGTTGCCGTTTTTTTGTTTTTTAAGTGGGGGAAAGATATTAGATTAATTCTGATCCGAATTATTATTTTGTCCACCATTTGTAGTAAGTGGGAGAGTTAGATTGTTTTATATTTCTCATCTCTATGTGATTGACTACGGAGGTAGAAGGAATGATACCATTAATGGCCTTGAAAATTAAATGATGTAGGATCCCAAATGCCATTATTACAAGGAAAAGAATAACAAAGAACAACAGATTTGTTTTAACTATAGAAGTCCACCACCCAGAAAACCCCCAGCCTTTGAACAGTTTATTGAACCAATCTTCTGATTCTTGCTTCACTTGTCCGATCAGGTAGTTCATGTTTTGGAGGGCAGTGTGGATGTTGGGAGCTTTCGAGGTCAAATTCATACAGCAAAGCCCTTCAAATTCCTGGCATTCATGTCCATGCAATAGCAGGAAGAAATCTATAGCAGCACGTGTTTGGAGTGTGGCCTGCCTGGTAATTTCCTCACCTTCTAGGAGGGAGCAGATGGCAGTTGATGTTAAGTTTGCCTGTTTAACAACCCAACACTTTAGGTGGCCTAATTAATCTAGAGCTTTGGCTGCTGCGACCCACAGAAGAAACACGGACACAGCTATTCTTTGATTTGGCCCAGTGGAAAATTTCAGCATCACAAGTTGGGCCCACATTGTCAACACTTCTCTTTTGTATTTTGTCAGCTGATTTGTTTTTCTGAGTCCAGTCACTAATTAAAGTTGCATTGGGTGCTAACAAGGACAACCACCCTATGGTGCATGGCCCTCCTAGAAGCCGAGAAGGAATCCCAGCCCATGTCCGATCCCCACAAATTAAAACAAACCCTTGGGAGACTTTTGGGACTTGAATAAGCTGGGTCATTGGCTGAAGTCTGGCTCAGAATATTAAACCACCTTCTGGCCATGAATTCCCTAGGAAATTGTCATATGAGATGGAAATCTTTAGTGTCAGTAGGTTTGGGGTAGATGCTAAAATGAATGCAACATGGTGCTGGGTAGGAGCCCAGCAGCTCTAACTCTTGGGGTTCCTGGGTTGCTTTGGGCAATTTTGGCAGCAGCTCCTTTAAGGGATTTCTTCTGATCTCTGCTGGCTGCCTAGGTGAAATGGTGAATTACACAGGCATTTCATTGGGTGTCTGTATGTCAAAGCTGGCTGAATATTCTCCAGCCTTCAATGGGACTACTACCAGGCAGGTGGACAAAGGGTCTTTTGCTGCTACAGCAGACAGACATATGTTTTCCTTTGCAGCGTCTATGCCAGGGTCACCCAGATGTTTTGCCGTGGCTGTGGGACGATCCACGCAGCTGCCAAACTGTTCAGTGTTAACAAGAAGACAAAATGGATGGGGTTCTTCACAGGATTGAGTGGAGGATAGTTTTCTCTAAAAGGAAAAACAAACATTTTAAAACACCTTATGAGTCTCTGTCTACCGGAGGGTATCCCTTTATGAAGTTTTTGTTTCCTTTCTCCAACGGCATCTTCTTTTCAAAGCAATGGTTAGTGCTTCTCATCTCCTTCTGCTGGAGCTGGAGTTTTGGGAACAAAAGGTTTGACCCACTTCTGGGGAATCCACCGAGGGCCTGAGGGAGTGGATATGCATGCATAACCACATCCCCAGGTAACAAGCTCATAGGGACCTTTGGTTTCCCATGTTTCTGGGTCCCTAATTAAAACTGGTGGAAGCTGAGACAATTTGAACTGTTTACTGCTGTTAAAGTGACGTACCACAGGAGGACTCATATTTTCAAATGAACAATTCAAGAAATTAATAGTACACAGAGCTTTACAGAGCTCTTGTTGTGGAGACATCCACACAGTTGAACTGCTCTGTCTAGCTAGAAGCTGTTTGAGCGTCTGGTGTGCACGCTCAATCACAGCTTGGCCTGTGGGGGAGTGGGGGATGCCAGTTTTATGTTCCACTTCCCACTTCTGGACAAATTCCAGCAACTCCTTGGATGTGTATGTTGGGCCATTATGTGTCTTAATTTCCCTAGGGATCCCCAACACTGAAAAGGCTTGCACTAAATGTTGTTTGGCATGCTCTGCATGAGCAGAGGCATAAACTACACCTGAATATATGTCAATGCTTACATGAACATATTTGAGGCAACCAAAACTGGGAATCTGTGTGATGTCTGTCTGCCACACTTCACAGCTGCCTCGGCCCCGGGGATTAACCCCCATACCCAGCGATGGCATGGCCTGGAGCTGGCAGCTGGGACAGGTGGCCACAATAGTTTGAGCCTGACTCTGTGTTAGCTGGAACTGACGGATCAGACCTGGCACATTCTGGTGGTATTGCTGGTGGTTCAGCTTTGCCTGTTGGAAGATGTCAGAAATGCGTGCTTTCTCAGCTGGGGCAGCAAGGGAGTCTGCCATACGATTGCCTTCTGCGATCTCGCCTGGCAAATCCATATGTGACCTCATATTCATCACACAGAAGGGATGATCTAAGTGTGAAACCAAATAAATTAGCTTCGAGAGCAGCCTGAAGAAATGCTCATTATCGATGTCTTTGAGAACTGCCTCCTCCGCCCTGGATACTACTCCAGCAACATAAGCTGAGTCAGCTACCATGTTAAATGGCTCCAAGAACTTCTCAAAGGCTCTCACAACTGCAGCCAGTTCTGCTATCTGGGGTGACCCCTCCACAAACTCAACACCAGCTTCCCAATGCTGAGTCTGGGGATTTCTCCAAGTCATCACGAACTTATGAGCAGCCCCTGATGCCTCTGTGAACACTGTGAGAGCCTCGAGTGGTCTCCGGCTCCTCTTCTCACAAGGAATGAGGTAGAATTCCTCATTAAACAACATATGAACTGGGCCATGGACTTTGTCCAGTGTAGCTGTCCAGAGATATTTGGAGGCTGGCATTGCTCTGGAGCAGGTGCTCAAACATCTCTTTGGTCAGCCTTTCAGGAGAGTTCCTTCCCTCCTCAGAAAGTTTGACTGGGAGGTGAATACATGCAAAGTCACAACCAGCCAGCTCATACAGTCTCATCCTTGCCTTGTGGATCAGCTGAGCCATCAGCTCTTGTGGCTGAGTGATGGTCTTGGATCTTTGATGGGAGAGGAAGACCCACTCTGTGATTAAGAATGAATCTCTCTGCCCTTCAATCCACTGGTTTATTAAACCATGCAGGTGTGGCAATTTTCCCAAAACAATGAATTTGAAAGGCAGCTCGGGTTGATAACGGTGAGCCTGCCTCTCTGCCAAAGCTTTCTGTACCTTTCAATTGCAGTTTTTGCCTCTGGAGTAAGTTCCCTGGGGGAAATCAGCTCTCTCTCCCCCTTCAATAAATTAAAAAGGGGTTGTAGATCCTCATTAGTGAGGCCTAACCAGGGCCTTACCCAATTCAAAGACCCACACAGGGAATGGAGATCTGCTAGGGGGAAAAAACAATCTTTGATATCTAATACAGCCAATTGCCAATCTCAAGGAAGCATCGTTGGGGAAGGCATCCCAGGTTGAGGAGACCCCATGTCCTGTATTACTTTGTTTATTTCTCTGAGGTAACAACTCCACTCGTCCTTCCCCGGTTTCTTTATTACAAAGATCAGAGAATTCCAAGGGCTTGTTGTTTCTTCAATGTGGTTTTTTGCTAATTGCTCCTCTACCAGCTCCTTAAGCGCCTTCAACTTCTCCTTTCTCAATGGCCACTGTGCTGTCCAAATAGGGGTGTCATCTAACCATGTTAACTTCTGGACAGGATGCTCCACAGTGGCCAATTCTAAAAATCCCAAGGAGGTTTTGAAATAATGATTTTAATTCCCCTCTGGGGCATGGAGTCTCTCTCCCATAAGGGACACTTGTAATCTATTACATACGGACTCGCCAACCTTCCATCCGGTCCTTCAATCTGTACGATGCTTTTTGATATTTTTGCCAATTTAATTCCTCCTATACGCTGAATTTTCCCAGCCACAGGTTGCAGTTCCCAGTGTGAAGGCCACATCCTTTCAGGTATAATTGTTACATCTGCCTCTGTGTCAAGCACTCCCTGCACATGTACATGATCTGATCCATGTGTCAGGTTGCATGCCAAAGAGGGTTTTTACTCACCCACTGTCTCCACCCAGTAAACATCTGGTGACTTCCTATCCGCTATGACTTCTTCTGGGATGGGAATGGCCTGGGCTAGGATCTGCCCTGCACACAAATAGAATGGTGGCTGAGAACAGCGTGCTAATATTATGAGGCAGGATATTTTTCCCTTCATGATCATGGGAGCTATTTCAATTTCTAAGGGTGTGTGTGCTGTGTCTCCCACAACAAAATACTTACTCTCCATTTCCATGTGGTAAATCGTCATGTCTACTAGGGTGCTTGACAGGTCCACTGTAATAATGTTCCACTCAGTAGACCTGAAATAAAAACCTTTGGTAGTCTCCAGCCTAATGCAGCCGCAAGACTGCCGAATTTGGTTAATAGAACATTTGACATTTAAATTATCTGGTATACCCACATCTTTTATCTCATCCTCCCCCTTTGTTTTTAAGGGAGAGGCTTCTGCCAGAGTATAGCCTGCAAAATTTGTATCCTGGCGCTTTACGGTCTTTATGACAGGCCAGCGCCCCAATTCTAGAACAAAACAGAATTTCTTCTGTTTCTTGTTCTGAGGACATTCTCTGGTGAAATGTCCTTGCTTCTTGCACTGGAAACAGGTAATGTTCTGTAGCTGTTCAGGTGGCACCTGTTGCTTCTTCACCTGTGGTGTTTCAGCTGCTGGAGGCTTGGGTGGTACTGGCCTTGGGTTCCTCTCTGGTGCACTGAACAGCTCTGCTTTGCTGGTGCAATCTTCTATCATTTGTGCTAAGTTTGGTTCTGGATACAGTGGAAGGCTCAGAATAACCCTCCGACAGGCATCACTGGCGTTTCTCTGTGCCATCTGCTTTATGAATTCTGCCTGTGTGGCCAGATCGTACACTTGTCTTTCCACCTGTGTCCGTAATCGATCTACGAATCTTAGAAAATTCTCAGAAGAATATTGTTTAACATTAACATAACTACCAGTTACTTCTGTTGTTGGTAATTTGATAAAGGCTTTTTTGGCTGTATCACAAATTTTATCCAAAATAAATCTAGACAATAATCGAGTCTGCTTTTCAGGACAACGCAAATCTCCCTCTCCACATAAATGGTCTAAGGTAATTTCATTATCATCTGAGTCTTTAGAATTTTCAGGATTTTGCTGAAGCTCTGTTAAAAGAGCGCTTAAGGAACGTTTCCAAATATTGAACCATAATTCATACTCAGAGGGAGTTAGCAAACACCTGGAAAGGTCCTTTACATCGTGAGGTACCATCTCATTTGATGTAAAAGTTGCTCTCATTATTCCCTTGAGCATTTCACTCTGCCTACCAAATTCCCTTTGTACCTTAAAAATTTCCTTTTTATCCTGATATGATAATGGTCGATAGCTTCGCTTGCCATTTCTCCTATCCACATAAACTACAGGAGCAGCTGAGGGTATATATTCATCTATTATGTTGTCAGTTTCAGGGCTAGTTATTAGTTGGGGGGTTAAGGCATTGTTCCCCCTTGCTGCAGGCACAGTCTGTTTTTCCAAGCTGCACTCTTCCCCTCCCCCATTTCCTGCTGCCAGGAGGTCATCGCTCCCTTCGCTCCTGCTCTGGCTGAGGGGGCTGGTTGGTGTAGGGTTACACGGTGGTAAAAATGGATTGTAAGAACTGGGAGAATATGGGGCAGGGAAGGGAAGTGAAGGGAAGAAGGGATTATGGGATGAAGAAGGTATAGAATGGCTATTACCATAAGGAGATGCCATATGTTTTTCCCACTGGACCAGAGAAAAGTTACTTTCTAAACTGCTATGCTCTGGAGGTAAAGATGAAAGGGAGGGATAGAGGGAAGGATTTCTGGCAGGCTGCTCAGAATTTTCAAAGCCTGGGTATAATGGAGGGTCAGTGAACTTAGTTTCTTCTTGAGGTATCTCTGATTTCTCTTTTAATTCAGGGACAGAGGGATTAGGGGTGGGTAACGAGGGGTTAAAAAGATTTTTCTGTGGCTTTTCTTTATTTTCTAATTGTAATAATTGTTTGCAAATATTTAAAAATATAGGGAGGAACAAAGCAGCAGTAGAATTACCTTTCTCTATTTTAGAAGTTAATAAATCTCCTATACAATCCCAAAATAAAACCGAATTCATATCTTGTTTTTCAAAAACTGGGATTTCTTGTGAAAGCCAGCAGACAAATTTTTCTATTTGTTTCTTTGAAATTGTTATTTCCTCTGAATTTATCATTTCTTTAAGCTGAGAAATAATACTCTTTTGTCGTGCAGATAGCTGAGCCCCCATTCTGATGTTATAAAAGCAATCTGCACAATATCCCTTGCTTTCACACAAATTCCACACAAAGCAGTTTGTTTCTGACCCAAATGGTGTGCGTGGTGAGGGGAAAAGGGCCGTGTAACACGCGGCTCGTGTTTTGGCGGCTGTGCCGGTCCCGGGGCACCCCTGCTGCTTTACGCTGCTTTTTGGGGGTTCCCCGCAGCCATGTCTCTGCCAGAAACGCGAGATGTGCCGGGCAAGCCGCGCCTCTCCGTGCCGAGCCTCCCGCGCTGGGCGCGCCGGCGGCTTTCGGCGGGATGGCGCAATTCCCGCCTCCGCTCCAAACTGCTGCCGCCGCAGCGCCGTGGGATCTGTGCCCCGCCCCGCTGCCGCGCTGTGCTAGCCCCTCTAGAAACCCCCTTCCCTCCTCTTGGGGCAAACTTTGGGGTCCCCACCTCCCACGAGGGATTCTTACCTTCCTCCGGCGAGTTTTGGCAGCGATGTGCTGTGTGACAGTCCTATTCAGGGCCGGCTCTCTCCGAGCTCTGGAGGAGTTCCCCGGCTCTGTCCTCCTGACCCTGGGGCTGTTTAAAACAGCTCCCAGGTATAGGAGGTAGCTGAATCAACCCAACTAGCCTTATAAATCCCTAAAAATGGGATTGTAGCCACATGTGGGCTCTTTATTTTCAAGCTCCAACGTTGGGTGGCCAGCTGCTAAGCTCACTGTGTCTCTATCCTAATTATTTAAGAAGAGACAGGTAGCTAGCACTGAACAGGACAAGGACAAAAGAGGCTCTCTGTTTCTCTCAGGGTTGTAGTTTAATTCATGTTGGTCTCAGGACAAAGAGAGGGCAAGACCCCGGATACCAG
Organism: Muscicapa striata striata; assembly: GCA_030060385.1. Lineage (NCBI taxonomy): Eukaryota > Metazoa > Chordata > Aves > Passeriformes > Muscicapidae > Muscicapa > Muscicapa striata. Next base: position 48,970 of record JAREIS010000494.1, on the reverse strand, counting down.
GGTGTATCTAGGAGAAGGGGGTAGGAAGGAATTTGGCTATCAGCCAATGGAAAGGGGACAGGGGGACAGGGGGACAGGAGGACAAGGAAGGAGGAAGAGGCCCTTCTGGCTTTCTGCCAATGGGATAGTGACCTGGGAATATAGGGACACGTTTCTTTTTACCTCCTAGTATTGGATTACAACACACCCCTTCTTCTGGAATATGTTATTGAGTAATTTTGGTTATTTTGTTGTACAAACAATTTATTTGGGAATTGAGTATGACTGATAATTTGTACAGTCTATCTGACTGACTGACTGGGTATTTATGTCTACTTCTAGACATAAAAAACTTTACTTCTACTTCTAGCTTGACTTCAGCAAACTTTCACCAGGGTTTCTTTCCATTTGTACCTCACCCTCACATAATTGTAGTTTACCTAGTTGATCTAGGAAAGCCAGTTAATGTGAGATTTTTGGACTTCAGCAAAGCTTTTGACACTGTCTCTCCTACTGGAAAAAATGTCCAAATGTCCATCCCACAGATGGATAAATGTATAATGCAATGGGTGAGCAACTGGATGAGCTCACGGATTATGCACAAAGTTACAATGAATCAGTTTGTTGATCTGTCAGTTGTTGGGTTACACAGGGCTCCATCCTCAGCCCAGCTGTCTTCAACACCTTCATAAATATCTTGGATTCACTACTCAACTGAATACTAAGATTAATGATGAATGAAATTGGGAGGAGCTGTCAAGTCCCTCAAGCTAAGAGAGGCCCTGCAGAGAAACCTCATTGCAGTCTGTAAATTCCACGTGAGCTGAAGAGAAGGGGCACAGCTACAAAACTCTTCTCTTGTCACCAGTGACAGGACTCGAGTAAATAGCCTGAAGTAGTGTCAGAAGAGGTTTAGGTCACATATCAGGGAAAGATTCTTCACCCACAGAGTGGTTGGGCACTGAACAGGCTCCCCAGAGGAGTGGTCACAGCACCAGCCTAACAGAATTCGAGGTGCATTTCAACAATGCTTTCAGTCACATGCTGGGACTCTTGGGGACAGTGCTGTGCAGGGCACCAGGGATCAGACTTGATGATCCTGATGGGTCCCTTCCAAGTCAGAAGATTCTCTGATTCTTTGATTGTGAAAATGAGAGATATTTGCATAGTTGGGGTTTTTTGTCATTTTGATGCAATATTTTATTGAGATGATTAGGACTACTACTACTACTGCCCAGACATTTCTTCTTTGCAGTTTATTTTTCATTCTCTCCTTGTGGTGGAGAAGCTGAAAATGATTCAGCAAACATTTCTGTTAGAATTTATGGCATCACCTCTTAGATAAATTCACAGAGAATTTTTTCTGCTAGGAGAGATATTTTCTTCCTTCACAATATTTTAGCTAAACAATAGAAATCTCTCTTTGGTTATATAGGCATGTTTTCAAACATATTTTAAAATCAGCTATATTGGCTGGAGATAGTTCAAGTGTCTGTAGCAGTTGAAAGAAGTGCATTATGAGCACAAATCTTGGGAATATGCTAAGCCTTAGAATTCACTTATGCCTTTATTTACACTATAAAAAATGGTGGCAATTTATACCCAATTCACTTGTTATTTCTGAAGACTATCTTGCAGTTTCTGGAGGTGATACTTGCCTGATTATTGCTGCAGCAGGGCTATCATTTTTATCTGTGTTAGTTCCAGACAACACTATGATCTCAACAAATACCTATGGGAAAGAGACCTACAATTGATATTGAGAACAGTTGATTTTCTGAGAAAAAAAAGTGTTTTTTTCAGGTTTAGATCAGGGGTCTGGTAACAGTAAGGGAAATTTCTCTTCCATCATGAATAACCTTACAAAAAAAATCTGGTATTTTTATATCAGATATCTTGAAACTAAATATCTTTTTTGTACCTGGGGACTTACAAATTAGAAGAGAGATGATGCTATTGCCTACTAATGGTTGATGTTTGTTGTAAAATCTTTGGGTGAAATAAAATAGAGGGAAAACCCTGATGTCTGGAGGAGAGGGAGAAAATACACACAAAACCAGTGGGGGTTTTTTGTATATCAGGAAGTTAATTAGAGAATTTAGACACTGATATTTGTCAAATATGCAGTACAGAGTAATAACTTGAGAATTTGTTCTATTCAACTTAGGTAATTGGCTTCTATTTCTTCTTTTTTAATATATACGTGTAATTGTGTGCTTTTGAGTGGTAGAGTTTGTATTTAACTTCATATTTATTATTATTTTGATAGATTTTTATCTGATGCATATAGCATCAAATATATGTTTATATTCTCACATACATATGTATGTAATTATATTGGAAAATATTGGTATTTTTCATTCTGTGATTCTCTCATGCTTGCTAAGCTTAATGGAACAGGTCACATTTAGGTATATGTCGACAAGTAGTAAATTTTGAAAAATAAGTTTCAAAGATGTTTTACAGACTGCAGCACTGAAGCGACTGATATCATGGAGGAGAGGGTTGTGGTTTTGTCTGTTTGGTTTTGTTTGCACAACATTGGGCTACTTCCTTTTAAAATCTGCCATATTTGATCACCAAACAAGTTTTTGATCAGAATACTATAGATTCTAGGAAGAATATACATCTAGTGTTGGGCACTGGTCATCTTTTCTATATAGTATAATTCTTTACTTGTATGTTCTGGGTAAAAAAGCATTCCACGATTATTGGTGAGATCATCAATACGGTCTGAGCCTTTCTGAACCTTTCATTCTCAACAGAAAGACCAGTACAATGGGAAGGCCAAGCATTTGTTGGACCACCACATGATTGACTGCATTTCACAATGCACTCTGGGACTCCTGGGATTAGAACACCACTGTCAGGGAAACACATTTTCACTTTTGTGCGATGTTCTCGCCAACTTCAGTAAATAAAATATTTCTATTAATAGCGAGTAATTAATCACTGACTTGACTGAAATGTACAAACCATTCCTTACAAGCTTAGCCACCTAATGTTTTCAAAGGAAATGTTCAACTAGATTTGTGATCTTAAGGTGATAGGAAAATATCAATGACTAAACAAATTGTCGCATTGAAATGTCAGTTGAAAAATTAATACCAGAATATCAAATAATGACTAATCTGAAGCTAGTCTACATCTGGAATGCTAATGAAAATGTCTTTATAAGTAATTGGTGGTGACAAAAGGGTAGAAAATTTTTTTTTCCCTGGGCAGAACATTGCAGGAAGTGTTCCAGTATGATTCAAACCCATGACTTTAAGATCAAAAAGCTTGTAATTGTGACCAGAAGCCAGTGTGATTCACACAACTGCTTATATATGAACTAACTAATGCCCAATGCAAAGCTTGAGACTTATGCCACTTCAAACTCTCTTCTCCTTGGAGAGTTAGTAAGTTGTATATTGATAGTGCTCTGGGATAGAGGACATACTGTCAACAAATCATTGAGGTCTGAGAGTATTGTTCCAGAAGCACAACATTTCTTCTGAAAATGGCAGGGGAATTTTTATTCTGGATCAGATTTGGGTCTTGTCAGAGGTCATAGTCTTTGTAATGGCTAAATAATTCTGCAAGAGGCTGAGTATCCACTCTGTAAGAAAAATGCTTTCGTGTCAGTGTCTTGACACCAGAGGAAAGTGTAACCAATTTTTACAGAACAACTTATGCATAGATATTTAATATTTGTACTTGTAAATATTTTGTCTGTTAATTGCAGTTCATTTTTAATTCTGAGTGTTATTATTCAGGATATTGATACTGTAGTTCTGGTTCTAGGATAATAATATCAGTTCCATAGTTTCACTTGTATATACAAATAACTTCTCAATAAGTGCAAATTTTAGAACAGATGGACTTAATATCTTTTAAAAAGTGTTAAGCTGGAAAATATGTCAATGAGTTCTCTAGATATTTTTTGTAACAAGCTGTTTTGAATGATGTTAATTAACCCAGATTTAACCAAAAAGAAAACTGTCCTAGTTTTAATAAAATTAATTTAGATAGTAGTAAATTTGCATTAGGACAGGCAAAATAATTTTTAAATTCAATTTTTTTTTTTCTTCCCCCTAGTTTTTCCCCAAAGGCTTAATCAGGGTATTGGGAAAATGACTTGAAAACACTCTATTACTGATGTCAAATTAGATAACTTTTGAAGGTTATTTTGAAATAACCTTCAAATGTGAATATGAAAGCTGAAGTCACATAAGCACCTCTCTTTTTGGCTCTGTCACAGTGGACTTTATGAAACCTTTGGCTATGGTGTGTATTTATGAAAGGATTAAATCCACAAAACTTAAATATTTTAGGTGTCTAAACATTCTTTAGATCAGGACCTACTTCTTTAACCTAAAATCTTTGAATTAAGAAAAAAGAACATAAACATGTATTATAATGGTATTAATTTTGTACATTGTGGATTAAACTTAAGGAAAAAAAAAAAAACAACCCCAAATCTAATTTCTCAAAAAAGCCAAAAAAACAACAAAACATAAAAACTCCAATCATCAGCTATTTATGGTTGGACCAGAAATATGTAATACAACAAACAAAGCTTTAGGTCCTGTGAAATAATACATTTTTCATAGCACACTAGTAACTGCTATTTTCTATTAGAAACACGGCTGTAGGGTGACTTTCCTGTCCTCTACTGTGTTTCTAATTCCATGAAAAAGGTAGTAATGTGATGAAAGTCATATAGTATTAGTGACTTTCTGTCATGCTGGTGAAGTGAATTTTTATTTTATTAACAAAACCAGAATTCTAATTGTCCTAGGAACTAGCAAAAATTACCAGAAAAGTTCTCATAAAATCAACAGCCTGATATGTATAGAGAATTGAGTATGACTCCATTTTCTGTGCCTCTAGTTGTTGTTTTTCTGAAATACTCATTCTTAATTTGTCTTGCAGTAGTCAGTACCTCCTAGAATGATACCTGACCATGGTTTAGGATTTTTTTTCTTTTTTCAGTCAATTAAATTTATATCTTTAGGGAGTATTAATGACTGACTGGTATGTTAATGAAGAAGACACTTCCTTCTGAAAATATCCTCAAAAAATGTTTTGTGAATGTGTTGGTTATAAAATGTTATCAGCTCATTTTATAAACATTTGGTTCAGGTCTGCCATGGAGGGGAAGGTCTTGTTTGTGGCAAGCACAGCTGCTTGATACGGGGTTTTGTTTACGTTGTATGCAGCACACTGGATATTTATATGAGTATATTCACTCTGTAACAAAGTGTAACAAAGTATATCAAACACTGGAGGAAATATACAAAGCCCAGAATATCATGTGTTTTTGTAGCATAATTAATTAACATCTATTCATCTGTAACTGATGTGTAGTATTCCCAGTTAGATAAAGATCACATCATCCAAATAATGCAGCTGTCCAATAGAAGAAAATTTTACTCAAGACTTTTCTTGTGTCAGGACATCACAGTGTGCTGTAGAAGTTCCAGTTTGCCCATTAACTCTGATCCTCTGTATCCTGAATTTTATTCTGAAATTAATAACTCAGGAGGTGGGTATATTCACTGATGGTTGTTGTACCACAGAATATTCTATTTTTATTACAGAAGCATTTTTTAAATTTACCTAGATTATGTTAATATTGACTGAATGCCTCTGTGCAGATGTATCTTTTTGTATGCAAACATATGGGTAATGCATGCTGTACCAATATATGGTCCCCCAGACTTTGGCTTGTTTCTGTTATTCCCATTTTGGCTGAGAATCTATTTCTATCAACTACCAGCTGGAAGCCTTCTGTTATTTAGAAGGTTCCAAATTCCTGCTTATATTCACTCAAACCAGCTTGGAAGTGTAAGAAAAGAATACCTCCTGGGTTGTCAAAAATGAGTTTCCAGTTAGAAAAAATTATAATCTCAAAAAATCTGAGAATAAGGAATGAAATTGTCTTTGTTTTCTCAATTATTCTGATACAATAGCATTGCTCTAAAAAATCTGAATTTTGCTGTTTGGCAAAAAAACAAACAAACAAAAAAAAACATGCTTGAGGTTATTGTACAGCATTTACTGGTAGAATTTTATGAATGAGAATGAAAAACCCTTCATAATTACAAGCTCAGACATCTTGATACTCTTACTTCTACATGGCTTCCCTTGGTCAGCCCCACTGTGTCCTGCTGAGATGTTATTAGGTCTATTTCAAGGGCCTGAAAGAGTCCCACTTTCAGAAGAACTTTGTTTGGTAGTTCCTTATTCTTTGCCATACTGCAGTTTTGCACCAACCAGTCTTTTTCCAATTTATTACCACTCTCTCTTAATGCATTTTCACACGTGCATGTTCCTCACTCCTGTCACTGGAACTCTTTAGTCAACTTCTTCCTTTGAATGCAGTTTTTTGAGACTTCTGTCCTTGGAATATTTTGTCAGACACTCTCACAAGTTCTGCTAGGCTAACAGCCTTGCAAAGATATTGCTTTGCATTCTCCATGATCACCTCTTTAGCTTGTTGCCCACTGAGTGTTAGATTTCTACTAAAAAATACTGCGACAAATTTCTTTAAGATGTGTTTCTTTATATTTATCAATTCTACAAAACATGGTCCCAATAGAAATTATTAGCTAATAGTAAAACACCTATGTTAATTTCTACAATATGATTTTCCAGTGTCTTCAGAGAACATGTATAAATCTCACCTTTAACATAACAGACTTTATTTGTCAAGTTATATTTGCTACACTGAAATGCAAGTTAGCTGGTGTTATGTCTGTTATTATTTATCTTGAATCTGAAATTGTTTATCTTCACAGAAATGACTGAGTAGCAGTTTTTTTCTCTAAACCAGAAAGAGTACTTAACATCATTATGTATACTACTTCTTTCTGAGAAGCCTCTTTTAGAACTAAAGTAATGCAAAGTGATTGTTTTGCTATCAGAAGTATTCAGTAATGCAGAGTAGAAACAAATTACAAATTATTGACACTCAAAATGCCTTTATACCTTCCACCTACTAAACCTTCAGCTCGTAAATTAAAAATTGAAGAAAATATTAAAACAATGCAAGCCTTTATGTCAATACTGCAAGAGGTGAAAAATTGTGAAGCTGAATAGAGAAACTTTTATTTAACATGTAATGTAAAATAAATATGTAATGGCTGATAGCCATAGTTTCATAAAATAGGATGCAAGCAAGCACAACCCATGGACACTTTAGTATATAACAACCCTAGAGCTGTTTTTAAAAAACAAAAAGGATTTTTAATAGGTACAGGAATTTCAGAAACTAAAAATTTAAGGGTGGGTATTATATCCTCAGTACACTGTTGACTCACTGATAGAAAATGTTGATTTGCTATTTTAATGACATAAGTCCACTGCAAGAGAAATATGTAGGAGTACAATATGATATGTAGGAGTGAATTACTCTTATGTTTGATGTACATAAGATGTAGAGCATTCTTTCAATAATGACAGTGCCATGGATTTATAAGCAAGTTCATGGTATATACTCTATAGAGAAATCAAGAGATAAGGACATTCATGCAGCAATTTTCTCCTACATCTGCAAAATTCCATTTCTATTCCCAACAGAATGGAAGATGCAGAATAAAAGTGTCAGATTAAACCTAAGGTGGGATCAAATAAAATATTTCTCTTCTGAATCTTTGTGAATAGTTGCCTGACAACAAAACATAATTTGATACATTTGTGAGTCCTCTTCTAATGTCACATTTCTTCCATTTTTTTGTAAAAATATGTAATAAATCCTATTGTAAGTGCATAGTGAAGCTAGAGCTCTGAAAGGAAAGAACATTGTAACTGATTAATCAGTCCAAAAATAAATATATATCTGTATTTTATAGACACGGGAATAGTCAAAACAGACCATCTCTTGTATCAGGTGAAGCATTGTGCAAGCATAATGTTTTCAGACATGAATAAAGTCCTTAATTCTTCCTCATTGCTAATATGTGCTGGTAATAGTGTATAAATGAGAATGCCAGAATTCCTGCATTGGTAGTGTAATTTTTTCGGTGGCTCCCTCAAGAGGAGTCATCAGTAGGCTTTTCACACTTTACACACAAATCAGGACATCTTCTTTTGCCTGATTTTTAATGTAGAATAAGCCATGTGTGCATGAGATCTAATGAGTTTTTAAACTGGTAACATATATGTTACCATGTCTGGAACACATAGCTTGTCACTAGTGGCATATCTTTGTTAGGGAAAAAAAAATCCCCTAAATAAAACTGGTGAAATGTTAACAAAGCCCCTTTGACTTGCCAAGTGCTCTCATACATTTCTTGATGCATTATTTTCTTGATGTAAAGTGAGGAGTCTGACTTGGTCCAGCAATGGGTCATCTAATTGTGCCTCACCAGAGCATCAATGCAGTAAGCAGGGAGCTAAGTTGCTCATTGGCTCAGAAAGCAAAATTTCCAAGGATTATATTCATGGCAATGTAATATACTGGTTTTGTAGCAGAGTTGCAATCCATTAACCTAAATTTAATATTAAACTTAGAAGCAAACTTGGTTATTAAGTTATTATTACTTTATTGAAAAAAATTCTTGTTTGTGGGAAACTCTGCTTTTGAAAAACTGAATATGAGCTTTTGTTTTGTTGCCTTGATTTTCCTTAGAAAATGTAAGATTTCAGCCATGTTGTTAACTGTTAGAGACTTTTGTTCAGGATGGATACCTACTACCTACTGTCTGTAAACAACAAAGAGAAAATAAAAGGGAATATCTTCAGAATGTATTATATCTAAGACGTCTGATTTCATCATACTAAAGTATGGTCTAAGCACTTATTAGGAGTTGAGGAAAAATGTTAGAAAACAAATCTCACTCAGAAGTTATGTCCAAGTTGACAACCAGAAAAAAACTGCCAACCTCAGGAGCAGGAACACTGGGGAAGCTTGATGTACTACCTGGAGAATGATATCAAACAATGGAAGTAAAGGCACAGTAGTCTTTTATTTAGGCTTTGTTTAAATAATACAGTTAAATAGGAACTGAGACAAAGGAATGGCCAAACCAGTGACCAAAATCTGAACTTTTTTTATTGTTTAAAAAATACACATTAATTTTCATATCCTTTCACCTGCTGGTGAAGTGAAACCTGTACACTCTTTGCATTTAATACTAAAGTCACTCCAGACTCTACACAATAATGAAATTATCTTTTCCCCTCCCTCAAAGAAGAGTAACTTCAGAGAAGGAGATCAGAGTCCATTTTGTGTCCTGGCATATAGATGGGCAATGCACCATATACAGGGACCCCTATTGAAAAGCCTTGTACTAGTACAAATACTAGTCATGTACGAGTACTTGTACATTACTGTACAAGTAGTACTATTGATAACACTTTCTAATACCATATATATGCATTTATCAACAGCAATTTTCAAACTTTATTTAGATGCAATAACCAATTAATCACACTTTCTGTGAAGGTGGAATCTTATTGAATATGCCCAGACTTGCAGTGTAGTCCATGTTATTCGTGTTTCTGGGATGTCAATTGTGATGAGACTTAGAGGGTGACCACGCTGTGTGTGCATCTGCCAGCTTACCAGACTTAAAATGCCCAATTTGTTATTCTAAAATACTAACTGTAAAGTACTCCTGGGGATATGGACGTGCAGATAATACACTGACTAAGAAGAGAGAGACTTAGATGCCTGTAGGTCTGCTGTATCTGTAGATGACCTAGAAAGCAAGGGGTTCTTAAATTATTATGTGGCAGTAGTCATCCCCACTATTCTGTCAATGATAAATAGTTCAGCTAGCAAGTCGAGTTTAATTGGATTTTGATTTTTGTTTTGTAAAAACTGTTAAATCCCCTTGCTGCCAAATCAATGACTGTCAATTTTTGATGTCACTTTCCCTGAAAAAGCTTCAAATTAAAATTCCATGTGTAATAGACATATTGTGTAAACAGTGTTAACCAATTCACAGATTCATTATGTTAATCTATTGCTCTTTCTGCCTTATCAGACAGGATGAAGTGAACTGAGAAGTTTTTCATATATTAACTGTAAATCAAACTTAGCTCAGCTAATAAAATTTTATTGTCACAGAACTGTTTTCCACTTCACATGCACTTGGGAGATTGAAATGTAAATTATTGCAAGCTACTTCTGTCTCGTTATAGATGTCTGAACAAATGAAATTTACATGATTGAAAAAAATGAAAGTATTCTCTGCGGATACCAGAAGCTATCACTTTTCCCGCCATACTAATAGAATTTCAGAAGTAGAAAAAGAGAGAGAAAAGCAGCCCTTAATCTTCTTTGCAGGCTGTACAATTCCACTTCAATTTATGGAGATTCCTGAGCAATTAATATTCCTCTGATTTATTTCCATGTCAGTAGTAGAAGTTAATCAATACTCTGCCCTTCTTTAAAGTCATAATAATAGTGCTGAAAAGATAGTTAACAAGATGATACTGCTCTTCTGTATAATAGGTAAGGGGTTGAGGCAAATTTGCATCTCTTCTTCCTCTCTTTTTTTCTAGAAATGGTGCAGGTGAAGTCAGCAGAATCGCGTGTACCGATGTAAGCCTTACTTTTAAAAAGAGTGGAGATTATTTTGTAGGGAAAACTTTAGCAAGTCCCACACACATTAGGACATCTCTAGTAACTAGGTAGTAATTATGGTACTGAACTTCAGTACAGGCTTTTGGCAAATGCTATCACAAGGAATGGATGATATATTTTGTAATCAAACACATTAATGAAATTTGTAAACAACTCTATTGTAATGAACAAATCTTTCTAATTATAAAGATATTGCGCTACACATACATGCAAGCAACCTTGTTCCTGATTTTGTCAACACCCTTCCTTCATGACAAGTATTCCATACTGGGTATTTATTTACCAGGGATTTTTCTGTAATGAGAATATTGCACACCATCAACCTATTTCTTACCAGTAACTAGATGTTTTTTCTCATAATGACAACTTTGGGCCAGCTGACCAGTATTTTGCAGTAAAGCAAAATACCTAGACACAGTTTCTAGTAATCACACTCTGAGACCTCAGGGTACAATCCTAGACCCTGTGAAGGGTGTATAGGCTGTGCCTCTGGGATAACTAGGCAACCAGAAAGAAACAATTAACTGAGGGAAAACTTACCAATAACTAGCTTATTCAGGTTAAAGCTAGCTACAGCAAAATAAAGATGTAATGCTGAGAATGGAAGAGTGCCTTAAACCCTTTTATAGTGCAGGGTAGTACTCATCTGTGAAACATCATTACATTTTCTTTCAAAATAAATTGTAAATTAAATCTTAAAAGATAAAATACCACATGTTCTGAGATCGGTTTATTTATCCGGCTATAAAGCAAAAAATCTGATTCAGTGAGCTAATGATCCAAACAAACAGCACAGAACAGACCTAAATTTGGGACTTGTTTATGAATTTTATCCAAAGGAAAATTTATAAAATATTCAGAAATAGTATAAAGGAAAGGTATGTTCCAACACTGAACTGTCACAATAACTCAAAGTTTCAGCGGAAAACAATATCTGTGTGAGATACAGGAAACACCAAAGGATGAGCTTCTAAAGTGCTCCAGGTGAATACTGCTCAGTGAATGTTAATAAGAAACAAATGAGTTCTCCCGGCAAAAAAGTTTAGTGTCTCGAAACTCTTTTTGGTGAGTCACACCTCTGCATATACATGCTCCACAGACAGTGTCAATTCTTTTGCCTTAGCCTTCTTTGGCTCTCATAGTGCAGATACAACGTATTTAATACATTTTCTTTTACCAATTGAAAATCTCTCTCAGAAAAAATGACAGGATAATTTCCAGACTACTTGGTGCTACTACTGAATAAGGGGAAGGGCTATGTGACTTTCATGATTTCACTAAAATGTACACAGTATTTAAAGTATTTTCTAAAATTCTTCATTGTTACATAATGGCATGCAGAGAAGTGTTTGAACTTTATATTTGTTGACTAAATATATTCACCACCTGATATTCTTTCTGTCTCCTGTTTGGCTGAAGAAGTCAAGAGCCAGTTCATCTACTCAGATTGAATAAAAAAGAAAAAAAAAAAGTTACATTTCCAATGAAATATAATAGTGAAATTTCCCTTCCTGATATATTCACAAAAGAATTTCTCCTGTGAATCTCTGATTCTAGCCAGTCTCAAGTATATTAATGAGGAATAAGTAGCTGAATGCAGAGTAGGGTACAGTATTTTTATGCCTGAAAGTTGATTAGACAGTATTGTAAATACAGCTTAAAAAATGTTGAAATGAAATTATTTAGCAGTAAACTACACAGATCTCTAATTCACAATCTGCTAAATGCATAATTTTTTGCAGTGGATTTCATCATATAATAAAGTTTGATTGTGGTATTCTTGTTTTCTTGATAAGAATATGACTTTTCCAATATACCTAAGGGGTTTTATGATTCTCCACAGTACTTCAGGTTTTCATGTATGTTTGTAGAGAATTCTGTTCGTCTGTTTTATGTCTCTGTTCTGTCCCAGAGGAAAAATAGAAACAACTTGCTACTTACTATTTATTTGTAACAGATACCATAATTATAAATATATCATGAGTCTCTGAATAATATGGAAGGTACTTTGAAAAGTTAAGGGCTGCAGCAGTGATCATAAAAGTATGACTACCTTGCAAGTTACATTTTGTCCCAGATAAAAATCGCTTTGTAAACTACTGTTAGGTCCTAGCAGAGACTTCCTTGTCTTAGAGAATCACTATTTATACTTCTTATTTTGAGGGAGTAAAGGTAAAAAAAAAAATATTGTCTCCTGTGCTCATGAACCCAACTTCACATTTAGATGTAATGCAGAAGACCCCAAGACCCTGACTGAATTGGTATTACAATCTGGAGCCAGTGATGGCACTTTAACACCTGGTCCCTTCTTCACAGTCCATGTATTACTTTTTTTGCACTGCTTCCTGTCCTGAACTAGGTTTCCTGGCAAAGAAAGAACTGCTATGGTATGTACCATGTATTTTAATAAAAAAACCTTGTGAAAGATTACATAATTTTCAGAAAAAGGCATTTTATCTGTGTAATAAAATAAAAATAATACGATGGACTCCTTAAAATGAAAGATTTTTAAAAAATAAAGTATCTTGAAAAAAATAACAGACTGTGATAGATTTTAAAAAATTATTAATATTTTGGAGCAAAAGTATTTTGGTACTTCAAAAATTATTTTTCCACCATCCTTTCTCCCTTCTTTTTTCTTTTCTCTTAACAGTTAATGTTTTACTTTAGATTATATCCCTCCCTGTTCTATTCTGTCTCTAAAATATGCTCAAAATCACCTTATGTTTTTGAAAAGAAATATAATCAGAAAAAAACTCAACATAACATTTCTACTAAGAATATATTCAGATTCTAGAATAGGTGAAGGTGGATGATTTAATGACTCAATTGGCTCAGCTGCTATTGACCTTTTTTTGAAAGTAGCTGCAATTTTGCCTTTATACCCACCTAAGTTTTCCTTAAAAACCACTAACTTGGTTCATGTTGAGAGCAGACAGAATAAGACAAGCCTTTAGAGACATTTGAAGGTCCTTTGTAACCATAGTGAAATATGGACACAAGATTTATCTTTACACAGAACATTTGTATTAAAACATAAATAGTTAATAAATACTGAGGGCATGTAAGGACATCAATAGATTGTGCAAGTTGCTGTGGGCTCACTGTCAAATTCTACATCTAATTTTCTGATACACAGAGATTGTAAGCTTGTAGCAGGGCATCTCACCCCCTACAAGAACTTAATTGTTTATTGTTGACCTGCGAGATGACTCAAATGTGACAAGCCATCTTGTAGTGAGTTATTTTGGTGCCTTGAGGCTAGGAGTGCTCTGGTATCACCCAGCTGCGAAAGACATCCTGCTTTTGAATGAGATTTGACAAGATAAACTGGGTTCTTGACTAACAGCCTTTTGCTTTACAATGATAAAAGCCACAGCAAACTTCCACAAAGTAGAAATCTTCCATACGTTTCCCTAGAAATGTGTGGAGTTCCTCCCATGAGTAGGATCACCTGCATCATAGTTACCTGCAGGGTTTCACTGAAGGAATCTGTGTCCATTATCATTGTTACCATGGTAAATTACATTTGACTCCTAATCAATCCTACTTCTTTTGCTTGCTTTAATATAGGTACCTTGATGTCATGCTTTATGTTATTCTGTACTCTAGCTCTTTTTAGTTTCATACATGTAGTAAGTAATTCTGATTAGGATCTTGCATCTGTTATCTTTTGTCTGTCCATTCCTATAATTCTGTCTGATTTGCCATGACTAGAACTTGCAGGAGAAAGTAATTTAAATGCATCCCTATAACTTCCTTAAATCTAAACTGTTGCCAAAATCTGATGCTAAGGAAGGATTCACCTTCTTTCACACCCTTTTTGAGAAGGAGTTTAAATACACAGAGGAGTTCTTCCTGCCCCTCAGATTTGGTGGCAGGGCTTTTTAATAAACTTTCTCTGAAGCTCCCACTCTCCCTGCAAAAAAACTTGAATTTCCATCCTATTATACTTTGTAAAATCACCTATTATTTATAAAGTGAACCCAACAGAGTTATTAAATGTTTTCAAAGCAGACTGATAATGTGCTTGCAATAGAATTAATTAATTTCATGCCATTTTAATTGATACAAATATGATGCCAAATATAACAAGCTATCAGAAGTCATGCTTTCATATGGGGAAGTTCTGTCATAAATGCTACAGGGTGAGATGAAAACCTTTTCCGAGGGAGTTATGAAGTTATTAAAACCGTAAGCCTACTCACCATAGGAAACTTTCCAAACACTCTTTGGTCCTAAAGATGATTAGCATTGCATGGGAGTATACCAAGGGAAACCCCCTCCTCACCCTGAACGAATCTGGTGAACAGAATTGCAGAAATCAATTTTATAGTATGAATAAAGTATACATTCAGCACCTTTGGCACACTCTCAAAACAAAAATACTCAACAATTGACTTCAGAAAATGTTTAACTTAAAAGCTACTCTAAGCTCTGCCTCAGAACAATTAAAAACAACTTGAAGAGATGCAGTAAGAAAACATAGAGGACTGTATCACTATAAGATAATCCATTTAAACAGCAGCACAGAAGTGGAACTTGACACTCTATGTGCCAACAGAACATCAAGGCATTAGCGGTGATGAGGGTTTGGTGTGCGACAAGGAACAACCCCACAAATCCTCCTCCTGTTGTGAAATGTTTTACTGCTGCTGTGAGACAGTCCTTTGAACAGGCAGTACAATGCTGCAAAGCAGGTTTTCTCTACCTGCACAGATCCTGTGGTGTATCAGGCTTACCTTGGTAAGGATGTGATTGAGCTTGCTTCTTGGTCTTCGGTTCATTTGTAGATTTCAAGTGAACTGTACATAAACCTGCAATTACTGTGTGAGGCATCCTAAAGTGGAGCATGCATTTTTAGGAAATGCTTCACAAATCTTGGCAGTGATATACACCTGCAATATACATAGCTGCATGAGCTAAAAATACAGATGTAAAATGATATCAAAGCTATGATAAAAACCTTAGAGTGAGCTTCTTGTTTTGTTTTGTTTTGGTTAGCTTAAAACAATAAGCTGAAAGAAGTACTTTGTCTTCTTTATAAGATTCCTCTGCATCTGTTTTATTGAAATCCCATCAATCTAAAGTACTATAAAAACTTAAATTTACTTTTGCAAGTTCATTATTATCTTAGGGTTTGAATAACGATTGATGTATTTGGAAGTTCAAATAGCCTAAGTTGAAAGCTGGGTTACTATTCTTGCTCTAATGGTTCATTAAAGCCATGTTCAAATAGTGGGACATGCTCCCTGGCTCCCTTAACAATGTCTTGAACAGCTGGTGATTCTTCATCCTGAGAAAATACCTTGCAACAGGTACAGCCAGGTGCAGATAGTCTGTAGGCCTAGTCATGGTGGTTATCCTGGAGAGCAGGGATAACAGCTACACACTCCAGAGTGAAGTCCTGCTCTCACCATTAATTTTACTGAGGGAGAAATTACAAAAAAAAAAAAAAAAAAACTGTGCTGGGGGACAGAAATTAAATAAATTAAATTGTTTTATCTATAGCTCTATCCTTTATGTAGCAGAGGAAGCGTTAGCACAGAATGAATATTCTGTTCAACAGGATAAATCCAATAATTTTAATAAACCTTCAACAGAGACAAAGTAGGATATGAAATAACTCCTGTTTGTTCATTACATTAATTAAAAAAGAGCAACTCTGGCCTTGTGGAAAAAAAAAACCTGATTAAAGCAAATGCAGTAAGTCAACTTGGAGCTGTGAAATACAAATCATACAGAGCACATAGTGGACATTAAGGCATAGTCAAACAGTGTTTCTAGCAAAAAAGTGAATTTGGCTTCAGGCTTGCCTGTGACTTTTCCTGACTCTTATGTATTAAATATAGATGGAGTATGGAAAGTGGGAATTCACTGAACAAGCACAAAAAAACTCCAACACCCCTCCCCCACACACCACCAAAAAAAAAAAAAAAAAAAAAAAAAAAAAAGAGCTATCAATGACGCTATCACTATTTATTTATGTCCAGTGTTTGTGCATTTACTTTCAGAATCCCGGTCATAGAAAGAGATCTCAGACATAGTACATCCTATACCATGTTTTTATCACGGGTTATTCCCTTACTGAGGTTTCATAGGGAGTTTTAAGTTTATTAAAGAAAAACAACAAAATCTACCAAAACAACAACAAGAACCCAAAACAAAACCAACCAAACAAAACCACAAATAAACACCAAAACCAAAGAAATAAATGAAAAAACAAACCCAAACATCCAAACACCCAAAAACAAGACAAAAAACCCCCCACAAATCCCACCCCCAGTCCCCCTGTTCACATAGGCAGTAACAGAATATGTAATTATTAATAACCTTGCCGTTAGTGATTATCACACCTGCAGCTGCAGTGCAGAAAAATGGTTGGAAAAAGAGGAACTTAATTCTGACTCTGTATCTAGAAATTCCAAGGAAGTAAAGCAAGCTGTTCTGTCAATACATTAGTTTGGCATAGAACCAGAACCTCAAAAGCACTTTTCTTCAAGAAAAGGAGATAAGGATTGGTAAAACAGACTTATGAGCTAACATGAAAGTAATGAGAATTTATATTTCTTAAGACTTTATCTTTAAGATTGTATCGTAATACTTATATCTAATTTTTAATTTCTTAAAAATATTTCTAAATGATGAGGAGGATTTGCTCATGGGAAAACAAGGCTTGCTTTTCACCTTTCCTTCATTTTTGTATAAAACGTAGAGGGAGCTATTCAAAGGATGATTATTTTTAAAAAGTCAATGAATTTGTTGATTCCTGGTAAAACTGTTTCCATATTTTTATTTCAGAATCAATGCTGTTTTGACTTGAAGACATTAGTGTGTTACAAGTATATACAAATGTATGTAGCTGGCACCTCCCAATACACAGCATTGATACTATGTTAAACATGGTATTTTAACCATGTTAAAACAGTCGAGAACATTTCTGACAAAAAATTTCTGTTAAAATCCAAAGCTTGTTTAAAGTGAAGGTTGATTTCATATGTACATAAATTTCATAAGTAGTCTAAGAAAAATGTGTGGTTTTCATTATTTGACCTTCCTGTTGTAAGTAACACTTAAAAAGAGCAGCCAGTTGATGAAGATGGAAAAATCTTTCCAGTCCTGTTCAAGTTAAAGAAGTGTAACATACTGTCACACTTTTCCTATGTAAGAAAGATGAGTGAAAGTTGAAAACGCCACTGGGACATGAGAGAGAATTTTATTTTGTTTTGATTTGGATTTATTTCCCCCATCCCTGTTGAAGATAAAAGCCCCAAACCAACCAACCATCCATCCAACCAACCAACCAACCAACCAACCAACACAAACAAACAACATTCCCCCCCCCCCCAAAAAAACCAACCAAAAAAACCACACCCAACCCAAAACCCACTATAAAATACATTTGAAATATAGAAATTTCCAAGAAATTTATCTTCAGGTCCAGAGAGCATCCATAAACATTTTATGTACTTATTGAAAACTGAGGACCAGCATTATTTTGAGTAGGACATTTTATATAACCAAATCATCTAAACCACTGTTGCCTTCTAGAATGTTGATATACCTAACATATATAAATAAACCCTGTTTCTAGGCCTATCATAAGTACTTTGTTTTTTAAACAGCCTACTGTTTTGTGACAGATAATAGCCATTGCTATTTTTCTGTAGCATTCACCAGTAGATCTGTGAAAAATTCAGTAAACAGTGAATTTGACAAAGAAAAAACAAAACATTTTCTCAGGGAGTTAAAGATTTGTAAATTATTTGGACAAAATAAAAGCAGACCATATAAAACATTGAGCTGTATAATTTGAACATTTCTAAACAAAGCGTTTACCAGTTTGGGAACACTTTGGAAGCATTTTGGAAATCTTGATATATTTCCTCTTGAAATTTTAAAGTGGGGCTTTTGGTTTTACAACTTCATTACTTTTCATTACTTATAAAACTGAATAATTTAAAAAAGATAATGTTAAAACCTTGGACTGCCATTTAGATTAGAAGAAACACATTAAGATTATTTGAAACAACACATATTTCTTTTCAATTTAAACCTAGACAATAGATAAAGTTTTCCACGTGCTGAGTCCATTTCTTCCCTGTTCCCTATATTTGAATAAGAAAATGTTAACTGCTTTGAAAATCCTTATCATGGACAGGCTGATCATCCACTCCACTCCAGAAACAAGTAAAACAAGAAAAGCAATGCCACTGGCTGTGGAAAAGGTTAAAAAAAAGGGGGGAACAATCAGATTAAAGAACTGAGTTAATGACTGAAGATGTTCGTTATTAGATTATGAATTACGTATAAGTTGGAATTCATAAGGATCTGTCATCCTTTAAGATGACATCCAAAAGAACTGGAGAAACTTCATACAATAACACCAGGAGGGAACTCAGCAACCTCCATAGCAGATGGAGAGAAGTTGACTTATGTTTCTTCCAGTAACCAGTTACCAAAAATTTCATGTCTTATCAGATTTTAAAAAGAAAAAAAAAAAAAAAAAGTTTATTTTTTCTTACAGCAGGAATGAAAATGCCAGCACACTGCAGAAAGACCTGCCTTATATCAGAAGGGGTTTTGAGTAAGTGGCAATATGGTGGTGGTTGGGGGAGTACATTAAAACCCTGAAGAAAACATGCCTACTGTGGAGGGGAGAGCTAACACCTGTGCAGAGGACAAACAAACACTGCTGGCCTGGCAAGAGGGGAAAAAATGTTGTGAATATTTATTTATGGTGCCTCTGTTCTTTGTCTTTCTTTAACATGGCTCATGTTAAGAGAAATTTTCACCATTCAAAGTCTAATTGAAGAATATGCAAGTAAAAATGTAATAAATAAATTAAACATATGAAGGAGTACAGATATTGAGTTATTTAAAGCCTTCATTCACAAATTATTTGGCTTTAAAGTATTTTAAATGACCGTATGAGCAGTTCCAAAAACCTATACCTTTTTTATCCGATGTAGCTCTACTAAAGATGAAGAAAATTCTCTTGTAAGAAACCATGGAGTGAAAAATGGAAAAATTATCCAGAACACACAGAAGGCTTTACTCTTCCAGGCCTTGTGCAAGTCCCATATGTACTGGGATGATAGTTAGCACAAACAGTGGTCCTTGAGTTAATATATGAT
This sequence comes from Muscicapa striata striata, assembly GCA_030060385.1. Taxonomy (NCBI): domain Eukaryota; kingdom Metazoa; phylum Chordata; class Aves; order Passeriformes; family Muscicapidae; genus Muscicapa; species Muscicapa striata. The sequence continues at coordinate 29,275 of JAREIS010000494.1, read as the reverse complement.
GAAACAAAATATAATTGGTTGAAGCTAATTACAATGGTTTTAATTATAATGATCCTTATCTATTATTCAGTTATATACCTTAAATCACTGTTATTAGTTTCAGTGTAAAGCCAGAAAGAAGATACTTCATCATTCCTTCTAGATTTAATTCTGAATTAGAGCTCCTTTGCAACATATACTTTAAAATATCTTAAAATTTTGTGCATTTCATTTAAAGAAAACTATCCACATCACTTAATTTATACATTTTGTGTTAATTTATCTATTTTACAAATCATGGACTGGTCAACACAAGAGCCTTCCACCATTCCTTCCAATATGTGTGGGTGACCATTTTTATCAGTATAGAAGATGCTAAGACAATATTAATTGCAAGAATATTCCTGAAAAATTGTAAGAATTCACCTCCTATTAAGTTATTTTTTCATAACATTTTCTCTGAGAAGTGTGGTCTCTATGATAATACTCAAAGTGAACTTCAAAGTCAGGTTCCTGTCTACTTCTATGAAAATTTAAACACAGTACGAAGAATAGAAGTCTTCAGATGTATCTAGCATATTGTAATAATAACTTTCTTTTGGAATTTAAATATATATCTATTTTTATATATTATATATACATATATATATATATATATACATTTTAAATTGGATTTTATTACAAATCCATCTCTTGCCCATACATTCTAGTTTCATTAAAAGTATTTGATTATTAAGATAATTTCATGATTACATGAATTTGAAAGATAACAAAGCAGAAGTGAATGTTCAGCCAATTACAGATGCTCTATATGTAGCAAATCTGAGATTTAATTTGAAACATAGCAAATGAAGAAAACTTTTTATTAAACAAAATATCAGTAACAAAAGATCAGATTTTTTAAAGGAAAAATTATAGCTACTTAATAAATATGAACATGATAGTGACTAATTTCTACATAACCTCCTTCATTAAAAACAAAAGATAAAAGCCTCCTACTTAAAAGTATTATGCATTGATACATTAACTCTCAAAAGTAAAGAAATTGGAAAAGAACCCCCAGAAATATTAGAATTTCTGCAAATACAATGAATATTAATGAGTGTAGCAGTATTCAAAGCATTGCCTGTGCATCAGACATTGGCTCTAATTAATACTTAATTAAAATCATTAGAAAGGCTTGGTTTGGAAGGGAGATCATGCCATTCTAATTCCCCTGCCATAGGCAGGAAACCTTCCACTAGACCAGGTTGTTCCGAGCCCCATCCAGCCTGGCCTTGAACACTTCCAAGGATGGGACAGACACAATTTCTCTGGCAACCTGTGTCTGTGCCTCACCATCCATACAGTACAGAAGTGTCTGGGTATGTTGAATTAAAGAACTGTTTCAATCACTCTCAAGGAGAGGGTATTTAAAGAAAATTTTAACTCTTTCCTAATTTTTCCTGTAGTTACTACATCTAATAAGGTAAATTCAACCTTTTTCCACTTCCTTTCCTTCATGTTTCCTTCATAGAAACTCTTTTTTTCAAAATAATTTGAGACACTCGCGGGGAGACCTTCGGGGGCGCGGAGCCACTTTACGGAGGCCTCGGCGAGGGGATTATGCAGGATTAGCCAGACACAATCAATGTGATTGATAAAGCATAATCCAACTTTATTAAGAGCATCAGACAGTTTTATAGCCCAGAATAACATAATCAGCATTATTCATATTAGTACAATCTTATTGGTTTTTGTTATGTACGCCTTCTATTATTATTGGTTATTACAAATGTGAGATAATCACGCCTACTGAATTTCTAGCCAAAAGGTATACGTGCTACCTCGCGGCTAGTCTTGGCTGCTACTTCCCTTATTCTTATACTTATTGGTATATTAGTATCCATCTCAGGGTTATGCCTCGCTTTCTACGTGCCTTCCTAACAGCTAAGGCCTTGCTTGAACAATGGGTATATGTATTGCTTATCGACTAACTCTGCAATTCTGCTAGCTCCATTGCTTTTGCAAAAGGCTCAAGCACTACTCTCAGCAAAATCTGCTTATGCTTACAATGAGGCTTTTAATGTCTGCCTGAAAGCAGGGCCTAGCAACTAACAGGAACCATTCCCCTGCAATAAGGCCTCTGCCAAGCCATGTCCACAGTTATGTCCATGGCTTTCTAACCAATCCTCAACAGACACTGCACTGCAATGAAATGAAAGAGAGGGAGAAAGGTAAGCGTGAGTTAAACGTATAAATCAGTGGTGCTCATATATTCATCACCTGCATCTAGTTAATTCTTGAACTATAACTCTTATTAAGCCCAGCCATTGTCACCTGGTCAATTTCCTCTCTGGAGGAATGATTTCATGGGACAATTAAGAGTAGCTTTGCAGATCAGCTAGTAGAAGGAATTCTGTGCCTAAACCACACAGAGAAAGATTTGGAAAAGATCTAGGACATCTAGGAAAGATTTCTGGCTGAAAACTGGCACACTGGCTGAGATGTCAGTTATGACAGAAGAGCAGAGCTGATAAAGACAGCTAAGAGCCTAATGACAATGTGAAAAAAACCTGACATACAAGAGCACAAAGATTTAATTTCCTGCAGCTGACAATATAGTGGATTAAACCAAAGAAATTACCCAATCCAATCAGTGGAATGGGCAAGGCAGATGATTTTGACAACTGTTAATTAAATAGGTGTGCCATTAAAAAAGAAAGGATATGATGTGGGTTTTGCTGGACTGGTTGATGAACATGAAAGAATTTTGCTCAGTATAAGTTATAAATGAAAAGCAAGCAGTTTTCAATGAATAATTTTAAAATACACATCAATTCCATCAGCACACATAAAATGTCACATGCTAAATTGAAGATATTTAAAACTGGTTTTATTAATTAAAATTTATGTTTTTGGTATCATATGACTCATACAGTTATTTCAGAACATGTGTTCCTTTATTAGAAATCAGCACTTTCCCCTCTCAAAGGCTCAAGTGCAAATGAACCCTATATTACCAGGAAAATTTAATATAAAGGAAAAGCATAGTTTAAATATTTGTGCAGTTGAAATTTACATATTTGAAAGATTATGGAAATATAAATTTATATTTAGCTTGGTCTTTTATTGATGTTTGGTAAACTTTTCTTCTTTTTGCTGTCATGTGTCAGAGACTTACACTCTCTGAAGTCAATGGACTTGATCCTAAGCTAATGATGCATTTAACCAGTGGGATCTGGTTAGAGTTAAATGGGATCGTAATGCAAAATTCTGACAGCAGGATGTGGGATTTAATTATCTCAAGAATGTTAATTTTTAGCTCATGTAACCCGTATCCCCACCTCCACTCCCTACTCCCTGGGATTTGTTTTAGTGCACTTAGAAGCATTTTGTCACCTTCTTTTAATTCAGAAGCAGCTCTTCTAGTTCAGGAGTGAGGTTTTTAGTAATTGTTCAGATTGTTCCCTGAAAGGGAGACTTTTGCAGACTGGTGTAGTACTTTACCTCAAACAGGATTACTAAGAGAATCAAGATTTAGAGAATAAAAAATAAAAACAAACAAAAAACCAAAAAAACAAACACTGGAGCAGAAGAGTTTGAAGGGAGACTCTTGTAATTATTTTCCACCTGGCCATCTTCAACACAAATTTTTCACTAGAGAGACACCATTTTTGGCCATGTGTTCATGTCTAGCCATCCTCACAGCGTAGCTTTCTGTGCTGACAGGGATATGCAGGAAGAAAACATGCCAGGAAAATAGTTCTGGGTTATAGGGAGAGATTTGGCTTCCTTGGTAACTAATAACTTTCTTTATGAAGAAGGTGGCTCCTATGTGGAGACTCACATGTGAGACAAATGTTAAAACACATGACAAGGCCAAGATTCTAGTTTACACTCTCATTAGTTACAGGAGAGAAGCTGCCTACTGATTCACAGAAGCATCTCCTTTTCTGTGTCAGGGGCTTCTCTAATTTTTTCTTTCTCACATCCCTCCTGTGCAGTTGAGAGCTTGATGGAGGCACACTTGTGCTGATAAAGACATTTCAGCTTGGGGTGGCTGCTGACAGGATGTGTAAATCTTACCTTGTATATTGAATTTGAATGTAAGAGTTGTCACCAAGGGACTAGTGGGAGTGCTTTTTTTCAGTGTTTTTTGGTTTTTTATTTGTTTTTGTGGGGTTTTTTTGCTTGTTTTTTAATTTGGGGTTTTTCTTGTCTCACAGTTTAAGAGGAGTCTCACATCTTATGCTGGTGTTTCCAGCCTTTGGAGGGACTCCTTGATATCTAACATTAAAAGGGACCCTAGTGGTCATGTAAGTTGGCCATTCAGTAGCTGGACATTGTGGTGAATATGGCCTCAAACTGGTGAGAGGATTGCTGCATAAATTTGTCTTTGCCAGACATCTGTGAATGTGCTGTAGAAGTCCTCAGGGTAGAAATGCTGGCATCAGTCCACTTGGAAAGACTCTTTAAATAAAAGCAGCACATAAGAGAAGAGGAGGTTATTCAACTTCCTTTATGATTGGCATGGGCTCAGGGATGTAATATTTACAGTGCAGAGACTGATTGAAACACTGATTGAGGCAAAATAATGGAAGTCCATGATGCAACATTGTTAAATAGTTATGAAACACATCTTAGATTTAACCACAGTTTCAGTTTATAATGGAGGTTTATGCAAAGCTGTTCACTTCCATGTCTTCAGTTGGTCTGCCCTATCTTCCACATACCCTTATATGTATCACAAATGTACAGTAAATTCTTTGCCTGCACATCATTTTATGTCATAAAAACTACTGTGAAAAGAAATTACCATTAGTGATTACTTCAGCTACACTGTGTAAGATGCAGAAGCAAGTTACCTGAAAGAGAGAAACAAGTATTTTAAATAAAATCAAACAGTATAAAGTATGTATGCATCACGAGAGAAAAGCATTGTTGAATTATGAAAAATGGATATATGAAATAAATGTATAATTACATTTATTTACATGCATTTTATTAGAATATTGTGAATTAAATTTAAAAAATAGATGAAATAAATCAGTTATGGAATTAGTCAAAAGAAGTACTCATCGAGCACAAAAGTTACTGTAGTACTGTTTGCATTCCAGGTAAGAAAAGAGTGCTTGTATAATTGAATCCCCTTGAGGAAAAATGGGAGAAAGAAATTTCCTAAAAGGAGCCCATTAGATAAAGGTATAAGACTGAACAGTTAGTCTTCTGAGTCATGAAGGAAAAATGATCAAATGTAGACAGCAAAGCATCTCTGAGTATCAAAGGTGCAGAGAAACCAACCCAAGTAAACTGTACCAGAGAGTGGTTTCAAAATGGTTTAAATCCTGATGGAGACAAAAAAAAAAAAAGAGAATTCCTAGAGAGTAACTAAATTACTCTAGCTCCTGCCTTGATTTGAAAGAATAAATTTCAAGGCTCTTCAACACTCAGGCACTTGATTGTTCCCCCACTCTCACAGCACTTGTTTTGCTATATCCAGAAACTTGCTAGTTTTGAATGTAGAAAATCCTGTCACGAAAAGGTTGTGATACACGTGTATTTGTATCTGAAAGAAATACAAAAGTAAAAATATGTTCAGAAATTTTTGTTTATGTTTGCTAATATATTTATAAGGTAATATGCTTCCTATATGGAAATGAAGATCTTGCAATAAAGGAAGATAATATATTACCGTGAATCAGGATCCTATTTCAGGGGCAAATATTCATAAGCTTTCGATCTCAGTTGTGCTGAGGTGACAAATGCTTATATTGCATGCATAAAGTAAGCGTCTCAAGCAGTTCTGCCTACAGAACTCACTTAAAAATACTAAGATCACATATTAATTCATTTAAAAAGCTTTTTCTTCATGCTCTGGTTTGTTGTTTATTTTTTAATAATGTATTTTTCCTCTTAAAGTATATTTTTGAGATGTGGTGGCAAATGGAGTCAATAATAGTTGTTTTCTTGTTCGGGGAGAAAGTGCTGAGAAATATATGAAATACACTAGATTCAGAAAAATCCTTCTCAAAATAGCATTTTTGTTATGAGAGAGCATGGAATCTTTAGCAGGAAAGAGAACAAATCTTGCACAAAGAACCAATACTGACAAAATGCTTCATATTTGTCAAATTGAGTAGGTGTCCCCACAATAAAGAACTCAAAGGAGATAGTGAAGATGAGGGAATCCATGTACAAACTTCCCTTTCCTGTAATTTTGACCAGTTGCTTGAAGATCTTTGAATTTTGAAACCTACTCATGTTGGTTCTGTGCCATTAAGTATTAGGGATCATTCCAGCTGAATTGCACTTTCAATGCTAATGAATAGAAAACGAAAATTTCCTCATCTGTAAATCAGTTTAAAGAAATTTAGGACTAGAACAATAATTATGTAAGAAATGTACAAAAACTATGTGCCACCACCTGCTTACTAATACTTTGAAAAAGACTCACATTTTTAAAAATTCACACCTGTTTCAAAATGTGCTGTCAAATTTTTTTCCAGCAAAAGCAGAAATGCTTTTCCAGATAAAAGAGCAATAGACAAATTTTTGCAAAATCAATCTGATTTTGCAGAATGATGTAATAGGGCTTGTTGGTATCTTCCCTTCCTCTGAAATATGATATCATGATAACTCCTATATTCCTTTTAGCCATAGAGGCAGCTATGCAGTGTAAAAGCAAAATTCAAGAAATCAGTCTTGACATATAGGAGATAAATGTAAATTATGCGTTGTGTTCATTCGATAAAAAATAGAATTAAATTATTTTTAAATGCAGTTATTAGTTTCTATTCAGTAAATAGGTTGGGAATCATGTAAATTCTCAGAAAAAAAATCTTTCTATAGCTTATGCCAAGATGAGAATCCTAATTCTACAAGCCCCTAGTTTTCAGTTAATTGTGTTCTCTAATGTGTTAAGAAAAAAAGAAGCACTGGACAAATGGACAACACTTGAATGTTCATCTCAATACAGCAGCTATCAAAGTCTTTGAGGAAAGAAATCTGGTTTACACCTAATCATAACAAGAGTTTGACTGACAAAGAAGTTCAGGAGGGGTGTTCTTCCTGGTTTTGCTCTGAATCATAAATTGGCCTCTGCTCTGAGACCAGTGCCTTTCCTTCTGATTGTGATGGCTACTTGAAGCTGATGTTCCACTTGTGTGGGAAAGATGAGTACCAAGATGAGAACCTCATTATCACATGCGCATCTAATTATGCCGCTGGTGGTTGGTGACTGGTAAATACTGCATGATGCACTACCCTGGTTTACAAAGGCACCAAAGGAAATGTGTTCACCAGGGGTATCCAGCCTGAAGAGAATCATATATAGAGAAATATAATGAAGTTTCTACTCTCAGGAGAATTAATTAAAAAAAAAAATTGTGAAGTCAGCAGGGAAGGAGACACTAATTTTACAGTCTATATGGAAACAATTGCTTGAAACTGATTTTTGGCAGACATTGGTTACTATAAAACTCCTAAACTTGTGTCCATGTATTATCTGCAGTTTCAGATCTTTGCTAACATGCATTCAGTGTTTGGATTTTTTTACATTCATCAATTATTAGAGAACTTTCAAAGTACATCTCTCAAGGATCTGAGAAATCAATTGAATGTGCAGATGAATCTAAGTTTTCTTATTATGTTTAAAATTGAATAAATATTAAATTAAATAGAGAGGACTTTTCATAAAGCACCCTGTATAGCTAGTCCAAGTCTGAATAAAATATCATCTCACATCTAAACAACAAAATTGATTTGGAGTAAAAGTAATAGCTGGAATTTTTATGCTCTGCACAAATTCAAATTAAATGAAGAAGTTTCTAGCAAAATTCAGAGGAAAAATAAAAATGTGCAAAAGTGCAATTTGGGTATCTTAAATACTACCGTATAAATGAATTTGATTGTTCCTACTTATCTTAGGATGCCCTTTTTATCTTAAGATATTATTTCTTCTCTTCTGCCTTACATTTTCATTAGTGTCCTTAATGTATTGAACTTTGAATAACTTTTGTGAGATTAAATCAATGTTTGTGTGCAACTTCTTGTTCCTGCTTTTCCACTTGTTTCTTTTTATTTGAGAAATTGTTGTGAATCTTTTTATTTAAGGATTATGGTCGTCATTTTTTACTTTGAAATTCCACATAGATTTGCATCAGAAAGTTGTTTCCAGCTCAGACCCAAAGAATACTCTATTCTGGAAATATACCTCTAACAGTGAATTTACATTGCATACTTTTGAATCAGCTGTTGTATTTCAGCACAGATGTATTTCATAGACTTTCTGAAAGTATGTGATTCAGGCATATTTACATTTCTGAAGGATGCAGGAAACACCTCTAAATTTTTCAGATGAATTATGCTTCTATTTGAGTTCACAACATTTATATGCAACAATTTGAACACTATCCTTCATTCTCTATTAGATTTCAGTTTGGGACCATATCTTATACTTTGCTAAGCCTGAGAAGTGCTACTTAATATTTTTGATATGTTCTGATTTACAGATGTATCCATTTAGGGTAGCGGGTAATAGATGGTAAGAATTCACTGTACAATATAATGTATCAATAAGAAAATAATCCAGGATCTGATAGCCCTTTAAAAAAATATGGTATAAGGATAATAATATGATGAATATCATTAATAATGTGAAGACCAGCCAATAAAAACTTGTTACAACTCCTATATTAAATATTCTATTACTTCTCTAGTTCAATGTGAAAATGGAAAATATTAATTCATTGAAGAAAGTGTCTGTTATTCAAATATGAATATCATGAATAACTTTTGCAATGGAAAATATAGCTAAGAATGACGTTGATTAGCTGGTAAGTCAAATACGGCAAAAAATTTTCTAAAGGATATGTTGCAAGTATTTATCTGTCCACATTGAGGTATGGTGTAGTGGACCTGAGCTGGTATCTACTTCTATTTATGTTTAGAAATGTAACTCAGTTGTATAAATTAGCAGTGTAATTACCATTCCTCCTTTCTAATGTTACTTGAAAGGACTGGACTTGTCTACAAATCAAGAAGAATTCTGAGTAGTCTGTAGTCTGCAAAGGAAAATGGAGTGCCAGTCTCCCTAATGCAGATATTTCAGTCATGTGCATAAGCATAGATTGGAGGGAATCTGGATCCTTAACTATGGAACAATCAGTAAAATCTTCCCCAATTTTGTTATTTTTTTCCTGTGTTAGCAGATTGTCAGCTTCAATAATTAGAGGTGAAAATATGCAATTGAAGTTGGGAAAGTTTAGGTCCATTATGACAAATGCCATTTTGAGCACATGCCTCTGAGGAATGGAAGAGAAGTTTTCTCTTCCATAGGAAAAGAAAAAGATACTAGAAGATATTCAAATTATAAAATAAATGACTGTACAGAATTTGTTACTAAAAGTGAAAGAAGGTAGAAGAAAAGCAATATGGAATGAAAAAAATACAGTAATTTTTTCACATAGATAAGATTTATTTAGCAGCATATTAAGTTACACATGGCAGTTCTTTTAGTAATATTTCAACTTTAATTAACAAAAGTGTCTTTATCTTTTCTTGTAAGAACACATTGTTTTACTGGTTCAATCAGCTTTGAAATTATAAGAGTATAAATTACAGGAAGGGAAACTTTGAGAGATCAGCCTAGATCAAATAACCAAAAACCATGAGATTTGAAACATCTGGTTTTCTCATCTGTGCAGTTCACCCATCTTGATAACCTTATGCAAAAAGCAATAGCAAATCAATTTTTGTTAGCAGAAATGCAACTTTTATTTCTAGATTATTTTCTATAAATGAAATGTAGTAGTCATTAATTGCAGACTTACAGGTTTGGAAATACCAGCATACTGGGATAAAAAAAATGAATATCCACTTACTTTTCCTGTAGATGAGAGGTAAACGTTTTCAAACGTAAACTGAATTGTCTGTCTTTTTTCCCCTCATTTTGTGCCACTTAAAAAATACCCTCAGATGTAAGAATCACGTGTATTTTTACCTGTTAAACTGAGTTTTACTTGTAATGCATAAATCAAATCAAAGATGCACAAGAAGTGATTATACAGAGATTAGCTAGACTTGATATAGATATAAAGTCTCATAAACAAGTCCATTTCTAGAATACTAAGAATACTTCAATAATAGTTGAAACTATCCATATGTATATATATGCTCTGCCTTTTAACAGAATGATCATAATGCCTTAAATATAGACCCAAAGGAAACACATTCTGTTTTTCAGCTTTTTGCCTCATTTGAAGAATAAATGACATTGTGAGAGGTTTTTTTAAACTATTATGTTATACATATTCATTACATGGTCATTTTCTTGGTTATAAATTATGCTAGCTTGCCCATATCTTATTTGTTCTAAAACTGACACCTTATCTTTCTCCACTGTCCTTGTAAATGAACAGGTAGCAGTGCATTATAGAAAATTATTAGTCCACGTATAAGTGAAATAATAGTCCTTTTATTGTTGTTGCTGTTGTTTTATGTGGAACAAGAGATGATTTTTTTTAACATGAAAACATTTCTGTTTCAAAATAATTACCCTAGGATTCCAAAAAGCTACTCTTATCACTTCTGTATTGGAATACAGCTGCGATTTTTTTCAGTTGAACAATCACAATATAGAATCATTGATATAAAAGTTTTTCCAAGAGAGAATTTTTGGGTGAAGTCTAAATAGTAGCTACCCCAAAGTAGTCAATAGCCAGTGCAAGAGGTGAGGGAAATGGGAAATATGTAACTCAGTTTCCTTGCCAGTAGCTACAGATTAGTTTTCTTCAATTATAATTGCAATATTTTAATTTGGTAATATCTTCTTAACCATGTTTTAAAAAGAATATCTCCAAAACAAACAAACAAACAAAAAAATCCAAAAAGACCAAACCAACAACAAAAACACCCAACCCCTCAACCCATCACAAAAACCCAAATCCAACCAACCATCCAAATAACCAAACAAAAAAAGGGTGAAATCCTGTCATGCTCATGGGGGTAACTTCTAGAGATGATATAGTCGCAAAATTATGTCTCTGGATTATGTTGCTCCTAGAGAATTAGCAATCTATATAATCTATTATAATCTACAAGATTTTTTTCTTGCAAAGACTTTTGTGTCATCTGTAAGTTTTATAGGGCTTTGTTTTCTACTCAGGTCTAGATAAAAATATGTAATATTTGATACATTACCATGGAATAACCAACAAATCTAACAAAGTCCTCTTTTAATGCATTAAATCTTGCTGAATGAGGTTCTCAGCCAGATCATACAAATTGTGTCAGAGATCATACATACAAAAACACATTCATTTTATTAGCTGCCACACTAGGTTTTTCAAGTAGCTCCAATAACATGTGGAAAACAGAATCAAGGAAAAGGGGTTGCTCAGATGAATTTGGGTTCCTAAGCAGGCAGCAGGCAAACAGGCCTGTGTGTGCAGAGCTATGATGGAGCAGCACACAGCTGCTCCTGGCTGTGACACTACTCTGTCATAGGAGATGGGGCTTACCCATGCCCCAGAAGTCAATGTGCAAGGATTTGCATTCTTGTTATGTGGGATCAATAAACTTTATTTGTGCTTTGCAAATGTCCTCTGATGCACAACTTTTTACTTTTCCTCATTACAACATGCTTCAGTGGGTGCTACACCTTACTCAGATCTAAATAGAAAAATCTGTATTGCTACCCCACTATGAATATAAACCCTCAAAATTATGGTTTCCGATGCAGTTTATGAGGTGTATCTACATACACACATATGAATGTATGCACTATATTAATAAAGTTTATTAATGATTCAGACTCTGCTATGAGAACAGTTTTTTTCTATTAATCTTGTCTGGAGGAGATGGCTACTCAAGAAACAATCCTTCATGTCTAAAAAAGTGTGTGTGCTTAGGTTTAAGCATAAAATAATAGTCTTTGAGCACTTATATGTTTTGTTGCATAAAGATGAAGAAGTAGAGCTTGTCCTTTTGTTAGATGGCATGAAACACCATTCTGTAAGGATGTAGGAGTCCAGAAATACCTCAGACAAAGCATGGATATTTCACTGCATTTTAAATCCATGTCTCGTTGGCACTGGGAAATAAGGAGCTCTTGAAAAGCAGTCCCTACTTGCAGTCAAGTATACTGAATGAGTTTTGGGGTAGCTCAGGGATTAGTAACACCAGTGCACTTTGTGGACACATTGAGCACAGTCCCATAATCTGTTGGGAGGGGAACTAAATAATCCCAACTATTCACTTTTATTAAAAATCTTTTTTGTCTTAATTTTTTTCTTAATTGCCTAGATTATTCTAGCACTTAATTGCTGTGGGAGGCAGGCGAGTGTTTTGGATGGTCATTCATGGTGGTTATTGGAAGAGTATTCATGTGTTTGAAGCAGCATGGGAGTTTAACTTTGTCCTGGTGACAACACCCATGAGCCACCCACCACACACTCATCCTCTTCAGCATGACAGAGACAAAATATGGGGAATCATATGTGTCAAAGTAAAGACAGGGAGTTTGCTCATTAGTTGCTCTCAGGCAGAACAGACAAAAATTGGGAAAGATATTCTTAATTTATTGCCAATTAACAACAGAGTAGGATAGTAAAACATAAATACAAAAGTAAAAACACCTTTCTCACCTCTCCCTTCTTCCCACACATAGCTTCACTCCTTCTACTGCTTTCCCAGCAAGAAGTGCAGAGGAATGGAGAATGAGGGTTGTGATCACTCATCATCTCTGCCAACCCCCTCCTCCTAACACCCTTTCCAACACAGAGCATGGGGTGCCTTTCAGAGGATACAGACCTTCACACACTGCTCCAGTGTGGGTCCTCTCTATGGGCTGCAGCTCTTAAGAATTGTTGCAGTGTAGATGTTTCCCATGGCATGCAAACCTCCAAGAACAGACTACTCCAGAATGGTTCCTCGGTGGGTCAACAGCTCCTGCATGGGCTCCCCTCCATGCTCCACAGCCATTTACAGGAGCCCATTCTGCCATGGGCTGTCCACAGGCTGCAGCTTCCTTTAAGGTATATTCACCTGCTTTGGTGTGGGGTCCTGCACTAGCTGCAGTAGGGCTTTGTGGCAATATGGCCCTAGATGAAGGCCAGGTGCTCAGCAATCTCTTGTATCCCTCCATTTCTCAGAAGCACAGGAGGACAAAACAAGATGGAAAAAAATCTGTGGTGTGTAAAGATAAAAGTTTCACTAAGGGAAAAGCAATGATCTCATCCTCTTCCTTTCCCTTGGCTTTTGTTGTTGAGCAGCTATCAAATGGTATATCCCATTGGACAGTTTGGGTCTAGTGTCCTGTCTGATCCCTCTCCCAGGTTCTTGTCCATCCCTAGCTATTAGTGAAGGGGAATGTCGGGGAATTGTGATGGTGCAGTGCAGCACTACCCAGCAGCAGCCAAAGCACAGGTGTGTTGTCAACACCTTTCTAGGTACCCACACACAACACAGCACTGTGGAGGCTGCTGCAGGATCATAAACTCCACCTCAGTGCTTGATATCTGTTCCTTTATGTTCCTCCACGGACTGCTGGGGGACAACCTGTTCCATCATGTCCTTCTTCATGGAATCCCTGCTGTGGCAGTTCTTTTCCCTCTTTTTTCTCTGATCTTGATGTCTGTTTCATCTTTTTTTATTTCTCTCTCACAGCTGCTGTGAAGCAATTTTTGTCCTTTTTAAATACAGTCACAGAGGCACAGCCAGCATAACTGGTGGCTCAACTTTGAGCAATGTTGGGATAGTCTAGGAGCTGTCTGAAACTGCCTTTGTATGACCTTGGGGCAACCTTTAATGTCTTCTCACAGAAGCAAGCTCCTTCAGACTCCTGATAGCAAAAATATGCTAACACAATCAGGAAATATTTTCATTGTTTTAAAACACCAACATTTTCTCAAGATTTTTGTAGAACTATTTTTAAAAATTGTGGGGTGGGATTCTAGGCAGGATACTCATGCAGAACATGCTCACTTTGTTTCTGAATTTTGTCAATAAATTAAATGAGTGCAAGAGCTAGTCTAATATCTATTTCAAACATAAAGTTTAGGTTTTGGAAGTGAATTCTGCAATCGATTATATGCATACTTTTGAAACTGTGTTTTTAACATAACTAATTTTTATTTATTGTATTTACTTTAAAAATAATATTATGATTATTCAGGATGATCACATAATGCATATTGATTGATTAGTGATACAAGCAGTAGTAATATTTTATGGGGCAAATATAAAATGAGCTATATTTTTTTAACGTTGCTCAACTACCATCCGCATAACATCTATACAAACTCAAATATTCTTAATTGAAACCTCAAGAAAAGAATGGTTGCCTTCTTATTTTTTGAATTTTATATGCTGTTACAATTGCCTATCATGTTTAAAATTTTTAATTAAAAGTAGAAGAAACAAAGTATTACATTAGAAGAACATAATCAGCTTGGAAATTTAATGATTTGGAATTACTGTGCATGCTTCAAAGGATAATAGCCCTTAAATGAGTCTGCCTAATCTTTCTTGCCAAACTGTTAAAGATGAAAATCGTTGGTTTACATATTCAAGTGGTTATGAAAGAAATCAAAACTCAGGCTATTCCCTGATGAAAAAGTTAAATTCCTTTGGCTGACATCCCATCTTGATCTCAGTGGAAGGCTTTGAAAACAAAAGCAATTTTAAAGAACAGGAATAACTTAAAGAGTGACAATTCAAGCCTTCTTTTTTTGAGAAACAGCCCATTTTCATAGCATTCATTTTTATTTATATAAAAATTGAACAATTATGCAAAAAAGCCCCTACAGTAGAAGCTTATTTTCTTTAAAGAAGCTAGTGAGTTTTTTCAAGAGCTCTTTTTACACAATCTAGCAGAGGAGTAGAAAAAAATAAATCTTTTAGAAACAATAATGTAGGCAAATGCAGAGAGGAAAGAAGTGTGGAATAAAACAAGGGCCTGTGTTCCACAACAGTGCTTTTACATTGCAAAGATCATTGTAGCAAAAAGAAACAGTGAAGCTACAGACTTCATTTGGGTTGATCCAATCTCTATAACAGAGAATGGGCTTTTTTGGCATTTTACTGAATTGAGCCTGGAATGCATGTTTGGGGGTTTTTTTGGTGGTAAAGTATATTGAAAATATAGTCTACACCAATTGTTTCATTAAAATAATAAAAATAGTATGGAAAGATTCAAGAGATATGCTTAATGACTTCCTTTTCTTTTCTTGTTTAATTTTATCTATTACACTACTAGGAAGAATTTACATATATGAGAGGTGAGGAATTATTTTGACCCTCAAAGAGTTTTATTGGAAGAACAAATGAGACTTCCACACAAACATTACTTAGAATGTAGTTTTACAGTCTAGTTTTGCAGTCAGGGTAGCTTAATTATTGACTCCATGAGGGCAAAAGGGAAGAGTTACCAATGTCTTCTACCTGAACTTCTGTAAGTAAAGAGCAGTCTACTTCTGCCCTTCATAACATTTTTACTTCTAAATTGCAGAAATATGGGTCTGATGGATGAACTGCTAGATTAATAAGGCATTGGCTGAATGTCTGCATCCAGAGAGTTACAGTTAATTTCTCAGTGTCCAAGTGAAAACCAGTAATGGGTGTTGTCTCTCAAGGGTCTGCACTGGCACCAACAATATTTAATTTCTTAATCAACAACATGGACAGTGTGATTGAGTACACCCACATCAAGTTTGCAGGTTATACCAAGATGAGTGGTGCAGTTGATATACCAGAGGGAGGGGATGCCATTCAGGAGGACCTGGGCAGGTTTGAGGAGTGGGCCTGTACAAACCTCATGGAGTTCAACAAGACCATGGGCAAGACTGGGGTAATCCCCAGTATCAACACAGTGGGGAGAATCTATTGGGAGCAGCAACACTGCAGAGAAGGACTTGGGAACACTAGTGGTTGAACAAGTAGACATGACTGAGCAATGTGTATATGCAGCTCAGAAAGCCAAACATATCCTGGGCTGCTTCAAAAGTATGACCAACATTTTGAGGGAGGTGATTCTCCCCCTACATTAAGAAGGTTAAACTAGATGATCTTAGAAGGTCCCTTCCAACCCAAACCATTCTATGGCTCTATGGAACTATAATTCTCTGATTAATTACTTGCTGTGCATATAGAATTTTCATCTCTGGTGGCACATGCAATAAAGGAGGAAAACCCAATGAACACATTAATGCAGCATTTAGGTTTAGATTCATCTCCACGCTATCCACTCTGCTGAATGTAAGCTCAGGAAGGGACAGAAAACAAAAGGGCAGAATTGTACAAAAATAACTTGCTGTGTTTCTTAACACTTCACATCTCAAATTATTGATAGGAGCCTAATTTCATCTGTTGGATGGGCCTGGTAAATTTTGCAAAATTATACTATGTGAATACAATACAATTATACAATGTGAATAAGAAGCAAATTTGAACCAATATTGTAAGTTCACTTTAAAATTAAAGGTTCAAAAACATGTTTTATTCTGACAGCTTGTATGTATTGTTTAGCAAAATTTTTCTCTGATGTTTGTTGGGTAGACTGAGGCATTTTTACCTATGTCCCACAGTGAATTCTAATGAGGCATTCTGCACACATAGGATCTGACTTTATTTGTGCATCATCCCTGCTAATAACAGCATTTAATGAAGACAGTCATTAAATGTCCATGATGTTAACGGAAAATTCCAATAGAACTCCATCAGGCTCTCCCTGTTAAGCACTGCACAGCTCTACTAACAAATGTCTCAGAAGTCGTTACTGAAAAGAATACTATACAACTAAAATTATCCATTATTCAAGATGAAGATTTACATTCAACTACATTAATTCTTCAATTGTCATGAATTATAGATGTCTGGGATTTCTGTAAGATTTCTGTAGTTAGTTGTCAAATAGTGTGACAAGCAAACAGGATTCATTATTGGGTGAAGGGAAACACATTCACCATCAGAAAATAAATCTAACAGATATGAGACTATATTTACTAGAAAAAAATCAGTGTTAAGTAATCTGGAAATAAGTAAGATAAATTTGACTATAAAATTACCAAAACCTGATAATACATTTAGAATCATTACTATACAGGTCTGAGCTACCAAAATATATTAGTGTATTAAGGTATTGTTTATATTGGCATTCAGATTAGATATGTCTTACATGTGAAGGTAGTTCAATATTGCCACATATCCTGGTAGGAGTGGAATTTTAATCTGAAATTTATTTCTACAAATACTAATAGAAACTGAATGTTGTAATTGGTTATACAGAAACAATTTATGAGAAAGTAGGAATATAGAATGACATAAGAATGCAGTAATTGCTGTAACTCCTTCCTAGCTATTTACTGTGGTCAGTTTCTAAGAAGGAGCTAGGCTCTGCATAAGACAGAACTGTTGGGGGTTGGGTTTTTGTTCCTTTACTGTGTGAGTTTAAAGAATTTTTCCCATTATCATGCTAACAAAGCCTGCCAGCTACGCCCGGGATCTTCTGGCGATCCTAGGAGAAAAGGGTTAGGTGGGAGCGGGCTTTCGGGGAGGGGCTACTCGTGTTCCCGGCGAGGCTGGTGGAGAGGGACTCCCCGTGTGCACTGCACGTGGCCAGGAGGCAGGAGAGCCGGACCCCACTGCGATCAGCTGCCCTGCGTCTGCCCTGCTACCTCGGAGGACACTGCTGACCTCCAGAAACCAAACGGTGAGCGAGGAGCTGCCCCTTCCAGCCTGTTTCCACCTGAGAGCAGCGCGGCCGCTGCCGCCCCCACCCCTCCGGCTCCCACCTGCTTCCCCGCAGCTGTGCCGGCGCTGCCCCGCCTGCACCACCGGGACCGAGCGCAGGCAGGGTGTGCCTGCCGCTGAGAAAGGACTGGAACCGAGTTATCTGTTCTGTTTTGTTGGTAATTTTAACAACTGCTGTTGTTTCTGCTTGTACAGTTAGATATATTAGTAGAAGAGCTGTTACTTCTACCCCTTATCTCTGCCTTAGAGTCCTTGATTTCAAACAATTATAATACTTGGACGGAGTTGAATTAAATTCTCTATTTCAAAAAGGAGCTTCTGCCGTTTATTGGCAGACACCTGTCCTTCAAACCAGGACAAGAACAAAGGACTCAAAACAGGCCTTTTGCCTTTCTCAGGGTTCGTAGTTTATTTCATGGTGGTCCAGTGCAAAAGAGACAGAGGTCTCAGATAATGGTCTTTTTCTAGGAAAGGGACAGGGAGGGGAAACTGGCTTTCTGCCAATAGGATAGGGATGGGGGGAAGGGTTAAAACATTACTTATACCTCCTGCTATTGGGTTACAACCTCTCCTCGTTTTCTGTTTTATAAGTGGGGGAAAGATATTAGATTCATCTTGATTCGAATTATGATCTTGCCCACCATTTGTAGTAAGTGGGAGAATTAGGTTGTTTTATGTTTCTCATCTCTATGTGATTGACTACAGAGGTAGAAGGAATGATACCATTAATAACCTTGAAAACCAAGTGACGTAGGATCCCGAACGTCTTTATTACAAGGAAAAGAATAATAAAGAATAACAAAATTGTTTTAACTATAGAAGTCCACCACCCAGAAAACCCCCAGGCTTTGAACAGTTCATTGAACCAATCTTCTGATTCTTGCTTCAATTGTCAGATCAAGCTGTTTTTATTTCAAAGGGCAGCAAGGATGTTGGGAGCTTTCGAGGTCAGATTCATGCAGCAAAGTCCTTCAAATTCCTGGCATTCATGTCCATGCAATACCAGGAGGAAATCTATAGCAGCACGTGTTTGGAGTGTGGCCTGCCTGGTAATTTCCTCACCTTCTAGGAGGGAGCTGATGGCAGTTGATGTTAAGTTTGCCTGTTTAGCAACCCAACACTTTAGGTGACCTAACTCATCTAGAGCTTTGGCTGCTGCGACCCACAGAAGAAAACAGACACAGCTATTCTTTTTGATTTGGCCTAATGGAAAATTGCAGCATTACAGATTGTGTCCAAATTTTCAGCACTTCTCTTTTGTGTTTTGCCATCCGATTTGTTTTTGTGAGTCCAGTCACTAATTAAGGTTTTGTTCGGTGCTAACAGGGACAACCACCCTTAAGTACATGGCCCCCCTAGAAGCTGAGAAAGAATTCCTGCCCATGCTTGATCTCCACAAATCAAAAACAATCACCTTGGGAGACTCTTGGGACTTAAATGAGTTGGGGTGTCAGCTGCAATATGGTTTAGAATATTACACCACCTTTTGGTCATGAATTCTCTAGGAAATTGTGGTTTGAGATGGAACTCTTCAGTGTCAGTTGGTTTTGGGAAGATACTAAAATGAATGCAGTATTGTGCCAGGTAGGAACCCAATAACTCTAATTCTTGGGTTTCCTGGGCTGCTTTGGGCAAGCTTGGCAGCAACTCCTCTAAGGGGATTTTACTGATTACAGCTTGCTGCCTGGGAGTTTTGTAAAATGAAATGGTGTGTGACTCGGGAAGTTCATTGGGCATCTGTATCTCAAAGCTGGCTGAATATTCTCCAGCTTTCAATGGGACTGCTACCAGGCAGGTAGACATGGGGTCTTTTGCTGCTGCAGTGGACAGACATGTTTTCCTGTTGGAGCGTTCGTGCCAGGGTCACCCAGATGTTTTGACGTGGCTGAGGGACAATCCACGCAGCTGCCAAACTGTTCAGAGTTAACAAGAAGACCAAATGGATGGGGCTCTTCACAGGATTGAGTGGAGGATAGGTTTTCTCTAAAAGGAAAAACAAACATTTTTAAACACGTTAAAAGGCTCTGTCTGCCGGAATGTATTCCTTTATGAAGATTTTCTCTCTTTTCTCCGGCGGCGTCTTCTTTTCAAAGCAATGGTTACTTGCTTGTCATCTCCTTCTGGTGGAGCTGGAGTTTTGGGAACAAAAGGTTTGACCCACTTCTGGGGAATCCACCGAGGGCCTGAGGGAGTGGATATGCATGCATAACCACATCCCCAGGCAACAAGCTCATAGGGACCTTTGGTTTCCCATGTTTCTGGGTCTCTAATCAAAACTGGTGGATGCTGAGACAATTTGAACTGTTTACTGCTGTTAAAGTGACGTACCACAGGAGGACTCATATTTTCAAATGAACAATTCAAGAAATTGAGAGTAAACAGGGCCTTACAGAACTTCTGCTGTGGAGACATCCACGCAGTTGAACTGCTCTGTCTAGCCAGGACCTGTTTGAGCGTCTGGTGTGCACGCTCAATCACAGCTTGGCCTGTGGGAGAGTGGGGGATGCCAGTTTTATGTTCCACTTCCCACTTCTGGACAAATTCCAGCAACTCCTTGGATGTGTATGTTGGGCCATTATGTGTCTTAATTTCCCTAGGGATCCCCAACACTGAAAAGGCTTGCACTAGGTGTTGTTTGGCATGCATAGCCCTTTCTCCTGCATGGGCAGAGGCATAAACTGCACCTGATGCCTGTCTGCCACACTTCACAGCTGCCAAGGCCCTGGGGATTAACCCCCATACCCAGCGATGGCATGGCCTGGAGCTGGCAGCTGGGACAGGTGGCCACAATGGCTCGAGCCTGACTCTGTGTTAGCTGGAACTGACGGATCAGACCTGGCACATTCTGGTGGTATTGCTGGTGGTTCAGTTTTGCCTGTTGGAAGATGTCAGAAATGCGTGCTTTCTCAGCTGGGGCAGCAAGGGAGTCTGCCATACGATTGCCTTCTGCGATCTCGCCTGGCAAATCCATATGTGACCTCACATGCATCACATAGAAGGGATGTTCTCTATGTGAAACTAAATAGATTAGTTTTGAGACCAGCCTGAAGAGATGCTCGTTATCAGTATCTTTGAGCACTGCCTGCTCTGCCCTAGACACTACCCCAGAAATATAAGCTGAGTCAGCTACCATGTTAAATGGCTCTGAGAACTTCTCAAAGGCTCTCACAACTGCAGCCAGCTCGGCTATCTGGGGTGACCCTTCCACAAACTCAACACCAGCTTCCCAATGCTGAGTCTGGGGATTTCTCCAAGTCATCACCAACTTATGAGCAGCCCCTGATGCCTCTGTGAACACTGTGAGAGCCTCGAGTGGTCTCCGGCTCCTCTTCTCACAAGGAATGAGGTGGAATTCCTCATTAAACAACATATGAACTGGGCCATGGACTTTGTCCAGTGTAGCTGTCCAGAGATATTTGGAGGCTGGCATTGCTCTGGAGCAAGTGCTCAAACATCTCTTTGGTCAGCCTTTCAGGAGACTTCCTTCCCTCTTCAGAAAGTTTGACTGGGAGGTGAATGCATGCAAAGTCACAACCAGCCAGCTCATACAGTCTCATCCTTGCCTTGTGGATCAGCTGAGCCATCAGCTCTTGTGGCTGAGTGATGGTCTTGGATCTTTGATGGGAGAGGAAGACCCACTCTATGATTAAGAGTGAATCTCTCTGCTCTTCGATCCACTGGTTTATCAAACCATGCAGGTGTGGCAGTTTTCCCAAAACAATGAATTTGAAAGGCAGCTCAGGTTGATAACGGTGAGCCTGCCTCTCCAACAGAGCTTTCTGTACCTTTTCAATTGCAGTTTTTGCCTCTGAGGTCAGTTCCCTGGGAGAAACCAGCTCTCTCTCCCCCTTCAATAAATTAAAAAGGGATTGTAGGTCCTCATTGGTGAGGCCTAGCCAGGGCCTTACCCAGTTCAAAGACCCACACAGGGAATGGAGATCTGCTAGGGTTTTGGGATTACAATTGATTTCCAATTTCTGTGGGACTATGGTCCGTGCAGTGATCTCCAAGCCCAGATACTTCCAAGGTGGCATCCTTTGAACTTTGTCTTCCTGCAATTGAAATTCAGCAGAGGTTAAAACTTTAACCATTAGGTCAAGTGTGTGTTGGAGTATGAAGCTATCAGGAGCACACACAAGCACGTCATCCATGTAATGTAAGATTATAGCTTCCCTTCTTTGAGCATACACAGGAGACAGCAATGAGGATACATACCACTGGCAGATGGAAGGACTGCACTTCATGCCTTGTGGAAATACCTTCCAGTGGTACCACTTAATTGGCGCTTCTTGATTTATCGAGGGAACTGAGAAGGCAAACCTTGGCGCATCTTCAGGGTGTACGGGGATTTGGAAAAAACAATCTTTGATGTTTAATACAGCCAATTGCCAATCTCAAGGAAGCATCATTGGGGAAGGCATCCCAGGTTGAGGAGATCCCATGTCCTGTATTACTTTGTTTATTTCTCTAAGTTCATGTAACAATCTCCACTTGTCCTTCCCCGGTTTCTTTATTACAAAGATCGGGGAATTCCAAGGGCTAGTTGTTTCTTCAATGTGGTTTTTTGCTAATTGCTCCTCCAGAAGTTCTTTAAGTGCCTTCAACTTCTCCTTTTTTAATGGCCACTGTGCTACCCATTTAGGGGTGTCATCTAGCCATGTTATCTTCTGGGCAGGGCGCTCCACAGTGGCCAGTTCTAAAAATCCAGGGGAGTTTTAGGGATAATCATTCTAATTCCCCACTGGGACACGGTGTCTCTCCCCCGTAAGGGACACTTTTAGTCTATAACAAATGGATGGACACTAGTCAATTTTCCACCTGGCCTCTCAATCTGTACGATGCTCTTTGATACTTTTGCCAATTTAATTCCTCCTATGCCTTGAATTTTTCCAGCTACAGGTTGCAGTTACCAGTATGAAGGCCATATCCTTTCGGGTATAATCATCACATCTGCCCCTGTATCAAGCACTCCTTCCACATGGAGATGGTCTGATCCATGTGTTAGGTTGCATGCCAAAGAGGGTTTTTCCTCACCCACTGTTTTATCCAGTAGGCCTCAGGTGATTTTCTATCTGCTGTGACCTCCGCTGGAATGGGAATGGCCTGGGCTAAGATTTGCCCCTCACCCAGGTAGAATGGTGGCTGAGAATAGTGTGCTAATATTATGAGGCAGCTTATTTTTCCTTTCATGATTATAGGAGCTACCTCAATTTCTAATGGTGTGTGTGCTGTGTCTCCAACAACAAAATACTCACTCTCCATTTCCACGTGGTAAATCGTCACATCTACTAAGCTGCTTGACAGGTCCACTGTAATAACTGTCCAGTCAGTAGACCTGAAATGAAAACCCTTGGTAGTCTCCAGCCTGAAACGGCACCGAAAAATTCTGTAATCTTTATAGAATTGTAGCATCACAGAATGGTTTGGGTTGGAAGGGACTTTAAGACCATCTTGTTACAACCCCTCTACCAAGACCAGGACATCTTCCACAAGACCAGAGGCTTCAAAACCCCATCCAGTCTGGCCTTGAACATTTCCAGGGAAGGGGCACCCACAGTTTCTCTGGTCAGCCTGTTCCAGTACCTCACTAGCCTCAGATTAAAGAATTTATTCCTTATATCCTAATCTACTTTATTTCAGTTTGAAGCCATTTCCCCTTGTCCTATCACTACATACCCTTACAAAATGTCCCTCTACAGCTTTCTTGCAGGCCACTTTTGGTACTAGAAGACTTCTTTAAGCTTTTTATAGTCAGAGAAATTATTCATTTTCCCTGCCTTTTCATTCACTTTACATTCACATGTATAGGTTCTCAAATTATTACTGCCTGAAAAAGTAAGTAAGGTAAAATTGTAGGACAAATTTGAGTGTATTAAGGAGCAATTAAAAACAGCTGCTTCTACTATGTAGATAATTATGGAATCATGTTTTTCTTTGAATTGGTTTCATTTTGTTCTTATTATAAAATCTCTTAAGTTAAAACAACAATGTAAGACCAAAACCTAGAAAAAACTGCCAGGTATTTATTATATTTCTGTTATTTTGACATTTGCTTGAAGAAAAATAGCATGAAGTTAACATTGTGATGACAAATCACACTTATATTTTAATTAGCATTTTACAAGGAATAATCATTGTATTGTGATATGTAAGGGACTGAGGCTGAACTGGATCCTGTGAAGTAATCAAATAAGCTTTAAAGTGACACAAAGAAATGAAAGAACTTTTAAAGAAAGTAGTGGAAACATTAACAGAAAACTACTTCAATGTTTTAGTTTTGCTTCTAAGACCCTCTCTGAATCCTCATATTTGATGTGCTGCAACTCCAGCTACAAACTTTTATTCTGAGCTTCCTAACACTCTCTACACTGATAACTATCTTCTGAGGTTAGTCATAACCAGAAAGATTATTTCAGACACACACAAAACTCTGTCTTGATTTCCCTTTGACTTTAAATTCCCTATTTAATGCAGATAGGTTCTATATAAATAACCTAAAAGTTCTTGGTCTTCTATGCTGACTTTAAGCCTTGACTCTCAGGATAAACGTGCATATATATGTTTGGAAGAACACACATGTAGGCTGTTTTCTCCCTGAAATTTCCCCTTACTGAAACAATGACTCCAAGTTTGTGAGACCAAGCTTAAGTTAGAGTTTCACTCCATGTGTTTTTAAGCCCCCTTGCATACCTTTAAGCTGGCTTATCTTCAGAGACAGTACTATCACCATGAGAAATGCTTATATGCATACACTAGCATTTGTAGCAATTCTCAAACTGGCAGATGCTATGTAACAGTGGATGATTTTTTTTTTAATCACAGCTTGTTCCTTTCACTAAAAATAAAATAATCCGATATGTCCTTGAGCAACACAGCTTTTTGTAATAGAGCTTATATGCACCTAAAACAAAGCCAGACAAAATCCTTCATTTAAAGATCATTCAGAAACTGATTTCAACCCTTAGTATTTTACTTAAAGAATGAAAAAAAATCAGAATTATTGTTGGTCTCATTTAGTAGTGGCTGGGACTAAAATTATTAGCACTAAATAATTGTGTGCACACATTCACACACATACACACAGACATACACATACACACAGATAAATGTCACATTTATGGCAGTGGAAGAAAGTTGATTAAGCAATCATGGAAGAATCTCACTTCACACTATTTTCTGCAGTTTTCCAGCCTGTATTCATTATGTCATACATGTTTTTCAGTAACCAGTAAATTAAGTCTGTCAAGTACTTTGAACCCAAGAAGGCTCCTGAAGTAAAGCAGTGTACCAAATTACTACCTAGTCCTATAAAAAGTTCCTGAAAGCATGCACTACCCATCTGATATGTACCCACCTCTTTGCCCTGTTAGCTCTTTCAAGGAGTGTTTTTAATTTCTGACCTACAGTAGGTGTCTTGTTGCATTGCATGCAACCTCTTTCCACTGTTTTAATATTTTATCCTCATGGATATGTGTGTGCTTCACAAAGTAACTTTAAGTCAACAGATGGGCATACAGTCTCATCTTTTTGCAATAGAAGACTTGCACAGTCTCATCTCACTTATCAGACCTACTTGCTAGCTTCCTAAATGTAAGTATTATTAAAAAAATTAAGAAAAAGTTCTTCTGTCTGTGAAATCAAGACAACTGTCCTAGGTTTTGCAATAAAGATTTCCAAAAACTAAAAACTTATAAAAATAGCTTGGCTCAACTTTAAATAGTCTGTTCTTCAGACTTCAGTATACTTATTTTTAATGGTTTCTAAACTAGATTACTGAATAACATAATGGAAAGTATTTTGGACCAGAAAGAAATCTACAGTATTTTTACGTGTTAAATATTTTACATTAAACATAAACCTATCATAATATGAAGGAGAATGAAGCTCTATATGGACCACTGGACACAATATCACAATAAGTGACTAGTTTTTCAATGTAAAATGAAAAAAACGAAGTCTTACATGTACTACCTAAAAAAATTACAACATTATTAATACAGAGCGCTTTTGAAACATAAAGTGTTTGAAATTGCAGATAAATAGAGAAACATTTGTCAAATGTGGGAAAGATTAGAGTAAGACATAAAAAGATCATTGATTTTTCATTCATAGGAGCTTTAAAATTATATACAGAGATAGGAAAACAAGAACATTAACAGAAGCCTTCAACCACACCTAAGACTGCTACTGAAAAGATAATTCAATATAAAATAAGTAATTCTACTCACAGCAGGGCTCTACATAAAAAACTTCAACAAAACTTCCATCTCTGGGTCAGTTTGACATCTGCAATATATAGGTTTTGGATGGTAGCTGGTATGAATGACATTTTGGTACCAAGCTGTAGTTGTGGTCTTAGGATTTGAATAAATTCCTAGTCTTTCTAACAACAACCTGAAATATTTGCCCTTTGGTAGTAGCTTTTTAGCCAGTAGTTAATCTTTCTTATTTTTTCTGGTTTTGCATAATATACATTAAAAATATTATTTTCATAATTTCTAAACTGAATAACAATTGATTATGTTGTGAATGAAAAAAAAATCATTTTATTTGTGAAAAAAAAGTCAGAAGTTTTCTAGTCCACTGATTTGGCCCTCCTCTGACTTCAGGTTATAAAGTGTGCCTATTGTACTTAAAGTTTCTAAAAAAACCTGCAAAATATGCTAAAATATTCTAATATGCTATTTTTTAAATCCCCTATCAAGATTATTACTCTATATACAGAAATAGCTGTATTAATTGGACAAATAAAATTCTTATAAAAATTTCTGACTCAAAACCCACATTAGTATTAACTCCTATCTTTCAAGTATCTGTGCTGAAAAAATTGTTTACTCAAAACTCCATGAGCATAAGTTATCCTAGGAAATGAGAATGGTACGAAAAGGCATGAAACAAGTGATTATTTTCAGAAATCAACAATTTCTTTTTGATCCAGAGGTCTGGGACCACCCTTAAACTTTGCATGTGTCTGTGGAAACCACTCACAGTGTTTGTATTTTTAATTTGAAGCGACTTTAAACATTAAACTTGTATCCAACATTAAACTTGTAGAGCTAATGTCTAATATTTTCAAGAGTGATCTTCAAAAGGAACCTGATTTCCCTTTTCCCACAGTTTAGAAATGAAAAAAAAAGACTATTTCAACCAGATAGTGTGAGTGAACAGGAAAAAGAAATGTAAAATCACTTTTTCTCTCCTTAAAAGTACAATTTGTTTTTAGAAATTTAGCAAAATAAGGATTAAATAAACATTTTTATGTTTAAAAGATCACTCACATTGAGACATAAAACACTAAAAACCTGAAAAATGTATGAGCAACATCTTTGTTGCTCATAAATATTTCTGATTTTTCTTAAAATTGTGTGAACAAAACCACACATATGCAGATAAATTTATGTAAATCAAAATCAAAATTGAAAAAAACCCGTTGCATGGCAAAGAAAAGATCTGTTCACTCTCAGGGCATCTCTGGATATTTTATGCTTATCTGCTTCACTCATGCTTTTCTTCAGAGCAAGCTCTATTAATTCATCAAACTAAAAAAGGAAAAAAACACTTAGTCTGCCATTATGACAGAACCAATTATAGTAAGACTGAGAAACATATGAAGGTGTCAGTGCAGTAATTAAAACTTCATTATTTTGAATTAGCTTTGGGTTTCATCAACAAGTAAGATGTAGAAGTAGACTGCTAGAGAAGGGTTAAAATATCCTGGAAGGATTTAGTAATTATATTGATTACTTTTGGACTCTGTTGAGCCGACAGGATAAGATAAGTACACTCGCCCGTTTGATCCTTTTATTTCTCACAAGATTGATGACATAATAAACAGGGAACAAGCACTCACATAAATTCAACATCTGTAATATTTTTCATCCCTGAATTACTTGGATGAGAGGGACATCTTTTATGTGAAGTCACCAGAGAGGAGCCAGCAGACTTGATCTGCAACCTGTACTCTTTCCTGTGATTAGCACGGTGTTGAGGTTAAAGAGGCAGCATCATTAGGCAAAAACTCATCAAAAAGAAACTATGTTCCTTCCAGGGGACCTCCTGCCATGCTCTGATGTTTTCCCCTATTTGTAAAATGCATCTTCTTCATGTATAAGGGTCTAGCCTGTCTTTTTCTGCATATGCTATCTTAAATAAATCCACCCACATCCATGCTTTTTAATGTAATCTTTGTCTTTTAAAAAAAGAAAATTATTAAAGAAAGAAATTTATTTAGTTAGTTATAAAATTAATTAAAAACCTGAAAATGAGGGAAAGAATTTGGAAATATTTCAAAGTATCTTTACTTACAGAACTTTTTATATCAAAAAGTGCTTTTGGATCAACTGTGCTCTGAAGTAGAGAAATAAGTAAATATGAAAGGTAATTTAGGATGGGTTTCATTTACAGGAGTGCTGTAAATCAATTAACGTAGAAAAAAAACATGAAGAAGAGAAATTCTCATTTAAGGAAGACATATTTGTAATCATATTCAGATTAAGCCAATGCTAATAAAGTATGGAATATGAGAGAAGTCACATAAGCAGTCATGTTTTCTGTGTATCTGCACTATTTAGTAAACACACATCACTAGAAGCATTTTGTGGCCCCAAGTTAGATTACGTTGCAACACTTCTGGGTTCTTTCAATTTTCTTTTTTCTGAGTCACTGCTGAATTTTATTCCCCTGATCTTCTACCAAATTTAACTGTGTGAATCCTTGAAGAAATATATTGTGTATCTTTCTTCCTCTCTACATTAATTCCAGTTCATACAAGCACACTGTATTTTCTCTTCGTCTTGTTCTAAATAGCAAATAAATTTGATTATAAAATTTTTCACTACAAATTACTCATTATTGCATTCTTTGATTTTTTGATTCATTGGTAGATATTATTGCTTCAAATTTTCTCTAATAGAGGCTCTTTTTTCATCTCTTGTTCTCAACATGAGGTCAAATGTGCCATTTTTTAAAATGCCATTTTAAAAATGGTTATTGCCTTTTAAATGTCAGAATGACAATGAAGTGAATCTGCAGTCAGAGAAAAATGTTGGCCCCATACTTTGTCAGGAAGTAGAGACCACACAGAGAGAAGGCAGCTGTAGATATCAGTCCAAATAAGCAGAATGAAAAAAATATTACTTTTTCAGGTTACCATTTTTCTTGATGATAGTCCATAACCTTAATTCCATTGACCTTTATGGGATGTAGAGATGTTTTTGAAAGATACTGGGGTTTTGCTGGATTTTATTTAACTGACAGATCATAATTTTCAGATGAGAAAACTATTGCAAAATATGATTAATAAATAGATTTCATAAAAGCTGATTAAAAAATTCAAGTACTTGTTTGCCACTTGGTAAAAAAACAACCTATACATTTCGAATTTGAGAATATTTTGCATAAAGTTTAAAAATAATCAAAACATTTCTTTTGAATATTTTGTGTAATAAAATAAGCGACCTTTTGTTCACTGTCTAGTGTCTGGCAGTGAAACAGTTAACGGCCCTAGTATCCTACTTTGTTTAGATAAGTTTTTTTTGCTAACAGACCTTGAAGGGGGAGTAGATTG